>JBBKCR010000002.1:9447989-9464277 GCA_037577295.1 Ladigesia roloffi | reverse complement strand
ACGCACACACACACACACACACACACACACACACACACACACACACACACACACACACACGCACACACACTCGCACAAACACACACACACACACACACACACTCACTAACACACACACACTCTCACAAACACACACACATACACTTGAATGTCCTGAGATCTTCCTGTAGACAGTCTTTCAATACAGTTATGTTTTCCAGTCTTGAATTCTTACATGTCTTCCATTGGTAATTTTTGCTCAAGGCAAATATTTTTATGTTTGATTTTACACATATTTTTATACCATTTTAAGTGAGAAAAATGAACATTCCTACATTGGATTTTCCACAGCGCCCCATGATGCCAGGCGCTCTGTGTGGCTGCCGTTTACTGTTCTATATCCAGTGGCACATAGCTAGGGATTACTGGGAAAGACTTGGCAACCTGCAAAGCAGCTTCAGCAGAGCTGCTGTGCCATGCCAGTGTGTGTAGAATGGAGCCATGATGGTTAGCCCAGCAGGTGCTCTGCTTGTGGCAACTTATGCAAACTGTGTCCTGTATCTGACTGAATGGCATGTGCTCTATAAAATATTGGTGGCTTCTTCACATTTCAACACTAGTGAAGGCAATTCATCTTGTACATGTTGGTAAGCAGATTCACCCAATTCTATGGTTTTTGGATCAGTGTATGCTGTGTATGAAAGACCACTGAAGGCCTGTAGTGGAAGAATCATAAAATGGCACTTTTGAGCAGGCTTGCGGTGTAGACTGTAGAGGAGTTTTAAGACTGCTTGGCAGTTTTAAGGTGACCCCCAGTCTCCAGCACAGGAAGAGAGGGAGAGAGATGAAAGAAGACCCTGTGTCCACAGCTTATCAAACTTTAATACACTCCGCCAGCACTGGCAGCAAAGACGAGAGGAGCAGTAGAAGTTTGTGCACACACACACACACACACACATACACACACCCTCACACAAACCATGTGTGCTCCATCTAGCTCTCTGCTGATGTCCTGTGTGATTGAGAAGGAAAATTAAAGATGGTCAGGACCACATGAGCTAAGAGGCCAGTTTAGTTACACCGAAACAGTCGCTGTAAAACAATTCTGTCGGACATCAATTCAGTTCAGTACAATTCAATTCAGTTCAAATTTATTTGTGCAGCCAATGTTGTCACAGAGCAGCTTTGCGGTAATCCGCACCCAAGCCTGTAAGGAGCAATCCGAGGGTAATGGTGGTGGGAAAAACTCCTTAAGAACATGAAGAAAAAACGATTGAGAGGAACCAGACTCAAAAACCCATCCTACCACGGTTGACACTGATAGCAGAGAGCTGTGAGATTTGGGACTGCAGACTGAGATTAAACATTGAACATTGTCCAGATCAAGCAGTGCTAGAAATACGTAAGATATATCAATGTATAATAGTGTAAATCTATTGAATATTTCTGAAAATATGACCAGCTGGACTAACAACTGAGTTAAACGTACTGATCAATTAAGTATTTGAGACTTGAATCTGTTCTTACAATATTCAGTTCAGTTCAGTAGCTTTTGATTTGAAAAGCAAATCATTGTCCTTGATTGATTAAATGGCAATAGTGACAATACTTGTTTGTAAACTTAAAGCCAGCTGAAATGTGGAGCTTCAGAGGATCCTTTGTGATATTTTGGTTTCTGCTAATTAGCTTATATCTTTCTTAATTTTAATCATGATTCAAAACAATACTTATTTATTTTTGTAATTTATGTATGAATATATGTTACTTTCATTGTAACGATTAGGTTTGTTTTCCAGACATTTATGCTGCATTTTAGTAGTTCAGCATGTATTGCTAATATAACAGACAACAACTGGCCTATCAATAGGCTTTGCAAGTTCACAAAGTCAGCTAAATTACATGAAATTACTATTACTATTTCTGTTTCTGTGGCCAATTTTTTGCTACTTATGGAGCAGTGTTCTTTGATACAGGTGTTCTGATATAGCTACCATCAGCCAAGATTTTATATTGAATTACAGAGTGGATGTTGACCGATGATTTATTTTTTAGTTAGTTGTACTCACTTCATTAAAGACCATCAGATGTCACAAAATCTTAATAAAAAAAGAAGTCGCATTTACTGGAAGTGCTGAACACAACCATAAACTTGTAAACCAATTGCCTGAGTTATGCAATTACAATATTTATTCAACACATACAATTTACAAAAGTAACTTTAGAGTTATATATCTTCATTTGGCTCAACTATACTCATACAATAATTTTTTAATAGTTTCTATTGGTTTATTAATCATGGAATGTTCACATAGTGTAAGGATCGGTTGATGTAATTTGATGGGGAGGGGATAATATATTTTTGGTTTGCTTCATTTTAAAGAGAAAGCCGTACTTTGGAGAGATGCAGTTAAAGATGCTAGGTTTTCATTTGCGTAGTAAAAGAAGTCCCATTAGAGGAGTACAGAGGGGGAGCAGGGTGGGAACAGAGCAAACATTTAGGGGCTGAACTTCATCTTCCCTTGCTCTTGTCAGTGTGGATTACTGAGGTGACTTTGAGCGTTCCTTTCTTGTTCGGTAGTGTGAGCTCTGCCGGCTCGGCATGATGTTGAGAAACACATTCACTGCCTGAGGACAGCTCACACTCACACAGGCTGTTAGTGTGTGAGTTTGCAAGAGGGAAGGTGTAGACTAATGGCAGCTACAATTTTCTTTTCTTCATTTAGACCTTGGCATCTGAGTTACATCTAAAATGTGATTAGATATCCACATCATGACAATATGACGATAAACACAAATAAGGAGGTCTGTAGGGGTGGGTTTATGTGATATGCAGAGGTTTTATTTGAGTGTGTGTGCATCACTCTCTCTGAGGGTGCTTTTTCTGAAGCAGTGTTTGAGCAGTGACAGTCTGTTAAACACCACAGACTGAGGAAGCTCTTGTGAGAAGGAGATAAGGCATAGAGAGAGAGAACCCAGGGAACTGACAGGGGAAAATCGAGTACAAAAGAAAGAAAAAGAGAGAGAGAGAGAAAGAAAGAAAGATGGGGGAGGGGGAGAGACTGAAAGGGTTTTAGTTGAACTTCAGCAGGCTAACTCAAGCTGCGCTCTGGAGAAGTTCCTGGCTCTTGTGACTGAAGGTTTGGGGATAATTATTCTAGACATTGTAAGGTATGCGACTCACTCAGACTGCAGTTTAGAGGGTGTGAGGGTGAGGAGAGTGGGATGTATTCTTATAGGCGATAAGGATATAACAGAGCACATTAAGGATGTTCTCTGCTCTATGGTGTGCCTGAGGTATGTTTAGAAGAACAGCCAGGATTGTTGAAAGCCTCTTTTCTTCCTCTAAGGAAGGAGTGAAAAAGTGCATACGTCTCTCTCTCTCTCTCTCTCTCTCTCTGTCTGTGTCTCTCTATCTCTTTCTGTCTTTCTCTCTGTCGCTCTCGCTTTCTCTCTCTTGCATCTTTTTCTCTCTTACTCCTTCTTCTCTCTTACTCCTTCTTCTACATATATTTATTGTCTTTCATCGAATTTAGGGGGGGAAGGAGTATTTTATAGATGGGAGAGAATTGTCTAAACCCTTAAATGGATTTGCATTCTTTCTAATAATAGTTATCTAATAAAGGTTAAGAATGTAGAACTACATTATATGTATAAATAACACGTATTGGCCAATACACCAATAGGAATCTAATGACATTGCACCCAGATAAATAGACTTTATGATGGACTTGATCCCCGTTTGCAACTATAACAACTTGCGGTCTTTTTGGAAAGATTTATTCGGATAGTTTTTGGGGGAATTTGTGCCCGTTCGTTCTGTGTACCGTTCAATCTGTGGCACAGTGGCGGGCCTACTGGGTATCTTACTTTCCTCTGGACCAAGAGATGATGGGTTCGAATCTTCAGCATACCACAACTGGGTAAGACCCTTAACCCCAAGTTGCTCCAGGGAGACCACGCCCTTTAGTTAGGGAATGGAAGTCTCTTTGGATATCTGCTAAAAGTAAAAAGTATCTGCTAAATGCTATAAATATAAATGTGAATTTTTGAGGTCAGGTACTGCTTTGTGTGAGAAGCCCAGCTCTCAGTCTCTGTTTCAGTTCAACCCAAAAGTGTAGGATGGGGTTGTGCTCAGGGCTTGGTGCGGATCAATCAAGTTCTTCCAAACTCATCCAGCCAGGTCTTTAGAGACCTTACTTTGTGCAAAGGGATGCAGTTGTCAAATGGCGTTGTCAAAAATGTCTTGATGTGCGGAAGCATTACCTTTGCCCTTCACTGGAATTAAGGGGCCTTGGGTAAAGTATAAATAAAGTGTCAATACTTTTGTCCATATGATGTATGAACATTCAAAGGACCAGGCAAACCAGCAAACAAGAGGCACGTGTTATATGTAAATATTGCATAGGTATCTCCAGGACAATACCAGCATGTCTGATCAACATGCAGATTAGTTCAGCATTTGGATGTCTGAATACAAACCCTCTTGTATGTCAATATTTGAAAGTCTGGATAGGAGATCTGTGCAATGCAGGTGTAGGAAAGTTGTCAAAATCTGTTGCGTTACTTCAGTTACATTATGCTTGTGAAAAAGACATTCAAAAGACATCATTTGGACATGACTTTGCTCAGTGGGCAAAAAATGTCCTTTCATTCAAATGGTTATTAGAGAATTCATGGTTCTATATATTGAACCAATGCTCTTATTAAAAAACCTTAATGAATACATTTGAACGCAACAATTATTCTTTGGCTCGTATAATAGTTTTTATTATCTGTGTTGGAAAACCAGTTGTAAATGAATCTTTAAAGAACCTTCTGTTTAAAAAGTCTTTTGGGGGTTTATATACTCTGTGTGTCTATGTAAAAACATATGCATGATGCATTAATTGTGCATTAATTGTTAATCTTAATAGTTGGAGGGTTTAATTAATAGTTCGTTCAGCAATTTGTTATACAGCCTTACCACATATTTTAAAAACACACACACAAATATACATATACATAGAGTGTAAAACAAGTATATCTACGATCCATACCTTGCACAATTTTGTCGTATTTTTTCATAAAAATTTTTCCTCTCTCTCTCTCTTTCTTACATTTTTTTTATGTTAACTTTCCCGGCATGCACACATCGCCGGCGGCAGCCTGCTACCACAGGTCCAGTGTAAGGTAAATGAGTGTAAGCAGCAGCTCCTGTGTGGGGACTTCCAGAGGTAAACATCTCGCCTGGCTCGGGAGTGACGTGCAGCACTTCCTTTTAAACAGCTAACACTACCCACACTGCCTAAATGGAGGAAAACATTGGCATTATTGATTTAGGTTTCTCTACATTTCTCTTGCTTTTTAAACCTTGACAGCATTTAGAACATTTTTGGCATGTGAAAATTCTGGACTAAAACAGCACTTTCTCCAATTGCTCTGTTGTATTTTTTTGTTCTTATTCTACTATAAAGGTGCTTATATTTTATGTGCACTTGAATACACCTTAGACTTAACGGGTTTCTGGGTCTTTAGACTTTTATTAGTAACTACTGCAACCTTTTCTGTAAGTAGTATGTCACTTATATTTATCAATACACTATTTTCTAAAGTATCCAGATATCTCTTCTAATTAAAAAAAATCAGGTGTCTTCATTGCTGGCACAGGTGTGCAGTTGTGTTTACATACTTTGTTCAGTCTTTACATTAAAGCACTGCTTAAAGAGTGGGACACGCTATGCCCAGGTCACCAAGCATGGTCGCACGGCTAGACCCCCCAGCTCTGAGCAGTAGAGTAGTGGGTCTGTGTACCTTGGAGCTCCATCCAGTTCCCTTGGGATGGGTTTAGTGGTGTTTGTGATCCAGAACTAATCATTCAATATCAGTACCTAACCTAACTAATACTCTTGTGGCTGAATGCAATCAAATCCTCCAGTGTCCCAACATATGGTATAAACACGAGAGACTGCTACAAAGGAGGGACACGGTCCCGTTTAATATCCCCGACTTCAGAAGGAGCATTAGATGAGGGGTTATAGTAATGAATATGATGAGCTGAAATGTAGACCTATATAGAGGACCTTAGGGGTTAATACTCCTGGTAAACACTAGGCAGTAGCAGACAGTAACATACAGCATGGGGTTATGAATGTGGGAGATTGTTCATTACCAGCCTTTGAATGCTTGTTGAAGAGAAGAGGTTTGGTAAACACAATGAATTTTCAAAGCTTTTTATAAAAGAAATCTCCCAGGTCACAAAAGTTACCTTTGTTTTCTTTGCTTTTTCTTAGTTTTTCTAATGACATACAACACACGACAAGATTTCTCATGTCCAATGCATGATAAAAATCTGGAAAATAAAACAATACATATGCATATTAATCAACGGAATATTATGAACATTACCTGGCAAATATGAGTCTTAGGATTCTGGTGTGAGAGGTATGTCTGCCCACTTTTTATATGAAAAGGGAATTTGTGACATTTGCTGGAAGAGATTTCAATGTTACAATTACACCCAGGACCCTAAGCTGAGCATAAAGTAACATATAGCTATGTGTGCACATGTATAAATGTGTGAAAGTGTGTCAGCTGATGTGTGTGTGGGGGGTCTCATCTCAGCATAAAAGGAATAATATTCATCTCCCTCTTTCTGTGTGTGTGTGTGTGTGAATGTGTGTGTTAGAGAGAGAGAGAGAGAGAGAGAGAGAGAGAGAGAGAGACAGTTAAGATGAGAATCATCATCTGGCTGTGACTGGCATAATTGGCTCTTTTCTTCCCTGCCGCTACTTAGCGCTGATAGCCCAATTTAGCCGCCGCATGCTAAAGACACTTTCAGAGTGTAATCAAAATTAAAGAGAATGGGTTTTACTCACTTTAAAGGCCTTTTTGAGGCACTCTCTGTGGACTGAAATGCTGATGGGTCCCTTTAGTTGTCAGAGGAGCTGGGACCACATGCAGTTAGTGAGGTCTGATGACGATCTCTCGCCTGTGGTGTGTCCTTAGGTAACGATGGAGGATATACTCCACACATACCAGCTCCTCTAAGGCCAGCCCAGTCCTCCACAGACTGGCGAGCATTGTGCTGCTGCTCTCTAGTAATAATCGCATGGAGATTTTTGTAAATTGGACTCCAGATACTATCAAAAGACTATTTAAGGCTTTCAAGTAAAGATATCCATAGTTAAGTGACAAAGGATGAGTGGATTGCACTTCATATCGCTGTGCGCATGCTGATGCATTTTTCCACCCTTTTTGCAGATGATTGGCTTATGACTACAGTGGAAATGGACAGTAGCTTTGAGATAATCTGTCATTTCCTTTCAGGCTGCTCTGTCGCTCCGTCTGCCTCTTTCTCCCTTTTTACTCCTGATCTTTCATATTCTCTCTCTCTCTCTCTCTCTTTTTCTCTCTCTCTCTTTCTCTCTCTCTCTCTTTCTTTTCCTCTCTCTCCTTCTCTCTCTCTCCCTCTCTTTCATATATGCATAGTGGTTTGAGTTTTCTCGCTGCGGGCTATTTCCTTTGGTTGGCTGAATAAAATGCAAATGCAGCAGATGAGAATGAAAGGAGAAAAGGACTGTTCTGTGGTTTTGTTCCTATTAGTATGAGCTATAGTCGCAGAAAAGCTTGAATGTATCTGAGGAACACTTCTCCCTAAGAGCTCAGAACTAAGCGCTCTACTATCCTTAGAAAGCTGTCACTTTACGCGTTTGGCTGTATACGTGGTCCATACAGCTTTGCCGGCTCATGTCTGTCTGTTCGTGATGTGCTCATTTCCTAAATTAAAGCCATAACTGCAGATACAAAAACCCAGTTTTGTTCATGTAGGCTATATAGACACTAATTTGTGTGGGTAGTATTTTAGGTGCTTTCATACAAAGTATAAGTGTTAAATCACACAAAACAAACCAGTTGAGACTGTTGAAAGAGTTCTTTCGCAAGGCATTATCACTAGTTCTAGCATGTTGTTATTCTGAAATCCCAGATTGTGCTTGAAAAGAAATACGATAACAACTGCAATTAAATGTTGTCAAACTCATTATGCACAAAATGAGTAGTAGAAACTGCTGAATTTAAACTAGAGATGGGCTGTTTTCTTTTCAATCTAATATCAAGTATTACCAGTGCTAATATCCAAAAGGTTAAATATCCTTTTACAAAAGGTTTTAAAGGGTATTTTTAATCACATAAAACTTACTTCTTTAACTTTTCTACAGTATAAGCACTAAAAAAAAACATTAAAAAGGTAATTAGAAGGCTTCCAAAGTACCCGTTAATGAAACTGTCACTTAATTTATATAAATGACCATTTAATCTCATTCTATAGCATTTCCTACATTTCCAATGGCTGTCTACACCTCTGTGTGTACGAGGACACTGGAAGATTGTAAAAGGGAATGTATTTCCTATCCAAGTTATTAAAGTATTTTTTTCACATTTTCTCCATCAGGCACACACTTTGACTAACAGTTTAGTAATGCTGATGTGTTTAGTACCCTCATAGTTTAATATGAGGATTGATCCACCCACCCCTAATTTAAATTCTGTTCTTTTTGTACTGCATAAACAAAAGCTTTAAAATATCACCACAACATAATTTTACCACACTCTCTCTCAGTAAACTCGGGGGCTAGTTTCAGGGTGTCTTGGGTGCTGCTCCTCATTTGGTGCTTTACATGGAGCAGTAGGCTAGTGAGCTGGTGCTGTGAAGGAGAGAGGAAGAGAGGAGGACAAAAGGAAAGATAATCCTGGCCATCCTGCCCCTGTAAAAGGAGCTTTCTTTGAAAGAAGGCCTTGTGTGTTTAGCAGAAGCACTGGCTCTCACCTGCAGGAGAGAAAGAGATTTGAATTGTAATCACTTAAAGAAGAGAGCGCTGCACAATCACAACTTTTTTCCTTCCATTACAATCAGCTAGGAACATACATGATATGTGATCTATATATAATCCATACAAGAGGTTGGGTTTTATTTTCTCATCACCAGGTCAGTATTTCTGACACATTGGATCACTTCATTCCTAATAGACTCTACAGAGTGTTCTGTGGAGTATATTGGGAAGGGCAAGTTTGCCTGTTTCTTGCTTTTTAGAGGTGATAGTGCCAATGGCCTTGTCTAGTGGAGATGGACACCGGGGCAGAGCAAGCACAAGTTCTGGTTTTGTTTGCTGTTTATTCTACTCCCTGAATTCTTCTTGCGTTTATATAATGGAAATATCTTGAAAAAACATGTATAGAAAATAAGGGTTGTGTTACAGAGCTACACCTATGTGTGATTCAATTTCGCTCGGATTTGCTCTGATCCAGGAGTGGACTCCCTTGGGAAATATGTACTTTGATTAATGTAATCCTACCGAATGGGTGAAATAGGTGTGCGTGTGTGTGTGTGTGTGTGTGTGGCCATGTGTGCGTGTGTGGCTGTGTGTGTGTGTGTGTGTGTGTGGCCGTGTGTGTGTGGCCGTGTGAGTTTGTGTGTGTTTCTGTCGATGTATGTATATATACGTGCAGGGAAGCAGAGCAAACCAAATCATTTGTGAAGGTACATGGAGAGACAAACAAGCAACAGCACTTAACTCACACCTCTATTAATAAAATCCCTCATTGTATACTTATCTAAGTGATCAGTGGCAAAGCTGAGACATTTTGGTCTGCCAGTTATTAGCCGTGCTAAAACGATGCTGGCTGGCTGAATCCTATATCTGGTGTTACTATTACATGTTTGAGGCTGTAGGCTGCTATAGAACACTGTGTCTAATGACAGCGCACCAGGCACTTCCTATCTGTATAAACAGGACTAGAGATTGATGTTTCCTGTCTTAGACTGAACGGGTTCTGACACTCAAATGAACCTGCACAGTTCTGGACGCATCAGTTCTTACAGACACATGACTTAATCATATGGGAAAAATGATGAGTGAGGGACTTTCTGGAAGGTGGTGGCTTTGCCACGCGGTCCAGCTGCTGTTCTAAATGTTCTGCAGTATTCTTCAGTGTTTACCAGCCTAATGGGTGCTTGAGCACTGGTAGGTTCTTGTTACTAGATACACAAAAACAAGTATGTGTTTTGGCAGTCTAACTGACTAAAGATTTATTCATTACTGTGGCATTGCTAGAGTTATAGGGAATTAACTGATCCAGTGAATAAATGAATACATAAAGATCAGTTTAGCCCTCTCCTCTTGATTTAAAAATATGTATCAATGCTTATGCATGTAGGTGTATATTACATTTTCTTTGCTCTCCGTAAGATAAAATCAAGGTTCAGACAGACCCAGATATGCACGGATTAAACCATTCATAAGCAAAAACAAAATCCTACAGAACTACTTACGTCCACAGGAAGGTTCATATTTATTCCTTAATATTTGATTTACACATCATGTAGTTTGCATGAAATTTTCTTATTTTTATTCACAATTAGAATCCTTGTTGTTGTATTTTATTATAAAACAATAGTGACCACGTGACCGATGTGATATTTTGAATACAACACGAGAAAGGTTAAAAGGTTTGATCGATTCGATTTTGTTCTCTTGTAAACTGAGTGAACACAGAAGGCAGGATCCCCATTTGGCCATGAATGGGTTAAGGCAAGCTGAACCAGTAGGCCGCTCAGTAATCACCTCAGTGACGCTCTAACAAAGATGATCTCTAGCAGCTAAACAGCAATTCATCATCACCTCCCATCACGGGACCAGAAACTCTTCCTCACAGAGGGGTCCTCCTGAAGCCTCAGTCACATATAGGACTGTCTGTGGAAATTTCTCAGAAGTGTTTTTCATACTATGATCTACTGTCCCTGTGGCCCATAGAGAGAACAGCGCCTGTCCTGGACAGGTCGCCATGAACATGATGGGATTATCCAAACGCAGAGAAGACAGGAGACACTACGAAGCATGTTAAATCACTCACCTTAATGAAAGCGAGAGAGACAAACAGACAGAGAGTGGCTGGTCGTCTCCTCCTGCAGTGTGTCCAGGTTCTGCTCTGCTCGCCGTGTTCTCCTCCTGCTTCTGCTCTCCACACGACTGAGTCCCTCTCTCCTCCGCTCTGCTATTATTTCCCCCTTAAACAGATGAAAATTTATGCTAATGAAAATCAGCACTAACTGTTAGTTGGTTGTTATGCAGGAGAGTCCTCTCTCCGAGCTGCTCTGGAAACAATAGGGCACAACATGGCAGTCCAGATTATCCTACAGAAAGACATACAAACAAATAAACAGGGACACACATCCCCCAAATTCACCTTAAATAATCCCTCTTCCTTTCATTAGTCTAACGAAAGCTACTTGTAAATAAGTTAATATTATTTAAACTTTACTCCGAGACCGTCCTGCTCGGCTTCTCCTTCAGAACCGCATGTCTGTGTCGGTCCAAGCAGCGTGAGAAATAAAACACGAACAAAATTACAGACAAACGCAGATTTGAAGAGCCAGCTAAACTCCACACACCACAGTCTGTAAAACTAAAATAATATAAATTTAAATAGTAGATTAATTAATACATTATAGGAAGCAACGACCCGTATTCATAATGTTAATATTCCTATGTTCACGTGGCAAAATTGTACAAATTCAAAAATAAGCTAGTTCGAAAGCAGGCTGTTTTAAATCATTACGCCTTAAATAACCCTGAATAAAACCCGCGCGAAATACATCACGGGAGAAATGATAAAACTGAAATTGATACAATATTTTCTACGTTTTAATGTTCCAAGTACTCGTTTTCCTTGTTGCTTGCATAAACGCGTACTACTACTAAAAGCGATTTTTTTTACACTTTCCATGTCTACTTTTTAAAACTTCTTAGTTAATCTTAAGAGAATACAAACGCAGGAATAAATTAAACAGCTCTTTTTGTAAAACGAAATGTGTTTTATTATCTTCGCAACAGGGTTGAAAAGTTCCAGACACTTTTTGCTCATTTAGACTCTTCTACATACCACAATAACATGTTCTAGTTTTAGGCTTCAGACATGGAACAACCCACACAAAAACACACAAACACACACAGACAAACACACAGTTAGTCTGGATCATATTGGTGTATTCAGGAGCGGGAGTGTATCAGTAGTCTGATCGGTGATGTGGTCCCTGGGCCCGGAGTGGTTCGGAGAAGGCTGTGTGGAGACCCTCCGCTGCTCCTCGTCTTAAAGACGGGATCGGGGATCTGTCGCGCAGCCAATGAGCGTGCGCCTCGCGTGGCACCCAGTGCAGTGATTGGCCGCGAGCTGCGGAAGGCTGTGCGCACGCCCCGACTGATCGTAAACACTGGAGAAGAGTCGGAGGCACCGAGGCAGGAGCGGATAAAACTGTCAGAGGAACCAGAGAGGAAAGAGGAGCGCTACCCTCCTCCAGCCGCACCTTTATCATTTCAAATTGTGTTTAGGCTTCATCCGTGCGTTTTTTTATTTGCCCTCTGATGGACATGGTGAGATAAAACACGTTTAAAATAAACCTCGAAGAACGAGTGGAGGTGAGGCCAAGGCATTTCCCAGGACGAGCGGGAAGTTTTACAAAGGAATCGCCTTAAATTCGCCCTGATGCCTCTCTGAGAAAAGAGAGCAGCCGTTGCTCCACGTGGGATTTACCGAACCCTTACCTTGAGTCAAAGTACTCGGGACGCGAGACTAAGCTGTGTGCTTATTTTAATTATTTTTAAACATTTTTGTGATTGTTTTTTTTCTTTGCATTTTTCTGAACGGGGTGTTATTACTTTAACGCACGGAATGCAAAGTTGAGCAGAAGTGAAAAGCGATTTCGCCGGGAAATGTGGATTTCTACTTTCCAAAGTCAATTTCCTCTCTAAAATATTGATGGATATTTCTGATTACTCCTCTGAGTTGGATCAAACAAAAATTCCAAGAATAGTTTTCCCCAGTTTGAATAATTCATGAAATAGAGCGTCCCTTCCCGGGCTGGAAGAAAGTTTAGACAGTGTACTAGGAGGGGGAATAATAATAAGTAGACTCCTACAGAAGTGCTGAGGGGGGAATGGCCACGGCGGCTTCCAACCCCTACCTGTCCAGCAGCAGTGTCCTCTCTTCAGGCTCCATAGTGCCCTCGGAGTCCGGAGTTGGTGGCATGCAGCCGGGGAGTGGCGTCTTGACCTCGGTGTCGGGGGGATACAGGGGGGATCCTGCCTCGAAGATGGTGCAGAGTGACTTTATGCAGGGGAGCATTGCAGCCAGTAACGGGGGACACATGTTAAGCCATGCCCACCAGTGGGTCACCTCGCTGCCACACGCCGCCGCCGCCGCTGCCGCTGCAGCTGCTGCCGCCGCGGCCGAGGCTGGTTCTCCCTGGTCATCCAGTCCAGTTGGCATGGCAGGCAGTCCCCAGCAGCAGGACGTCAAGGGAAGTTCAAACAGAGAAGACCTGCATTCAGGCACCGCGCTGCATCACCGCCCTCCACACATAGGAGCCCACCAGTCCCACCAGAGCGCGTGGGGTGGCACGACAGCAGCGCACATCAGCACTATCACCGGGGCTCAGCAGCAGTCCCAACAGTCCCTGATCTACTCCCAGCCTAGTGGCTTCACCGTCAACGGGATGCTGAACTCTGCCGGAAGCCTGGTCCACCCAGGACTGATGCGTGGTGATTCTCCAGAGATGGACCACCACCATCACCACCACCACCACCAGCATCAGCACCCACACCACCACCACCAGCAGCACCATGGCGGCGTCAACAACCACGACTCTCACTCCGACGAGGACACGCCGACTTCCGACGACCTGGAGCAATTCGCCAAGCAGTTCAAGCAGCGCCGGATAAAGCTGGGCTTCACGCAGGCCGACGTCGGTCTGGCTCTCGGAACCCTCTACGGCAACGTCTTTTCGCAGACCACAATCTGTCGGTTCGAGGCGTTGCAGCTTAGCTTCAAAAACATGTGCAAGCTGAAGCCACTCTTGAACAAGTGGCTGGAGGAAGCGGACTCGACCACGGGCAGTCCAACGAGCATCGACAAGATCGCGGCGCAGGGCCGCAAGCGCAAGAAGCGCACCTCTATCGAGGTGAGCGTCAAGGGGGCCCTGGAGAGCCACTTCCTCAAGTGTCCCAAGCCCTCTGCACAGGAGATCACCAGCCTGGCCGACAACCTGCAGCTGGAGAAGGAGGTGGTCCGGGTTTGGTTCTGCAACCGCAGGCAGAAGGAGAAGAGGATGACCCCCCCTGGAGTGGGCCAGAGCCCGGAGGACGTGTACTCTCAGTCCGGCAACGTGAGTGCAGACACACCGCCTCCGTCCATGGACTGCAAACGTATGTTCACTGAGACATAGAGCTCGCATTTTCTGTACAGTTCAGTTAAACTGGACGACCACCAGACACCATTAAAAGTACCCTTATGAGTGAGTTGCACTGCTGCAGATGTGTACGTTTAGGAGAAAGACAAAATCTCGAAAGTCGTCCTAGAAACTCTTCTTCTTTAAATCTGGCTACTGACCTTCAATGTCCCTAACTCTAAATGGCTGTCTCTGCTCTGTCTTGCAGGAGAATTTTGTGGTAGATTGCTTAAAAGATGCAAGTTTGAAAGGTGAACCAGAGGACCAGGTGGGGATCTCTTCGTGCTCCTATCGCCCGGTGGTTCTAGCCCACTGACACTCCAAACGTGAGCAAAACACGAGAAAATATTTTTTTTATTTCTCTATGGAATGCCGTGGAGAGAAATAGAAAAAATGACTGACACGGACACCACCCTCGGTGAAGACAAACGAGCTCCAGGACACATCGCCATTTTAACACTGAGGAATAAAATTATTCCTGATAACAAAAGGGAATTGTCTTATTACCTCGCGTTACTGGCTGCTGTCCACTTCCCCAAGACTTGCTCTGCTGCAAACGTCAGCTTTTCTATTCCAGATTTTTTTGGTGGACCGCACTTCTGTGAATAGTTTTCACACAGGGAAAAACATTAAGAGGAAAACAAAGATTCTAAAACTGCACTTATTCCTCCTTCAGCCTATCCTTATGTAAAAGCTTCCTCTCCTTCTCCTTTTTAGTTTTTATTTGATTATTATTATACTTATTATAATAATTATAATTATTATTATTTGTTGGGCTGAATAATTGTGGACTATGTCCCTGTCCTTACTGCTATTTCCATGCAGTAGTTTTGGCGAATTTTGATAAGTCTGTGTAAGTTAGGCAATATCAATTCTCAGTGGTTATCGACTTGCTTTTAATTTTTGACCGAAATCCCACTTTGGAATATTTGATTTTGGAAGTTCCCCGAACTGTGGCGAGCTGTAAGCTTTCTCTTAGTCGTAGCATTTTCATGTGCACCGTTTTTTCCTCTCCTCTTTTAAATCTGAGTCATATTCTACACTTTGTAGGCTTTTTCCACGGCCGTGATTAAACTTTTGCCTACAGAACAGAGCAGCACACCGATAAACCCTGATAGGTCGAACGATTTGATTTGATTTTGATTTCTGTGGTTGTTATTTAAGTTCAGTATTGAGTCAGTCGGAGGTGATCGAGAATAATAAATTTCATAGATCTGACCCGCCACTCTGTGTTGTTTCATTTTGCTCAGGCTTCAGTAGGTATTTGTAAATAATAATAATAATAGAAAAATAATAATTGTTTTGATTTAGAGTTTGTGGTCATGGATCAAGCTATTGTTGTTTTTCCTCGGGTTCACTGACCTTTGGCCTTCATAAATATCAAAATATCACACACATGTTCAAGTTAATTAAAAAAGATAAAGGTAAGAGATACAAGTAAAACGAATTTTCAAATTTAAATAATATTTTTTTCCTAAAAAAAACTGATACGCGATGTTACTCTTTTTGCATTTATTTCTTGTACTTTTGTTTATTTATAAATTTTCTCTTTTCTTTCTTTCTTACTTCCTTATTTACGAACCGCATAGGCTGTAAGCATTTTTATGCTCAGTCATAATAGTTATTTTTTTTTACAATAACTCAGTTTATTTGTATTTCTTTATTTACTGTTTATGGTTCTCCTGACCTAAAGCTACACCCTCAAACATGACCTCTGGATTCTACAATAGAAGTAAAACTTTTGTGCACAGAATGTGGCGCAAACCACACCCCATTTAAAATGTAATTTCGCTTAAGAGAAAATCCAACAGAGACTCTTTTATTGTTTTATTATTTTTAGTGCTTAAAAAATGCATAAAAATGTAAGTAAATCCACATCCGGATGACACAGAGCTACTAAAACAGATTTCCACTACCACCACTGTTCGGTTTACACACATTATTTATTTGACTCTCCACAGACTCATTTACATTTACTCTATCTATCTATCTATCTATCTATCTATCTATCTATCTATCTATCTATCTATCTATCTATCTATCTATCTATCT
>JBBKCR010000002.1:9435816-9447490 GCA_037577295.1 Ladigesia roloffi | reverse complement strand
ATCTATCTATCTATCTATCTATCTATCTATCTATCTATCTATCTATCTATCTATCTATCTATCTATCTATCATTCTAATAATTTAATCGAATTATATTGTCGTTCATCTACGGGCTTTAGATTTTGGTATTTAGCGTTTTTCCCCAGTTTGGGTAAAATGAAATAGGCAGTTTATCTGATGCTCAACCGTGTTTTTGTCCGTCTTTTCTTCAGTATGAAAAAATCAGCTTCGAGACCTTGGAATAAGGGCAAGCTTTATATTATTATTCTCAGTGATTTGCTCTCTCCCTGCCTCTGATCCGTGAGGCCTGTTGTGTGTGTGTGTGTGTGTGTTAAGGCGCTGCAGCAGAATGAAAGCGTGTGCGTTCCTCCACGGCACGCTGACGTCATGCGCCCGCTGTGTGCGGGTTCGTATTCAGGCCACGTCTCGCGCCGGGTGCAGCAGGCCGAGATCCTCCAGGAGATTGCAGTGAGGGGCTGGGACTCAGCCCCCACCACCACAACCCCGAAAACAACCTCCGCGTCTGCTCGGGGCGTGTGGGCCGTTCAGTCTTCCTCACACTTCTTTGGTGTGTTTGGTCCTGATGTTTGCGGAGCGGCCGAGCTCCGGGCCGGGTCGGACGGATGGAGCGGCTCCTTCATTGTTTCTCTGTTCTTCTGGAGGAACTTTTGTCTCCGGCTCACTGTTACCCGCCACCCCCTAGATTTAAATTTCGTGGATGATTTACTACCCACCGGTTGCATGGCAACCAAACCTAACCTGCACCCAGCAGCAGCAGCTCGGTCATATTAACATCAACCAATCAACGAGGAGCTTCACACACATACGAGACAATAATCCTAGTTTAAACATGTGATTTATATTAACAATGAAATCTAGAGCAACGACAACAACAACAACAACAACATCAATAATAATAATAATAATAATAATAATAATAGTAATAGTAATAATAATAATAATAATAATAATAATAATAATAAATAATAATAAATAAAAAACAGCAACAACAACAACAACAACAACAACAACAACAATAATAATAATAATAATAATAATAAGAAGAAGAAGAAGAAGAAGAAGAATCTATTGTTATTTCTGTTATTGCTAATATTTTTATTAATATTATTATTTTAATACTTCTACTATTACTTCTAATAATAATAATATAACAAAAAACAATAATAGTAATTTAGTGTTGCTGTTGTATTTAATAAAACTCGTACAATCGGGTAGGATAGCACAAGGATATGCTAGGAAAATTATTTTACTTACTTGTTTGTTTGTTTGCTCAAAACAACACACAAACCTGTTAAACTGATAGAAACGTTTCGCTCACATTATTTTCTCTTGAGGACTGTTTAACACTGTTAACAATTTTTAATAATTAACAGTGTTAATAAATTCACTCAGCCTTTAAAATAGTGATACACTCATCCGAACCCAAAAATGCAAATTTCAAATTTTTTGGCAAATTAATAATTTGGTTTATATTTCAAACATAAACATCTCTCTCTACAACCGTAAACTCTTAGCACTTGCCCCAAAGGGCAGTATCAAACATTCTAATAATCTAATTTTTAACTAATAATTTAGTCTGCTTTTAACGTGCAAAATGTAAAAATAAAAACAAATAGACTAAATACGGATTTAAATGTTGCTCACATTTCTTTAGCGCCACCTTTTGGACGTGCAAGAGCTTTTACGCCAAATCTGATAACTGAGAGGAAATTTGTCTCTTAGTAAGTTTAGTATGTAGATTAATTTCAAATAACATTATATTATTAAAATTAATATAGGTAGTATGTGTGGATCATGCTTACTTCTTTGAAAAATAAATAAAGCGTAGACATTAGTATTATAAATTAGGAAGGTTTTCAAGTTTAAAGGAAAAATAAAACCTCGAAAGGGTTTTGAGGTTTTCTTTGTAAAGATAACTGTTTTATATAATCACATAGCTATGTAGAACTATAACAACAATGGTTATTCTGGTTCTTCCTGATGAAACGTTTCTTTTCAGTGGGTAAACTTTTGTTTATGGTTATAGTTTAAATTGGTTCTACTTAGCACCAATATGGTTAGAAGTCAAACAAACCATGTTTTTAAAAGAATTTGGGCTTTGACTGTAATATTTATTGAAAGCATTCTAACTGAGAACCATGTCAACATATCAGTCATATGGCAATTAAAAAAGAGGCTCTCTTTGCACATTTGAACTGTCTAGATGTGAAATGTGAGAATGAAGACTGTGAGTTTATAAACCTGCAGATAAAGAGAGAAAGATAGAGTGTCTAGTCGAGTTATTAAAGCAGACTCTTTCAATGGTCAGGGCACCTCTGTCACACACCTGCTGCAAGCTGGTGGCATGAGGCCCGGACGGGTCAGCTAGCCCAGCAGGATCCTCACCCGAGTGGCAGTAGCCAAGGTGACAGCATGTCAGAACCTGCCCAGAGTTTGGGAACCGACTCTAAACGCATCGCTGCCTCTGACCGCTGGCTGAGCCTGTAGGGAACGGAAACATAAACACTCATGCGGATCCTCTGTAACGAACCTGGCCAGATGCATAGTGAGGCTTATATTGTCCATACATGAGGCCATGAAATCCATGAGAGCCACATCACTGACTGAGTCCTAAAGAGCCTCACATGCTTAATGTCACCATATCTAGAGGATGACTGCGCTTTCAACTCCTACAGCATTTTACAGGCATGCATGTAGACAAGCTGAGAAACTAGGCTGAGAGAGCTGAGGAATAATAAAAGAAGTAAAGAACAGGGGGGGTGAAAGGTTCTGCTGCTTTCTCTGCAGCTATCACATTAACTGGAGCATTTGAAACATGGAGGAAATAGTCTGTGGGCTCAGTGGTTTAATAGATTACTTACAATTGGACACAGGTATTTGGAGTTAACCATTATACCCTAGAGGCCTGCAGAGAAAAGGAAAGAGCTTGTGCAGGTATCATGCATCCAGAGAAGAGCTGTAAGTTGCACTCCTACTAGCAGACAGTCTAGTAGAAGGAAGTGGGATATAAAATAAAACAATTCAGAAATGAATTTACAGTCAACACACAGAATGTCCAGTATATCGCTCACTAAAGCATCTGCGTGAGAGTTGAAATTCTATTGGAATCTCTATGTTGTTGTTGTGAGGACAAAGGTCAGATCTTTGTTGGGACGGGAGACAAGATTGTATTGAGGTCATCAGGGGCACGAGCATTTTTACTTCAGGGGAACACATGAATGTCTGATAGATTGTGGCAGCCCCAAAGTCTCTCTGACTGAAAGAGAAAATCTACTAAAAACACACAAAATGTAATGATCAAACTAGAGCGGATATTTTGTGTATACATTACATAATATAACATCCATCAAAAATACCCCACAACAAAAGGGATTTCAACTAAGACTCAGGATCAGATGCTATTGAACCTGCTTTGTAAAAATGGACAATTCAGTTGGGTCCACAAACTCAAAATGTCAATTCATATTTCTTTGCTTTTTTTTTTTTTGGTTTCCCCTGGGTCAACCTAATCATCGAAATTAGACAACAACACAATGGCATACTGACAAAATCAACAACACAATCCTCTCATAGATAAGAGGATACTTTTCAGTTTCTATGCTATCATATTCCCGTGTACTTATCTGCATTTAAAGGGGATAAGTGCAGGAATTCCTGTTGTTGAAGCTTTTTGAAATGAGCCACACATTGCAAAGCAGAGAGTTTGGAGGCTGAAATAAAAGTAGTTAATTGGTGCAATACACCAAGGACATAATTATCTCTTTGAATAACTGGCGGTGGTTTAATTGCTGGTAATTGTTCTCCAAACCTTGTGCAGAAGTGATGAACACTAGATGGTTATTGTGCACCATGTACTAATCCTGCTATTTAGACTCAGTCATTAAAGTGTGTTTCTAAGTAGTGTGACAAGAGCTCTGCATTGGAAGGAAAAACAGTATGTGTGCACTTTCAATATATTGGTGAATATAGTTTAACACACACCCACACACATACATACACAAACACACACACACACGCTCATCTATAACTATAAAAGTGACCCCATCCACCCACACACACACACATACATATGGCTAATGAAAAACATAATGTAAACTATATCTAAGGCAAACACACATACACACACACAAACAAACACATACATTGGTATGAATTCTTAGTCATTCTGCATATTCATAGCAGTGGGGTTACTGCTATCCTTTGTTTGCTGTTAATTATTGCCACATTGCAAAACCAGGCATGGAGCTCCACAGGAAACAAACACTGATTAACATGATTGGGCCTGCTGAGAATTGGAGTCCAGGTGAAGTGTGTTGACGGCTGAATTATTCCCACCCTCTAACCCCAGCAGTCTTGCCCCCTTGGCCTTTATGCCTCCTAAAGCAGATCAGCAGTAAATGCCCATTCTACTTGTCTGGGATGCAGGCACATTAAGCTAACTCAGGAAAAGCAAAGCTTAAATGAGGTATTTAGTTTGATTATTGTAATGACTTTAATTCAAAACTGGATTATAAGAGAGATATGATTTTTATGTAAAAATCAAACTCTGAGCAATCTGGACCACAGAGGTGCATTTATTTAATGTCACATTTATAGGGCGATACTTGTACGAGTTTATTGCTCTCTCCCTATCTCTCTCTGTCTCTCTCTCGCTTTTGTGAGTGTGTTTCCACATGGTCAGGAAATGTGACACCTGTACAATAAATTTAATGTACTATAATAAATATACACTTGCCCTAACACTAGATATTCCCATGACACGTGTCTTTGACCATGAAAACGAAATAAATATTTATATTATTATTATTACTGCCCCCTACTGGTCTTTCAAATGAAAACCGTTCATATGCAAATAGTGTTTTAAAGGAACAGAGATATTAATGCTGAACTGTCTTGGCATATCACTGGCATGTGCAAAGTTAACATAATGAATGATGCGTCATGCAGAAATAGTACTTTTGATTCATTTAAAGTAATAATTTACATTCAAAAACCGTAAAAATAAAAAAGTGTAAAGTTCAGGAGGAAGATGAAATAGGGCAGCCCTTCTGATATCAACTGAACTTAAGTCTGGTTTGTATGGAGATCCACTTAAGTTGATTGTGCAACCTGTAAAATGATGTTTTCCACAATCTGGAAATTTCTAAATGGCTAAACTTTGGGCTCCTTTAAGCCGTGTAACAATGCTCTGTCTGTGTTGGGGTTTATCATTGAGTCCATAAGGGATAAATCACATTTAGGCATGACGGTGGTGTTCAGAACAATCTTATTATCCATGCCACCAGCTGCTAAAGCTATTAGAAAATAAGAGTGCAGTGCCCAGTGAAGAGGATAACTACTCTTACTAAGCCAGTGGATCACAGAAAAAAAGCATTTTTTGCTCTAGCTTAAAGCATTAGGCCTATGAATAGCCTGTAAACTGTACTAGATATCCTGTGCATTTACTACTGTATGACTTAGACTTTGGACTCCCCGATAACAGGATATCTACAAGAAGTAGAATTTATAATGTATACATACTAAATATGCACAGTATGGACTATTGTTTTTCACTTTGCCACTTCTTTATTTATCACTGAGTCTAAATCAAGAGTAATACTCATAGAATAATTAGAAAAATGAATCCAAAGTGAATATGGTAACTAATACTAATAATACCATTGTCATTGAAAAGCCTCATCATTTCATGCAGGGTATATAAAAAATATATTTCTGTTTGTTGCCATGTACACAAATGGTCAAAAGTTCATTTCATTTGGCCACCCATAAATACATTTTTGAGTGGAGGATACAGGTGTATGTGTAACTCCTAACCCAACTAGCACTGTAAATGCAAGAATGGCTCATCTGGGGAGACACAGCCAGTGTTTGTTGAATGGTGAATTAGACTCAACAGGAATCAGCATGCATTCTGTTATCAAGGCCTAATCATCCTTTCAATTACAGAGCAGAAATATTCCCCTCTAATTGATCTGGCCTGCCGATTTGTTTCGATTTCTCGTTACCTCAAGTCGTTTATCCCCTCTACCCACTGGCAGCTAATGAATGGACTCGTTAGGAGAGGGCGTGCCTAAGTGAAAGTGACTCTAAGCATGGCGCTGCCAGATGCATGATGGCAGGGAGAAGGCCGAATGTTAAAACAGCAGGCAGTGTAATGGGCACCTCATTGCTAGAGAGGCAGGCAGGAGAGTGGGCACCTGTCCATTAAGCCCCACTGCGGGAGCAGGAGTTAAGTGGACTAGTCACAGTGGAGGTTTGAAGGGACAGCTGCCTGCATCAGCAGCTGCCAGCCTGTGAGGTGGTGGTGGTGGTGGTTGTGGCAGTGGTGGTGAGGAAGATAGGAGCATAAATGAAGAGATACACTACTTATTCATTCATGTGCATGGTTTCTCTGTGCATTTTTGTCATATAATATAATGTGTGAACTCTGGGGGTGTGGAGAACACTAGAAGAGGTGCTAATGAGATTGGACAGTTTTGAAGGCTTGGTTTGGATTTGCTGTTATCGTTTCTGTCCCTCTGTTAAGGCACATTTTATATACTGACAATTTCTCATAGTACTTTCGGTTCTAGGTGTGACTGCTTTTTCCTTATTTGGTCACTTAATAGAAATAGTGTATCTTATCTGGATGAAATAAAGGAAAGTCAGTCTTTTAAAGATCTTCCTTTATTCAAATGTAATTGTGCAATTGCTTGATTAATTACACAGTTACATAAGTAATAGCACTGGCTTACATTTTGCATTTATGGTGTAACAAGTTGGAGTTTGTAATTCCTCTAGTTTCAGTGAGCTAATTAATATCAAATTACAACTACTTGCATCATCACAGGCAATAATTACATCTCTGGGCTAGGAGAACTTTTAATTCATCTGTAGCATACATTTCGATCATATAGAAATACACTATCCAAAAGACTTCTGAAATCAAGGGCATTACCAGGAAGTTTATTTCTTTTTGCTGCAGGAGCAGCCTCTATTCTTCTGAGAAGGCTTTTAAGTAGATGGTGGAACATTGCTGAGGATATCTTTCACTCCAACTCCAGAGAGCGCCTTGCTCTACAGACGCTTGGCATTTGTCATGGCTCATATGCAGCTGCTCCAGAGTATCCCATTATATTGGAGATGCTTTTCTATTAAATTTGATTATACAAGCCGAGTTTGCTCAATTGAACCTGTGTCAGAAATGAATGCACCTCAAAATAGCTGGGTTCACTATTTAGAAGGCCTGTCCAGATACAGTTGGATATTTTGTGTAATTCTTACTATTAATTTTAGTTCATAATGTCGTGCAGCTCTTGGCATATTACACTTTATCTATTTCCATGATATTTGCTATATTCTTAATTTGATTTAAATACCTCATTGAATCTGCACATTCAGTTCTGCAGCATCTAAGGCATTCTGTTCTTTTGCTTTTTAAGAAGGGAGGTGGAGGATTGGAGCTGTACTATCGAGATTGAATTAGAGCAAACATCTGAGGAGTAATTGACAGGGGGATGAATTCTCACTACACTCCCAGTGTCTCCTGACGTGATCAGCATACCTGCATGCTCGATACAGAGAGTAGGCTTGCAGAGTGCTTGATGGCCATATCAACACGTGATTTCGATGCCAATTTAGACCAGCTTGCCTGCTGTTCTGCTCTTCGCAACCAGCACAGTGCAATGGGTATAAGTAATGCTGCCTCAATTTACTGTATGAAACAATATCTAATTTTATCTAACAGCATTTTACTTTGCATGTAATTGAAAATGCTTTGTTGAGACATTGTACTGTAGCAGGCTGGTCTGTGATCAGCTGTTGCTTTGCATAACCCTTTTGATGTGCTGATGGTGGATGGGGCTGGCTTAGTTGGAGAAGTTTGATGTTTGAGTCAGATTCCTGCTTCGCTATGACATTTCCCATGGTTCCTCTTTGATCAAGCATGTTTCAGCAGTATAAGCTTGATCATTAGGTCATTATTATCATATCATTAACACATGAGTGTCATTCAGCCCTGATAATGCACTCTGAATTAAAGCTGCCTCAACTGTTCCTTTGACATTATGGCCATCTTCTGGTCAGAAATGGAATGACATGAAAACTCCAACCCCTTTTTCCAAGAATCCAGGTGATAACATATTATTGACTGCGTCAGAAATTATGTCAACAAGAGCTGATAAGGCAGATAGAAAAAACTGTTTTTTATTCAGATAATCAATCACAGAACACAAAAGGATTTTATATTTAAGCTGTTTGTTATTTTCATTTTTTGCTGTAATTGTTCTATTAGTATATCACGCCTAAAGGTGACAGATGGACAGTCAAACTATGTTTATTCTGACTTTATTATCTCTTGTTCTGCCAAGTAATTAGTCATTTTGTATGCTATGGTTCTTTCTGATGTACACTTGTGTTTATGCATAGAATAAAGTCAATTTTTCAGCCTGGTTGAAAACTCACTTTATCCCTACTATTAAGTTGTCAGTTATTGTCCCACGAATATACCTATATATATATATAACATGGAAAATAGTAATGAGAAGAGAAACACCTGGTATTCATGTTTTTGGGTGGGCCCCTTGCTTCAGTCTTAATGCTTCAGTAGACCTAGACATTTTTGACAACACTATGTTCTCAACCCCATCCAACACACTTGGGATGAACTGTAACGAGGATTTTGAAGCAAACGTTCTTGATCCAACATCAGTGCCTGAGCTCACAAACGCTTTACAGAATGAATGGAAACAAAAACACCAACAGAAACTCCAAAATCTTGTGGAAAACCTTCCATAAAGAGTAAAATCAGTTATAGCTGCAAAGAGGGACCAGCTTAATAAATGTCATTAAATTCCGTCATTTTCTGATATACAGTGCTATATTATGCCTCATTCAGAAATGCTGACTTGAAAGACTTCAAAGAGTGTGAATGTGTTGCAAGTCAAATATAGGCTGAATATGTATTCATTTTTGTTCATGTTTTTGTTTGTGGGGGTTTTTACAGCTTTGTTTCTGTATGCAGGAGTAAACCAAGCTATTTCACCAATGTATACATACTGAATAAAACGTGAAAAATGTAATTTCCCCTGTACAGACCTCATGACCAGTGTAGCTGGGTAGAATAACCAGTAGAGATAGTAAGGACATCCACTGCATTCTCAGCTGGACACATTCAAGTTTAGCACACCATGCCTAAGGGCTGAAATCAGTGGGAAGGTTTGGTGAAGCCTCTTAGGAGTGTGATGATGTGCTTGTGTGTGGGAGTGTGTGAATCATGCTCTTTGGCTCTTGGTGTGAGTAACTGACGTCAAGGCAGATAGACGTGGACAGGGTACAGAATGTTCTCCTCCTCATTAGACAGAAGGATGGGAGGCTGTATGGTTGCCCGGGGGACAACTGGGCCATGGTACTGATCACTGCTACCACCTGAAAACCTGGTGTGTCTTAAAATATGTAGCACCACAGCCCTGTCTACTACACACCCCCCTACCCCCTAACATAAACACACACACACACACACACACACACACACACACACGCCTAGAGAGTATGGGGATTCCCGTCAAATATATTTTGCCGTGTGCTAAACTGATGAAGCTCTTTAAAGATGACAGGTGAAGATATCTCCCTTGCAGCCATCAATGCTCCTCGTGCTCTTTGGACGCTGCACGTTATAGGCGGTCCCTTCTTGTGCATCAGTGTGTTATGATACAGGGCGATCAGCCCAGGTGTAGCTCGCTGTCTATTTACACGCTTCTTGTAGAGCTTCTCTATGGTGAGCGCGCGCATCTCGCTAACAGTGCGAGGAAGAGCTTCCCAGTCTTCTCCCGGATTCCCAGAGACCTCCCGGCTCCCTCTTCATCCCAGGTAACGTGTGTGTACTTCCATTCTTCGCAAAGCAGTCTCGTTCGTGTTTATCTGGAGGTGCCATGAAACGCCATGCAGAGCAGCATCAGGCAGAAATCAATGCCTCTGTGGCGTCTTTCACGTTGTCTGTGCTGAGAAAATCCGCGCAAATGATACATGACATATCGATTCAGTTGCACAAAGATATATACTTTTGATACAGATATATTTACTGTGTACACCAATACAAATTATGCATTGAAATACTATAAGTTATGTATTATATAGTATATACACTACAATTATGCTACATATGCTACATAGGGACAACAGTATTATAAATACATTGAAAAGTTATCCTGAACTGCAATATTCCATTACTCCAATATTATATTTTAGATTAATTGTATATTAGTTGGAATTGTTAAACATGCTTTGATGAAAATTTTTTACTATTGCATCATCATGTGTCATCTTTTTAACACTGATTTGTCATGAATATAAAGTGAATAGGAGATCCTAATGTCAAGACAAATTAATTTATTTACCACTGTTTACAATGGAGATAGTCAAAAAGTACCCTAAGATGACAGTGGCATCGAAGACTCCCTAAGAAATTAACACTTAAAGGGGGGATGACTATTAAGAGAATAATAAGAAGCAATTAGAATTTAAGGACAACATAATGACATGTAGTAATTGACAAACAGGGTGAAAGACATGAGGCTGTCTATCATTATCATTAGATAGATTAGTTAAAATACACAAATGAACAACAATGGAGTTTAACATTCACCACGCATCCCAAAAAATTAAGTGCACAAGCCTGTGGAAGCTATAAGTGAGTTAGAATGAGTAGGTATGGGACTATAGTGCAAAATGTACTTAACTTGATAATGTGTTCCCTCTACCATTGACTGTTACTTAAGCAAACAGTGTTTCCACCAGCAACCGTATGGATTACAACAAAGCCAGTGCACTTTAGTAGGTGATATAACACAGAGTTGATGTTGTGTTAAAAGCAAACTGTGGAAAAACAGTCACATCCATCAGGAGTCCTTCACGACTTTAAGAGATCCAGTGACCAAAGATCAATATTTGCTGTCATTTTATGTGATTCGATGCCCATATAAGGGACAGTCATGTCAGAAAAATGAGAGAAACAGATTAAATATGCATAGTGCAGCTGAAAGTATTGGTAAATTTGACATAGTTTGTATGTATAGCTGCACCTTTCTCCTGCATTTTTATTTGCATTTATGCAATGAAAGAATGGATCTCCTCACACATTAGGCCAAGACTGTGTTGTCTTAACAAGCTGGTTATGTGAAGAATGAATCAAGCAGCTCACCTGAAGAGCCTAAATTTTGATGCAGTTAAAATAAATAAATGCTCAGTGGTATAACAATTAGATATTTATGAAGTCCTCAGAGCCTTTGGGGTTCTTAAAAACGCAAACTGGCACTGATGATAAACAACATGAATACACAATAAAAAATATTTTTTAGGTTTCTGAACACAACACATCTCATTTTGTACTATTCCTTATTTTCATTTGTTGTATTTTTTGGATAGAATAAAACCTTGTTGCTACATTTTGGTCATTTTTACTTTATTGCATAATTTGAGAAAATCTCTTTACCTTTTATATTATTTGATAATGTTGCGATAAAATGGGCAAAATTACATGAAAAAAGTTGTGTTTACATGGATGGCCAAATTGGAGATTCAAAGTTTTGGTTTGGAAGTGATCATTCATTCATTCATTCATTCATTCATTCATTCATTCATTCATTCATTCATTCATTCATTCATTCATTCATTCAT
>JBBKCR010000002.1:9407656-9421902 GCA_037577295.1 Ladigesia roloffi | reverse complement strand
CGTAGGTTACGCAAACGCCGTAAGTTATCTGTTGCGTGAATACGTCACTCGTTTACACAGAGCACAGAGATTCCGGCATTTGTGTATCCTAGCTCGAGACGGTCGTCTTTCAGAGGTAAAAAATTATATAAATAAAGTTCAGTTTCTCACAAAAAACAATCGATTCATATCTTAAGACATCAGTGTGTCGTCACGAACTACAGGGTGTAATCTGGACTTGTCTGTGCATGTTTTTTTTTTTTACTTTGAAAGGTCTGACACCCATCCACTTCCATTAAATGGAAGTTGTTTCTATGGTATGCTATATGGTTGCTTAGGTTTTGGAGGGTCATTGCTACATTATGCCAGTTGGTTTCAGAAGTACTCCTCAGGTGGTTAGTTTGTTGTATAGTTACTCGATTGTTGGATAGTTGCCATAGTCTTCCATGTGTTTGCTACATTTTTTCAAGGACACTGCTAGATTGTTAACATGGTTTCTAGGTGGTTGCTAGGATGTTGTTAAGGTATTCATTGTTGTGGGTAAGTTTTAATGGGTGTATTGTCAGAGGGTATCTATAATTGCACATCCATAGGAGTTTGAAAAACAGTTAACTTTTAAAAGTAAGTTATTTTCAAATGGTTTGAAGACATTTTGCCTATTTCATTTGTTCTGTTCATTGTGAAATGTTCACAAAATGTAGCTGTAAAGATATCTGATGTTTTCTAATTATGTACAAAAAACTGGATAAAAGATGTAATGCTTTGAGGTTACAGTATGTATATGGTGTTTAAATACAGTGTACTGCCGTGAGTGTTTGTGAGCTGATGTGTATAAGTGTGTGTTTTTAAAACCAGTTAAAATCCAGATAAGAAAACAGTTGGTTGAATGTTAATATAATTAAATATCTAGTGTTGCCTGGATTTGAGAATCAATAACCTGCTCCCCTTTTCCTTGTCAATATTTTGAAAAATATTAGCTCAACAAAACTTGCCTTTACGTTTATTCGTAGAAATCATTACTGGTTACATAAAAATGACTTGATCTGCACAGACTGCAGAGAAATATCTTGGTGATCTTGGGGCGGAAAAGTCTGAAATTTGACATTTTACAGTCTGTTACTATTGTAAATACCATTTTCTTTTTGCAGCAGGAGCTAAAGTCACCTGAAGTGAAAAAAAAGATTCAACATGTCACATGGCCATGATCACTGAAGCCCTGAAGCCCCTAAAGGACTATGTTTACCTTTGTTGTGTCACTCAACAATGTGTCCAATGACAGAAGAAGCCATATAGGCGTAATGAGCTCCTGCACTTGAATCTGGATGTGTCCTGTTTTCCACAGAACCAGGGATCTCCACTGATATATGTGCCAACAGTGTAGTAGTTCAAGGAACTTGTCATGTTTTGAACATGATACATAGACCAACTGGTACTGAAAAATATTGAGTGTGGCTGTCCTTGGAATCACTGTTAAAAGTTTTTACTTAAATAAAGAGTGGTGTGTGTTCACTGCATCTCCTCTCATTATGCAAGGATTTTTTTGTAAAGTCCTTCAGAAGAGACTGAAGAAGATTTAACACCTGAAGATTTATCGGTTTTTAATTCTAATCAGACATTTTATGGTGGAATGTCTGTCCATGTCTGTAAGCAGTTCTGCTATACCCTGTTTGTCAGGTTTCCTATAGTGAAAGCCTTTTGTGAAAAAATATTTATGTAATCCATCAAAAGTAATATTGTTTTGGCCAGTCTTTAACCATTAAAGGGTCCATGTTGTACATTTCCTTCTATTCATTTTTTTCCCATGACATTTATAGACTGAATAAGGCAATATATGTAACGCTAATGGTTTTATGATTACTCTGAAAATAGGATAGTGTTGTTTTCTATTTATGAATTGAATGGATAAATTGAGTGTACATTTATTTTGAAAATCTAACAATATTTATATACTTCAAGCCTTTTTAATTGATTATTTGTGTCCTTTAATATTGCAGCTGTGTAGCGGTTTAATTGGAATACTGACACTTTGTTCACGTTTTTTAGCCCTACTGTGGAGTAACATTTACATGTATCCTAATAGACATGTAAAAAATTCATGAGTGAAATTACACTTGGAATTTTCCTTTTGAATATGTTGTTTTATTTGACTTAAAAATGAGTTTTTCCTGAGTAGATATCCAGGTAACCATTCAACTTTGCAGTAACTTTGGTGCTCATGAGGTGGTGCTATTTTTCTGTGTTCTGCTGAATTACCACTAGTTTGCAAATTTAGTGTGCCATGTTTTGGTACACAACAGGAGGGAAAAAAAGGCTCAGAACTTTTTTTTTTTAATGTTTATTTGTATTCTTGGTTACATATGAACATTTGTCTTCACAAATAAAATGCCAGACAGTTTCTTTCTTCTTACTCTGTTAGAAATGTGTTAGGCCACAATAAAACCACTGACAAAGAGGAAGCAAGGGCTGCGTGGATAAATGCTTACTATCAAATCAGAGAAAAATCACTAAGGTCAGGATCATTAACTAGATTAACTTATAATATATCTTAACTGTCTTTTTTTCTAACATTAATATTCTTGTTTTGCTGTTATATGTGTATCAGTTTTATCATGAAGCTTTTACTGCTCATGCTACATAAAAAAAATATGGCAAAAATATCAGTGACAGTTATTTCACCAACTACTGAAGCTGTTAATGGATAGGAAGTACATTTATTTGCCTGTTCTTAAGTGTGCATCAGTGGCATTGCTAGTGTTAATATATTTTGTTATGATCAGGATGTGTATGGGTTCATACAATTTTGCCCACACTTCTTGTTTCTGCCTTTTGCTCTTGTATCTATGAATTTCTGCGTCTCAGATGTCTTTGCCGCACTCAGGGCACAGGATGTCATCTCTCTCGGTCAAAAAGCCTCGGCCCACGAGAGACACGGAGCACTTCTTGCAGTTGAAACAGTCGTTGTGCCATTGGCGCTCCTCAAATGAGATGTATTTGCTTCCTCCAAGACCTACAAACCACAGGTGAGAGTTTTACAAAGTGGCAATGTTTTAGTTAGCCAGATAACTGAAGGGCAAGTCTATCCAAAAAAAGAATAAGAAAAGGGAGCTCCTTTTGGGACAGTTATCATTTTTGGATCCTGCTTGTTGAGAAATTTAAAAGCTGCATCATCTAGAGCTTTTGGAGATCTGCCTCCCTGACAACTTTTCTTGCAAGCTTGACTGAACATGTCAGATCTGTCTGCGTTATTAATTCAGAAGATTTAGATTTGGGCTGCAATCTGCAAGAAGATAGATCTCCTGGAGCAATTGACGACTGTCATGAGTAGAGTTTCACAAGACTAGACTTCACAATGTAGCTTGACTGCCTATTATAGACGTCTTAAATCTGGATAGAGCTGTCTTTAAGCCTTGTAAACGGAATAATCCTACTTTGTTGGTGGCCTTTATATTACTTTATTAGCACTGAGATGTACAATTAAATTATATTAGCCTCAGGTTGAGAAGATGCTGCGATGCATCACATGACTGAGTAAAATTGATTGCCTTCACCCTTCTAGTTCTGGTGGTGACGTGATTAAGGGGAACCCCAACTAGTGGGTGGAACTTTTATTGTGTGGAACTGTCAAAATCCAGAGCCTATAGCTATAAAAAGCAATTATTCAAAGTGTATATAGGTGGCCACTTGTATAGTGCAGGTAACACTGCACTATACAATAGTAACACTGCCATGTTGTGAGCTGATGTATTGAAATGTTCATATGTCCTGGTCACCCCATGCTTCAAAATAATCAGAATGCTTTCGTCATTCCATTAAGCTCATTAAGCCATTTCGCTCATGAAGAAATCATACACAAATTTGGTATGACACAATTTTGTTTTATACATACACTGGCACTCAATTTCTAAATGTGCATATCTATTATATTTACAGAAATGGATGTTTGCTTATGTGTGTGACTGTGATAAAATTCAGATATGACATTTCTGTTGTCAGCAAAGAAATACTGAGGTACTGAGGCAAGGTAATGTCCCCACACACTGCTCCCTGAGAGCTGGCTCAGTGGCTGCCTGCTGCTTCTTCACTTGGTGAAGGGGCAAAATGCAGAGAACAATTCTATGCTGTGCTGTGCTGTGGCATGTTCACAGATGACAAATAGATATTTCCCTATTAGTTTGAAGAACTGCATCTATTAAATGCCACATCAACTTCGAATAGCTAAACTGAGCAGGTGTTAGATAAAGGTGGGTGCGTACCACTAATGGGGCTGGTGCAGGAGGCGCACTTCTTGGCATACAGGTTGCAGAAGCAGTTAAGGCAGTAAGCAAATTCATCTCGGGATGTAAAGCGCTGGCCAGAGAGCTGCTGTTTGCAGCCAGTGCACAGGAAGCAGTCCTTATGCCATGGCTGGTCATGGTAGGTCACTCCTCCAGTAGTGATGGGCTAGAAGAAGGAGGAGGAGGAGAAACCAAACATGAATACAGACACAGTGCTTCATTGTGCATTCTTGAGATTCTCTGAGAGCTGTTAATGCCATCTGCTCTCGCACAGAAATTCCAACCTATTGTCAGCTCTTGTGTGATGGTTATTGTTTGGAGTGTTATGCTGTCTTCCCTAAACCTGTTTTGATGTGAAAGAACAGCCTTCAGGGTGCGTTCTCAGTAAACGTTTTTAATGGGTGTTGGACTCCAGAGTATAAAATAAGTACCGGTACTTAAAAACAAAAACCTATACCTTCTTGCAGTGCACGCATTGCATAGCAAACTGCTTCTCATAGCAGGGCACACAGTAGTTATTGTTGTCCTTGGGTATGAAGCTCTTGGTGCCAATGGGCTGCTGGCAGCGCTTACAGGTGAAGCACGTCTCATGCCAGCTGTTGCCCTTATGCTCCATCTTCCTAGAGCCTGTCCAAACAAGTCAAAGTGATGCACAAATTTCTTGAATTGGGTGGGGTTCATTAGCATGATATAATTAGCATGGACATATCTTGAAAATAATCAAAGCTATGCATTGCCTTAAATCAGACTCTCTTAGACTTGGCAAAGACTTTTCTTCATGTGATACATGGTCAGATTGGTTTAAACTTATAATACAGAATACAAACAAGACTCCAGACCAAATCTCTTTCTCTCATATCTTTTGCTGACTCAGGCAGTCCAAAGTGAAAACTTTCTAAGAAGATCTCAGTCCTGTTGTGTAAATACAGGGAGGACAGACTGCTGCATTTTTTTAAAAAAGTGTTTAGTTTGATTTTCAGAACATTCCTGTAGCTGAGCAGATTATTCACACTGAAAGGGGAGTAATCTTTCAAGATGGTGAGAAACTTGTTTAGTTTTGCATACCAGAGACAGTTCTTATCTTTATAATATGCAGTCTGCCTGCTTTATGAATGTCGCTGTACAGAAAAACCCAAGATGGTAATTTTATGTTAAATACTTTAAAATGAAAGAGTAAGGTGAGTAATTTATTTACATTTCTGCTTTACCCTATGTGAAAGTTTCTGAACTATAGCTGCTGTGTTCAAAGGATTTGTTATTATTTTTTATTACTGGTAAGTCTTATACAGACTTTGTGCTATGTACATTTATCAGATGCTTTTTATGTTCAAATTTGTTAGTAATAACCCACATTAAATAAGCAGGATAGCTGGAGTTTTTGTATAGTTTGAAGTGGGCTGAGTATAGGGCAGGGGGATGCATCAGTCAAGATAATTGGTAATCTGACATATTTTCAATTGTGGAAGGAGCCAAAGGTGTAGAGTGTGATGTTAATGTGATCTTATAGTTCTACACTGAAATAGTATCTGCTCTCCATAAGTCCTAGGCTTTGTGCCCAGTCTGGAAAGTTGCTCTTCATCTTCTCTGTTAAGTCTGCGGTGGTGGATTAATTGCTTTCCCTTTGAAGGAGAGTGTCTCCATTATGTGAAAAAGCATTTTATTAAAAGCAAAGCTAGATGGTTGGCTAAATATCTGCTTGACTCCCACACTGAAATGTCTCTCACCAGGCATGACGGTCTTCTTGCACTCGTGGCACTTGGAGGAATACTCGTTGGAGTAGCACTCAGTGCACAGCAGCTGCTCATCCTTAGTGGAGAAGGGTTTGTCCACCAGTGAGCGCTTGCACTGGAAGCAGTGGAAACAGTCCTCATGCCAGTGGCGGTCTTTGTATGACAAGTCCTATGGCAATAAGAAGGGCATAATCAACATCCTTGAAGAGGGTGAGGATATGAAAATTATGATCTGAATCTTAGTGAAAACCATTATGATCTGAATGGGTATGTCAAAAAGGTGGCTATAGAAAAAATAATGGTTGTTTAAAGGTATCTCCTTAAAAAAAAAAATCTCAAAATGCTTCAGAATAGGCTGCAATAACACAATAAAGAGATTTAAAAGTCAGTATATGGAAAAAAATTATCTTAAATATAGAAGACCATTGTTGTGGTCTGTAATAGTTTAATCCAGTTTATTGTTATTTGTGAACTTCTACTTTAGACAAATGTCATTGTTCCACCCATTATGTGTGTTATTTAATATATTTTTGCTTGACTTTGTTGAGCAGCCAGCTTTCAAACTTGTCACTTGAGTCTGAAGTGTTTTAGATGAGTATGTAACTAGGTAGTAGGTTTATGTAGCTCTGTTTACTGACTTTTTTAAATAATACATTTTAACAGTTAACATTTTCATGACTGTATAATATTCATGAATACTTCGTCTAGACTAGGGCAGTATATATACTGCCACTGTCATGTCAAAACTTTGTAACTCCACTTATTAGTCATTTTTACATTATTTAAAATAACAGATCTTTCTAAATTATCTGAACTTGTATGCCATTAGAAAGGATCCCAAATGACTAGACTAGAAATCTCATAACATTAACATTCTTTAAATGACCCAAACACGTTCCTTTCTTTTTTATTACTTGTTTTGCAATTTTGCAAATGTATCATTTCTTTTTTTTGTTATCCCTTCTTTTTTTCTTTACTGTTTCTTTAAGTGTCTTTACTGATGCAAATGGCCTCTGTTCTGATTGGCTGATACCTAATTCTAAAAGCAGAACAGCCTGAAACTTTCTTTATCACCTCAATATGAAATAGGTGTCCAAAATGCTGTAGGATCAAAAGATGGATAAATGTACATTTAATATAATGTAAATGTAAATAACAAAAGTGATCCCATACTTAAAATTTTTAAACAATGTGTACAATTTACACTTAACAAAAAAAGGGATGTATGTACATGATGTCCAAAACTGATGGGCATTCATTTACCCTGCTGTTGCAGCCAATTGGCTTCTTGCACTCCTCACAGGTATTGGAGTACAGGCTCTCATAGCACTTCACACAGTAGGGGTTCTCTTCCCGCAGGACGTACTTCTTCCCAAACAGGGACTCCTTACAGTAATGGCAGTCATAGCGCTCTGTCATCCTTCCTCCTGTCCGCTACTCCTGCCCAAAAAAGGTGATGTGTGAGACAAAGTTTGAAGGAGTGTGCCCTGCATGCGCCAGAAACATTAGAGAAGTTCAGAATGTTTTGGATGGAATGTGAGAGCTCATTTGTGTTTGTAGAAGTTATGTAGTGCTGCAAGGAAAACAAACAGTTCAACACATGCTCTCTCTCTCATCCCTCAGCGTCAGGGTTGTAGGATCAGACAATCAAGTATGCAAGGAATGCCAGACAGTAAGCGTAGTTTCAGCATACCAATCTACCATATTTAACTGTCTGGCCATCAGTCGATCCTACCTTTTCTATCCTGTAATGCAGGGCAGCAGTGTCACACCATAGCACCCCCCTGTCTGTCCAGGAGGACGATGAATTTGTGAATGTGTGTAAATCTAATACGCATTGGGATAAATGGATGTCAGCTTTGGTTTACCTGTTTTTTTTTTTTACACTTTCATACACACCTTGCTTCTACAGACAACCACAGTGCAATTTTTTTCCATTATATTTGACTTAATTACTTTGAATTATCTAATGCTTTATTTCTGGTATTGGATATAACAAGATTTTGAAAATTTCTGTAATAAAGGTGATATTGCCCATAATGTAAAGTATAAAGTGTCCCAGCAGTGTTGATATATGTTGTGTGTGTGTGTAAAGCCCTCTCCATAATGCATTTTTAAACAAAATCCATGTATAATAAATCATGTATGTGAAAGTATATATATAAAATTATAAATGTTTTGGTTAGAAGAAATTGTTTTACAGAATCTGTATTTGTCTGGGCATGAAGCATTTAATGGGCAGAAATAATGCAGAAAAAACACTACCTCATACATAAAATGAATAAATATTCATTTGTTGGCTATTTTGGTGTGACCATTATAAAACCCTTATGGCAGCCCAGTATTATTTGTGATTGTCATTTCAATAATGGTTTGGCTGGTCAGTCCTTAATTTAAGACTTCATTAAGTGCTTCTCCTAATGGAACTAACTAAATATGGCCAGAGGCATTTGTTTGATTATTATTGTTATTATTATTAAGTTATCACTGTGAATCTCATGGAAACCATGCGGTTCTACAAAAAGACCTATAAAAATAGCCCTTAAGATGTTTCAAAACTTAATCTGATTGATCTGTTCTTAGCAGGCAGTGACAGAGTGTGACACAGAGCGTGATTCCTGATGAATGATGGAGAAAGGTGAATCCTGGCATGCTGGTATAATGACTACTCACGGCTGCAGCTGTCTGAGTCCTGGCCTTGTTAAGCCCCTCTGCTTATCCCTCCCATGAGCCCTGTGGAGCTGTACCACGTCTTGCCGGGTGCCAGCTGTCCTGCCTGTCCTGCTGTGTGCCCTGCTGCCTCTGCGCTGTCTGGTGTGTGTGTCCTGCACACGGCTGTCCCACTCCTCTCACTGAGCGAGCCTGAATGAAGCCCTGCGCTGCCAAGGCTGTACTTCGCAAAATCCTCTTCCACAGTTTGACCATATAAGGCAGCAAAAGCTGGAAACAGGGAGAAGCATGCTTTCTTGCTTAAATTCCCTCTCTAAATTCTCTCTCCTCTCTCATTTACACAGCCCTCGCTCTCTCGCTGCCCCCCCCCCCTCTTTTTCCTCACTCCTTCCTGTTTGTCTTTGCTCTTTTTTGCTCTCTCCCATCTCTCTTCCTTCAACTGGAAAGATATTGCTCTTTTTTTCCCAACCGTTTGTTTCACACTCTGTCTCCTCTCTTTTATCAGCATAGCTTGCTTGTCGATAGGCCATATTTCCTTCTTCCGCCTCATTCCCATCTCTCTTTACTTGCCCTCCCACACACTGAGGTCCTGGGGATTGAGTTACTGAGGCCCTAAGCACATGGCAAAAATGCGCAGGCACTCAATATCCCAGCCTTTTGTTTTGCATTTACTGCCTGTCTGGTGTGGCGACCGTTAAACATGACCACTTTCTCATGACAAAATATCCGTACAGTCTTCTTTTTTTCCCTCTTTCTTTCTACAGGTCCTGCTTGTATCTATCTTATCCTGCCAGCTTAAATATGGATAGTTCCTGAAATAAAACAGATTAACCAGATCACTAGCATCACCAGAAACTATTTTGTAAACTTGGGCAGCTGTTGGTAGGATGAAATGAGGTTCTGTCTTTGATCCCCAACTATAAAGTGGTTTTAGATATGGAGTCAGCATGTCTGCAATAGAGGGACTAGAAGGACTTTACAGAGAATTGAGTCAAGTCTCGTTTTAACTTTACCCAATAAGGAATGGTGACCTAGAGTTTAGGACACACAACAATGTCTCTTTGTTTTTGTCACAATTAAGTTATGTTTTATTTGCTTAATTATGTTTAATTAAATTGTTTTATTTGCTTAATTATTTTTAATTAAGTTATGTTTAATTTGCTTAACTATGTTTAATAATGTTTGTCGGTTCCGAAACTTGAATGTTCCCTCACATTTATGTCAAATTGGATAAAAGCATCTGCCAAATGAATGTGATAAAATGTACTGGAATGTTGTGTCAGTGCCTCCAATCAACCCCTGCAAGAACATCACCCTCTTTTATGAACAACTGAACACTCTTCAGACAGTTTTTAAATTTGGCACACACTCTCTTTAATGACCCTGAGACCTTTCTGTCAGCACTTTAAGGCCACCATGCATTCTCCTAATCTCATACCCTTTCACTATCTCTGCCTAAGTTTAGCAGCCCTGCTACCACAGGCTCAAGCCATGTCACACACACCAGCTGATAGCATAGTGCAGCCCTGCACAGGATGCTAAAAGCTCTTAGATGCTGGAGTGAAACAGTCACTAGAAAGACAGGTGGAAGGATCTCCCCTGAGATCAAGATTCACACCCCATACTGCAAACAAACACACACATCCGTTCTTCTTTTCAATTTATATGCACAGAGTGGAAGGTGGGAGGAATCTGACTGCCCAATGTGGCCCTATAAATGTCTGGCATTTTCATATAATGTGATAATGTTTCATAAAATGCCACTGGCAGCACTATAGCAGCAGGTTACACCTCATATTTACATTGGATACATCTCGTAGCCACTGCCATGCCTAGTCCAGATGTGTAATAAATCAATGTGGAGTATTACTTTCTTTTAATTACAAATGTTAATACATCAAAGTCAAGAAGCTCCACACCATCCAAATGTATTTACCCTGCCAATGTCAGACATTTTACCAATCAACAAATAAGCTGACATTCAGTGCACACCAAGTATGGTTTGACCTTATGAAAGAATGAAGTCTGGCTGAGGAAAGAAGAAAAAAAAAGAAAGAATGACTATTGGACTTTGCTGGAAGTCTAAGCAATAACAGAGTAGATTGTTTGGCTTTTGCTGGTTTTATGTCATTATTAAATCTCAAAGTGGTTCAATGGCAGGCAGAAAACATTCTCTATCAATCCAGATCCACTGATACTCTTAGTAACGGTTTTAAATCCCATATAATGCATGAATATGTGAAAACAGGAATACTTTCTACCTGACTTGAAAAAAGAGGAATCACAGCTTAACCAGGAAGATGCTGAGTGGGTGATACATGAATATTTCAGCCAGTAAGTGGCAATGTTACATCTTTTGGGTCCAGGTTCACATTTCGCCTGCTCATTTCTATGTTCTTTTCTATGTTTAAATGGAAGTGGGGGATCATAACATAAATTTTCTTTAAGTTGAGTTAGTTTTGTTAGAGAATAGAAAGCTGCAGTTACGCTTGTGGCTGAGGGTTAGTCGCCTACCTGTGTGAGCAGTGGTCCGAACCCCAGAGAGCCGCTTGTCAGCGTGGTGAGTCTGGCTGGACTGAGCAGGATGCGTCTGGGAGGGTGTTGTAGACACTCCTGATTGAATTACTCCACCTATGGGGTGGCTAATTGAGGTGGCAGCGTCTGAACAGGCGCTCTTTATCTAGATGGGCTATAAATACACCACAGCGCCACCAAAGATAAAGCCCACTTACTCTCACATAAACACACCCTCTTCAGTCTCGTGGCCTTTTAAGGCCCTTCATTGTAGTATGGGTATGCACCCAAGTCTTTAAAAAAAAGAAAAACAGCATCACACACTTAAACTCATGCAAAACCATGTGTAGCTAATGTAGAGTGTACAAGACTGATGCCATTTTAGATATTTTACCATGACCAGACGGTGCCAATTCAATAAAGAAATGGATGAAGGATACAAATTGATGGTGGCACTGTTACATCAAGCATTTTTATGTAACCCAAGCACTGAAGGCAGCAATCACAATTACTGGCAGTTGATGATTGCAGAGACAAAGATGAATGAGGATATGTAGAGGAGGGCAAATGCACCAAGCAGTACTTATTCCCACTGCACAGTGCTTTCCAACTGTACAAACAGAATTAAATCATAAGGGAGCTGCATTGATAAATCTTGCATCCATCTTTACCCTCAAAAACCTCCCTTCCATGATTGCAAATATCCATTTACAAAGAGGGGAGAGCCAGAAAAAAACAAACATCCGGTGAACAAACTTCAGACCTCCCTCTGCGTTTTCAGTAGAAAAAGGATTTCAGATACTTCTCCAACAAGAAAAAAAAGTCTTGTTGCAAAGCATGTGTGATAAGCAGCAAAGTCACTCTCAGTTGGCTGTTCTTTTTAATTGTGTGAGTTTGTCTGTGATTTTATATGTCTTTCAGTCTTAAATTTGGATATCTGACAAGAGGTATTTTCTGTGTTGACTGTTCCCATCCCTGTGTTAGAACATAGTTTATCAAGGCCCAAAGCTATGTGTCTTACTAGTGTGGATGACAAAAGGTGAAATGTCAATGATCCAATCTCATAGATAGCTTTCAAAGAAGGTTCTTTTCCACAGTTCACGTCCCACTCTGCACCACATATAACTCCCTGTGTCTGCCCCAGCACTTCCCCCAAACCCTTTATCTCTCTCATTCACTGTCCTTGTCCCCCTGCTTGTACCACTCACTCCTTTTTGAGAAGTGTGCTAGGGATGCTGTCCAGGCCAACTGCTGATAGATTTTCCAGTAAACTTCTGGGAATATTCTAGTGCTTTTTTTTAATAACCATCCATCGACTCTCTTCGACTTCTGCGTCTCACCTTTTATAACACTGGACTTCTAACTTTGAGGGCCTTGCTGATGCAAGCATAAGCAGTCCTTCTCTATGTGACAACCAGCGCAGTCCTGGTGTGCCTCTGTGGAGCTATCGAATTGTATGGCTCTTCCTGGAAGACGCACAACAGTTGAAAGATGAGTATGGAGCGAGTGTGGGAGTCTGGGAACTCCTTTCATCATCAGGGCAACAGATGGGCAAAAGAAGGCAAGCACCCTGCACGTCACTCGGTCGTCAACTCAGGGCTTAAATTAATACCATCCACCAGGTTTCATGTGGAGGAGAAGGGATAACTCCCTGCAGACTCTCATGGCCACTCTGTGGCCTGGTAACCATCAGCAATTAACACTTAGTCAATGTCACTGGTTTATTCTTTGCTACAGAATCTTGCGCAGGGTCCAGCTCCTTTTCTAAACTTCTTGAATGTAATGGTAGGCTTGAGAACAACACTAGCAAACACACCCTTTATAAGTAAATTGGACCTACAGTCATATGTGAAGAAAGCACAGCACACAGAGTGAAGTTTCTTCTATGCGTTTTCCCCGTGGAAAGTAATCAGCACAGCACCTGGGCACCAGTGTGTGGCTAAGCTAAAGTGTAAAATGTCCATTTGTCATGCGTGAACAACCCACAGCACACAATGTGAACATCATGAAATTCATTCTCTGCATTTAACCCATTCACCAAGTAAAGCAGTGGGCAACCAGTGCCCAGGGATCAGTGGGTGTGGACAGTACCTTCCTCAAGAATGTGCCACGACCTTCCAATCACATGGGAAACTCCATAACCACCAGGTGGTTAAGACCATCTTAATGAACCTTGCTTTATGCTCAGAAGCACAGTCTTCCTAGAACAGGGAAAAGATTTTCCACACAAACATGAAAGCATATAATTGTCTAAAATGTCCTCATAAAAACCGAGTACTATACACTAAGGGGAAACCTTGTCCATTATCCCTCCTCCACTAAACTTCACTTCTGGCACCATGCTACCTATATTCTGACAGTATTCTCCTGGCATCCGCAAAACCCAGATTCATCATTCAGACTAGCAAATGCTGAAATGGGATTCATCACTCAAGAGTCCAATGGAGGTTTGCTTTACACTATTCTAGCTTATCTTAGTCTGGAAATTCAATTTATTATGCTGTGTGTGCATTTCTTTTCTGCTGGCACAATAACTGTGTGAACAGCTTCATTAAATGGGCTTCCATGGCCAAGATGATGCACACAAGCCTAAGATCACTATGCGCAATTCCAAACGTAAGCTGGAGTGGTGAAAAGCAAGCTGTCGAAGAACTCTTAAGCAGTGAAGAGATCCGTGACAGCGCACTCTGCCAACAGTACAGTTTGGCGGAGCAGGTAGGGATAGAGGACTGGTGTTGATTTTCAGAGATTTGCTTCTTAGTTACAGTGAAATGTAATGCCAATGCGATTGCATATAAAGATATTTTACTCAGCTATATGCTTCCAACCTTGTGGCAGCATATTAATGCCCATAGTTTTTAAAATGAGTTGCCCATGGCAGCCACCTCAGAAAAAAGCATGGCTGGAGAAAACTGATCTTGGTTCAGATTCCTCTGTTCTTATAATAGCACTTCAAGTCACGAGTTGGTTTGTGAAAAAAACAGACCATGTCTAATATAGGTACTGTGACGGCCACCTCGTCTCCGTCACGCCCTTCCCGTGATCTGTCTCCCGAGTATTAGTGTCCCTTTACTTTAGT
>JBBKCR010000002.1:9397120-9407556 GCA_037577295.1 Ladigesia roloffi | reverse complement strand
TTTTACTTGGAAACATTTGATGTCCATCCACTTCCATTAAATGACTACCAGACTGCTACGGCTAAAGCTAAAAATCTGCGTTTGTGCTCTGCTGATGAAACAAAGTCACCTCCGACTTGGATGCCCTGGGGGTAAGCAAATAAACATCAAATTTTCATTTTTGGGTGAACTATCGCTTTAACAGAAAATGTGCACACACATGTGACTTTGTACCTTGTATTCCCAGAACAATAACATATATCAGTTGCTAGTGACAATAAATCAGGACATCAGGGTCTGAAATGATTTGCAACCAAAAGCACTGACTGACCTCACTAGGCTCATTTTTGTTGATTTAGTAGTTAGAATGAAATTTGCTTGGGAAAGAAATTGTGATCACTCACACTATGTTTTGATAAATATGGCAACGCACAGATATTTTAACTCTTCACAAACTAGCTGGTAAATCTCCATAGATTATCAAGTTTTAGGATTAGTGTTATGTTTAGGCTTAGTTTTAAGACAAGGGTTAAAGTTGAGGTAAAAATTAGGTTAAATATTTGGAAAATGTTAAGTTGTAGGTTAAAGTTGAGGTTGCAGTTTGTTTAGATTTAGAGTTAGATTTAAATTATGGGTTAAGCTTAGGGTTAGGATTAGTATTATATTTAGAATTAGATTTATATGTTGGTTAAGGTTAGGGTTAGATATAAGTTGTGGGTTAAGTTTAAGATTAGTATTTCCATTAGATTTAGGGTTAGATTGAGGTTGTGTGTTGAGGTTAGGATTCGGTTTATAGTAAGGACTGAATTTAAGTTCAGGGTTATGGTTAATGTTAGAATTAGTTTTAGATTAAAATTTTAATTTGTTGTGGTTGCCGTTAGGTTACAGGTTAGAGTGAGGTATAACAAAGATTGTTCACACTTATCAGACATGTACTTGAATGTTAATTAAAGACCATCTACAAATCATCTATAATGGACCTTAAAAATAGAATAAACTTTTTTATAAAAAAAGAAAGAAAAAACATCATGCAACATTGTTCATCATATTAAATTCAACATGAGAGGTAAACATTTCTAAGCCAGACTCACAAAACCAGAACTTAAAAAGGCACAAATTTTTCCAAGGTCACTAAACATTTTACTCAAAACAGACAAAAAAAAAATCTTGTCTGCCTGGTCTGGCAGTCTAGAATTGCCAAAATAGCACTACATCTGCCCCAGGCCTGAGTTTACAGTCACAGTCATAAACTGTTTTGGCATATTGATGAAGGCGTGTACAAGAACATGTTATCTGGCTCATGTACCTGCAGTGAAAAAAATATTTTCACAAACGAAAGATAGAAATCTTGAACTCTGGTTTGGATTCCACATAATTGCTGCATGAAAAAAGGCTTGCATTTCCATTTTTTGCTGTTATTTTCCACAAGATATCAAAACATAATCGTATTTCTAGACTGAGAATCTAAACATATATCTTTTATATTACCTCAATTACACATTCATGTTTTTCCTTTACCTGAAAATGTACTGTTTGGAGATGCAATGCTTTGTTTCTGGAAGCATTGAATTGCACAGAACAATTTGGGGTAGAGAAGAAATATTTGTTGTGTCTAAAATAGGTTGTGGATGCTGTTCAGTTGTGTAAGGCTGATATAGCACCACTGTGAACTCATTCAACCTTGGCTAGTGATGTTTACTGTTATTATTTTCTATTATTTATATTTTGATTCATAAAACTAATAATGAGGGAACAAAAACTTCAGAATATGAGTACTTTTGCAGAATGATTTATTTTTGTCTGTTTACAGAACATGTTGACATGGAGCTATGAATTAAGCCTGAAATTTGCAAACGAATAAGGTGCACAAGCATGCATTATTATGTGCTAGGAAAATTAGTGGAAAAAACAACCAAACAAAGAAACAACAACAAAAAACAACACATACACACACAAACAAGCTTTGTTTAAACATTTCGTCTGATCTCGTACCAGCTGTCTGCTTTACTGTCCGGCTTAGAGCAGCAGGGTGCGCCTCGATTGCCCTCAGTCTTTTTTCTCCCACCTCTATTCTGACAAGCCCCGCCTCACACACCGTGCAGTTCAACCTCAGCTACTAACCTGCTTCTTCTTTTTCTTTTATTAATACTACTACTATTAGTGGTCTCCAAACTATCAACCGTCTCTATTTCCTTCTGTTCCCTTCATCTTTCTTTTTCACACCAACTGCCCTACCTGCATTTCCCATCTGAACACATATATCAGGGCTGCCAAACTTTCCCAAAACCTTTGCGTGAGATCTAAAGCATCGAGCGGGGGGGGGGGTTCTTTTTTCTTTTGTCGAGGGTTGCTGCGACAGTGGGTGGCCCACCTACTGTTGAGGAGTGTGCACAATGGGAAAATAGAATACGTTGATTTGCAGCGTGAGAAATCGGAGGTGTGGCGTGAGGGCGTATGAAGACAGATGCGTTTGTCTCACGCTCATTGCGTGAGTGTTGGCAGCCCTGCATATACCATGTATATGTGTATATAGACAGCGTTTCTCCATGGTCCACAGTGCTACATGGAGCAACATACATCATTTAGCAGAGTGCAGGTTACCACAGACAGTACACTATATATAAACACTTACTAGACAGTAAGTGTGGACATGACGTAAACCTGGAATGATGAGTATTGCGCTATAGATATGATTACTACATAGGAGGCAGTCACAGTACTGAACAGACAATAAGGGATGACAGAAAAAACACAATAAGCAATAAGTGGACAATAAATAGACAATGTAATGGCATAACAGCAATGCTAGTGGGATGTGAATCTTAGTCTGCCTGAATTAAAGCATCTCTCTCTCTCTCTCCCTATACTACACAAATAATATATAAACATAACTATCGTCGGTGTGCATATATATATATATATATCGACGATATTTATGCTTATATATTATTTGTGTAGTGTATATTTAATTATATAGAGTTGTGTTGTACAGCTGTTGTTCTATCTTACATTCGGTGTTTTGTCCACTTTATAAAGGATTATTAAAGCGTGATCTTATCTTATTTTAATTAAAACCAACGCAATCTCGCCTCTCTGAATTCTCCTTCCAAAGGTCCAACTTGAACTGTCCCTATAATGAACTTATTCTAACCAATTCTAGCAAAAGGCGGACGGGACTAGCCAATCGCGGCATGGGGGCGGAGCTTGTCGGAATACGGGTGGAAAGTTGACGGGAACGCCTCTCGCTTTGCCCTGGCACTGGTGACGTCACTGGCTGTGAGAGTGGCGGAGAGGGAGCTGGGGCAGGATCGGAGCTGCCTGGGCCCGGAGACAAAACGGATCAAAACTGACAGAAAAACGGATTTATACTCCCCCTGCGGTGTCTCCCGACAAGCTCAGCCGGAGAACGGGCTCCTGTGTGACCGCGTCCCTGAAGCCGGACTGTCAGGAGTCACTCCGAGGTAAAGAAAAGAGCTGAAATCTCAACGTGCGCCGGGCTCGCTGAAGTTGGCTTGTCTTGCTTTCTAGCGAAAAGCAACTGGAGGAGAGAAACAAAACATGCTGTACAGGCTTATTAGTGTAGTGTGCTCGGCCCATTGAATGAAAGTGAGTACGGTTTCGAAAACAAATCGGCTTTAAAGCACTTTTAGTCCTCTCGGGTGGTCTCTGTGCTGCGGGGTCTGCTGGTGTCCCTTTTGTGTGTGTTACATATTGAATCAGCCAATGGAGCCAACCTTACCACAACAGAGTGTTGCCTTTTACACATGCTCGGATCATAAATGATAGGGGAGTCTTCTTTATGTTTGTTGTCTTCTTGCGTTTAGAAACATTGGAATGGTTCATGTTTTTGAGCTTAGGTGGGTTGTTGAATTGTACTGGCTCTAGTTTAGACACAGAGACTCGCGAGGGCTGAACAGGCTGGAGCATCTTGTCCAGCTCTGCTCATTTCCATTCAGCAGCAGGTCTTTTAGAAGGTCTTTCAGTCCAAGAACTCGTCTGCCCTAAACTTATAGTGAGAAGTCCCCACTCTTGCGTGCGTGGTTGAATTTAACATAAGGCTGTTACACATGGCAGGGTGGAAGCCCCTGGTGTAGTTTTACCTAATTTAATATAAAAAAACGCGTTAAGTCATACGTGAACACACCTCAGCACACATGTGAACATCTCATAATTGTTCTCTGCAATTAACCCGTTTACCAAGTGAAACAGTGGGCAGCCAGGAACACAGCGCCTTGGGGAGCAGTGTGTGGGGATGGTACCTTGTTAAAGGGTACCTCAGTGGTGCCACAGGCAGTCCTGGAATTTGAACCCACAGCTTTATGATCACAGGGACAACTTCCTGACCGCAAGGCCACCAGCTGCCCCAACTACTGAAAGTTAAGTCAGGTTTTAAGTACCCTGAATCCAGTCTGTTTCTTTTACATACATTCCATTTTAAAGTCTTACTATTAAAAATTTGCCCTAACATTTCTATCCATACCACTGGATCCCAAGATTGAAATTTTGTCGGAAGTTCAGTGACCGGGAATTTTTGTTGCTAAATTATATTTCTCAATAGAAAACACACAGAGCGTAATGTATTTTCTTTACTTTTCTCTCCCTTGTTCTCCCTCTCCCCAATATACTCTCAGACCTCCTTGGATTATGGTAATAGAATTTTATACCAGTCAGGGTTTCACCCACTCAGCTTACGACACATAAGTGAATCAAGTGGCCCACTTTGAAGACAATAATCCTATTTTTCATAGTTTTCTTAGGAAACGTCCTTGGAGAATCCGTAGAACTAACCTGCTTGTTTAAAGTACATGCGAGCGTCCATGCAAACGTCTTCTCTTCATATTTGCCAAGTTGAACAATTTTGTGAATAGAAATTCATGTCCCATTGGAGGAATCTGGAGGAGGTTCTTCAAATGTGCAGACTTTAGATAGATGTAATCGCTGTTACATAAATGCTTCTTCTAAAAACTGAGGCGTGGGAATAGCACCTAGAATACTGAAATAAATAAGCCCCTTATGAGATTTCTGGTATTTCCATTGAATGGAAGCAGACATGTCTGAGAAATTGCTGGGAGGAATTGCATAGGCTGATGTTGCGTTCCAACAGAAGAATGCTGCACCCCACAAAATGTTTTTTTGCATTGAAGCTTCACTGGTGTCCTGTAGTGTGTGTGGTGCTTCTGTTTAATGTGAGTGTTCTCTCCACTCAAGTGTGACTTACCATTTTTTTGTCTTAGGTGAGCAGGTCTGGTTTTTCTGTGTGGTCACAACACAAGTAACATTTGCAGGTCTCCTCAGATATTTGGTATGATTGTGTACATGATGATCTGCACCAGAATGTCAGACCTGTGAATGACATTCCTGCTTTTGTCAGTCAGCATCATGAAAACATGTCTAACATACTTTGTGTGTCTGCTGGCAGCCATTGTGCAATGCCCTCACCTTTCACCATGAAACATATCATTAAAACTTAGTTTTGACGAGGTTTTGGTGTTTTTTTTTCTGTCCAATCCAATTTTTTCCAATTTACCCATTTCATCCTATGTACTGAACTATTGAAGCCACATCTTTAATTCAGACTATGAAGGTTAAAATTGTCACAATCAAGACATCTTTCTGATAAAGCTAATCTATCCCTTTGGGGTTGTAGTGTTATGTAAAACATTTGTGGCTGTTTTAGATTAAACATGAACATTTGATACTTAAATATAAACTATTTCATGTTTCATTATAAGGTTGTAATGTATACACTTTACCTTTTTTGTTCCAGTTTAACAGCAAGTGTTCCAATATAGATGGAGTCACTGATTTATGTAGCACTTCCAGAAAGCCTAGGGTTGTGTTTTTTCTCTCAAAATTGCTTCCGCTAATACTAAACCCAAATAGGATTTGTTCATTCCTCTGTTACATCCTAATTATGTTGATAGTTATTGTGATGATGTCTGGCTCATGAATTCCTAACCAATGTCTAGTCTAGTATGTAAACCAGTCTAGTAAGACTACAAAAGAAATAAGAGTAAGATTACAAAAGAGGAGACAGACGATGATGACCTAAATTACTACATTTGTTTCTCATTAATCACAAGATCTAGCTTGATGATTCTCCACATATAAATCCTTATTGGTACAACCCAGCACTATGGGTGAAGACAGTTTTAACTTCCCTTTATGACCAGTATTATGGATTGCTAATTGAAAGCATATATGCTGAAACTTTACTCCTTTTATGACAGTTAGAAGAGGTTAGTATTTGTTCATATCTCTGCTCTAGAATCGTTTGGTTTTTAGTGGCCAAGAGAACATGTGAAACATATTTTCCTCTTTTTTTATCGGAAAATTGTGGCAATCACCATGGAATATTAAACTTGCCATGTTTTTTCTGTCATTGAACATATAATTTTAACTGAAAGTATCAATTCTGTAGTGATCTCATTTCTGTAAACGTGTTATGACATTGGTTTCCAGGTTCACCACACTGAATGCCTCAGTCTCCTCACAAGGAAATAGTTCTAGATCTTTTCTGTCCAAGACTCTTTTTACTGATCTGATTTGTAATCCTATTGTTATTTGGGTTTGAGCATTGGAATTCATGTCCGCTGCAGCCTTTTAGTACCAGTCACCAAGTTTCAAACAAAGAGCTGCTCAGTGTTCTTAGATGCCTTGCCTGTGTTTCCAGAAGGGTTTACTCCCCAGCCGGTCTTTTTAACTGTATCTGCATTGTCTGAGCAAATAGAAGCCCCACCCATGATATTCCTGATACCCACAGGTTTATGGAAATCTGAGGACCAGTGTCTTCGTTCCTGAGCTTACCTGATTTAACACAGCTAAAGAGAAGCTCTCTTCTGTTAACTCAAGCCAAGAGTCTGATCTCTCGTAGGTTTTGTGACAGCCCAGACTTCTTACATCGGAGGTGAATCATGTAATCATGAAAACCAAGAAACACTGTACCTAGCTCACAAACATATTGAGTTAGAGTGCTACTGCAGACATGATTTGTATAAAATTATAGTGTGCGGCCACTGGTAAGTGTGTCTAGCCTTGAATTCTGCAAGGCAAGTGTTTTTGTGCGTCTCATAGCTAGCTTACTGGGATCTCTCCGGGACTGTCTCTCTCAGAACACAGACCTAAATATACTTTAACGTCTCTATAAAAGGCTGTAATTACAGTGTTTATGGACTTGGCTATGTTTTGCAGAAAGGCAGCCTAGCCCCAGATAGTTTGCGGTTCAGGTTTTTTGTAAGTGTATTGATTTATCACGTGTTGGCACCGATTTTATGTTACTGGCTGTTTCTGTTAGAAAGTGGTGTCGGTATTTGAGTTTGTAAATGTGCTTATTATGCAAATCCTGTTAAAAAACCCTCTATTACAGCTTTTTGGTCATGGTTGACCATGACTGAATTAGAGGACATTGCCTCTCATTTGTGATTTCAGATGGCGGTTTTCATAGTGGGAGAAAGCAGCCTGTTTTCAAAACGTCCCGTTGTGATACAGATTTTGTGGCTTGGAACAGGAAATTGGTCCTTTGTGACCTACCAACCTGCTGTAAATTTTAATCTTTCCAAAAATAAGAATCTTCATGAGAGAAGAGACCCAGATCACTGGCCCAAGAGACAGAAGGCCCTGTCTAATACATCACACACATGATGGCGGTCAGAGGTCAGGGGATTGTTATTTTTTACCATAATCATCCGCAGTCTTGAGCAGACATTAGCTGTGAAGCTGGCTCAGATATACGAAAGATGTAGAGCTGAATGGCTTGTGTGAAAAGAGCTGCCCGTTCTTGTTCTTGTGTGTGAGAAATATCCTTTGTGCATGTCTTGGCTGTTAAAGCTATTAGTGAAAATTATTCCCAATTATGACCGTTCTTGCAAATCAGCGAAAATCTCTCTTCACTGTTCAGGTTTTTATACAAAACATCCGTGCATTAGTATGTGAGATAGTATATAAATCATATTTGTCTATGCTCTTTATTATGAATTCCTACATTAGACAGTCATATGTCTTTTGAAAAGTGACTTCTAAATGTCAGTAATTAAATGAAATACCACAATGATGTTTCGCATTCTAATTAAAACTAAAATGTGAACTGACAGACCCTGATGTTTATAGTAATAAATGTCAGATATGTGATAGTTTATTTATAAGATTTTGTAGTGCCAGAATTGCATTAAACCCTAGTGGTTATATGTTCAATTACATTAACAGTAAGTGTGACCAAAGGCAAATATCCACTGTATTTTCATTAACAGAATGCACAGTAACAGTTTTATGTCGATGATTTTATTAGACTCTGTAGTGGTCTGGGTACTAAGTGGGTTGAGGAGGAGCAGACTGAGGCTGTTTTTCTGCACAGGGGATCTTATCTGTCGTTATTACTGGTTGATTAAGGGATTTTTTTAACAAAGCTGTGTGATTGCTTTGGGAATTCAACTGGGAATTTGTCCCTCAGCTGAACCTCTCCCTTTTGCATTCTCTTTATTGTGTAGACTGCCTAGTTTCTTTGTCAGAATGATCAGAGTAATCCAGTAAGCCTTGTCCCAAAAAAAAAATCCAACGTCTTCCAGGTAGGATCATTGCTTGGACAGCATCAAAATGGAAATTGTAGACTGATGCCAACATTTGATTTTTGCTAGTACCGATACAGACATAATTGTAAAATGAAGAAATTTGAAACAGATCCACTTGAGTGAGAAACTGAACACATATTTCTGTCTACAAAAGCAGTAAAATGGAGAAAAAACACAGTAACACCGCAAACCTAAATACACTGCTCTTCTTTTATACACTAACTACATCATTTGGAAATACTTTTGAAATTGTGAAATAGATTTGGTAGTAAAATGTCTAACTTCTATCTGATAAGGCAACCAAATGCCTGTTTCTTTTTTCTGTTTTATTTCTTTTCCTTTTGAATAGACAAGTTGCCACCAGTTGTTTTGTTCTGTGCACTCCAACTGTCAGTGTTAGCTGTATCATCCTCTTGTCTATCTCATCCCATGTGTTATATTGTGAAGTGTTGTGAGGAGTTGTATTTGTCAAAAGTGAATTGGAGATGGACGTATGTACTTGTATAATGTGCAAAAATCATAATGGTTTGGGGGATTTTAACCCCGTTTTAAATTCTCTTCAACATATTTACTCCATATTTGTATGGAGAAAATCACTATCTGGATGCAATACTGGTGCTTAAGGCGGTGAAAGTACCAGATGTGACCCAGGCCATCCATTTTACCTTTTTGAATTTGTGCCCTTATTTTAGCAGCTATTCATCAAGCCTTTAGAAAACCCTTAGGTTTGTGTCCTTTTTTCCCTTCTCAGTCATCTGAATTTAGTGATCAGGGCCTGACGAATTGTAGCTTAACTGCTTAGAACTTGAATAGAGTAAATAAGTGGGCTAGCTGCGGGTCCCTGAGGATGGGATTAGGAACCCCTGCCTTTTCTTAATGAAAGAAGAGCTGTCTTGTCTTTCTGTCTTGCATGCATACACACTCATACTCGCGTGCACACGGATGCCCATACGTTACCACGATGAGATGAGAGGGCTCTAGTCAAGAGAAGATTGGACAGTGCCTTCAGCTAAAATTGGACCCCTTTCCCTGAGCAGACCTGGGTGGTCATTAATTCATTCTGAACTCATAAACACCCTCAGAAAGGCTCGTTATAGGGCAATTAGGGGTCGATCACAGGCTTGCACCTCTCTTAACTGCATGGCTGGTTTTGAATTTCCTCTCTGACATGGCCAGCCTGAACTGGACTGGCTGGCATGAGATGGGAAGGAGGGAGGGGGTGAAATTTAACACCAGCTCAGCGCAGGCCAGACAGTACGAACTCTGTCTTGCTGGTCTATTTCTCCTGCTAATTAAACACCACACATGAGCAACATTCATATAAATATGTACTTTCTTTACTTAAGCAGTTGCAGCAGGAGTTCACATGTGAGTTTAGTACACCATGATACAAAAATGCCCCCCCTCAGGCTACTCAGCCTTGTCATAAAACGCATAGAAGTCAGAGTTGCTGATCTATCTGTATTTCTTCATTGAGTACTAAACACTACATTCTTTGAACACTCTTTAAGACCTGTTGTTTTGGAGAAGCCTTGACCTAGTCATCCAACTATCACAATTTTGATCTTTTCAAACTGGTCCAGTTACTTATGCTTTCCCGTTTTTCCTGCTTTCAACACGTCGACAAGAAGTGACTACATTCTGGCTAATATATCCCACATCTCGGCAGGTGCCAATTATAATAATATACTTCGCATGGCATTGTTTTTAATGTTTTTGCTGATTTAAGTTTATGGAGACATTTAAATGACAACATGTAAGAGAGATTAAGGGGGAAAGAGTACGCACCTGTTTAGTGGAGACTAGTGGTGCGTATGGGTTTGTGTGTGTGTTTGCGTCTGTTTGCGTGCGTGTGTGTGTGTGTGCGTGTGTGTGTGTGTGTGTGTGTGTGTG
>JBBKCR010000002.1:9366086-9389924 GCA_037577295.1 Ladigesia roloffi | reverse complement strand
TTCAGTTCAAAGTTCACTGAAATATGAACGTGTTCAATGAACGCGTTCTTTTGAACTAGTTCATGCACAACACTGGGTACCTTTATTAGCTAGAAATGCTGCAAATACTGCAGAAACTGCAAGAGACCTGTTGGAACCTGCATGGACCCAAAATTTACCCAGAAATGGATAAATCATGGATTTGGGTTACATCTTGTCACATAAGGACACAGGAACGTAAAAAGGCTCATAACTTTATTTCTAATAAATCGATTGTTACAATAAATGTATGAATTTAATTCCCAGGGTTTTCACATTAATAACTGGGTGCAAAATGAAACACTAAAGAATATCCTGATGTTTACAGCTTGTTAAAATCCAGAACACCTGTTTAATGGATTTGTTAAAGTCCATAGCACCTGAATTATTGAGCATGTCTGAGGTAAGATGTAGGAGGAGGCTTGGAATCTCAACGAACTCTGTGAGTCCTGCAAGACTGCTTTCTTTGCCATTCCAGATGATTTTTTTCTCCCTTATTTTTGTAAACGAAAGACCTTTGTCCAGGCAAAATTGGACCTTTCTTTCCTAATTAAATGCCACAACTCAATATTTTTTTTTTTTTTGTTTCACCCTTCTTACAAGCTATTTCTGATTCCAACTGATTAACTACAAGTCAAGTTATTGTTTGTTGTTCCTACAACTTGATTAAGTGACAAGACCTTTGTCAGGCACTGTATGTGACACTGTGACACAGGTGAGGTTTACACCATCATCTGTGAAGTCACCAGTGGTGAAGTCAGCCATTTTAGACCTCATCACGAAGATCCAAGTCTGATTTTAGTGCTTGGCTGTGCTGACAAAGCTTTGATGACTCAGAGCTGGGCAGCAGCATGCTTAAGTACCATCAATTATCAGAAAGGAGTTACTGTCAGCAACCTTCAAATGAGTATGTACTCGCTATTACTTGACACTCATGCATGCTTCTATGCCAAAGGAATATGCTGAAGTAATTGTCAATGCAGAGCATCTTTGATTTCAAGGGAGCTATTACAGGACTGATTTGAATTTATATAGCAAATATGGCTGTGATGCTGGAAGAAATGCCATTCCTTCATGAGATCCTGTTGGTGTGGGTTTCCTCATGCAAATAAAATAATTTTGTACGCTGCTGATAGCTACATCGGAGGTGAATGTTTTTGTGTGGATAACCTTGTCATTAATTTTGTTCATTTTCTGTAAACAGTTCATCCTGAATAGGGTTGTAGGTGCCTATCCAGGGGTCTACGGCATGAGGTAGGGACCCTAAATTGATAACATAATTTTAGCTCAGCCGATCAGAGAGGAAATCATGTACATAATTGAGTTCTAAAGGCACAGTAACAAAATAGGAATTATGAATTATATTTTGATACACGCAGCCATACACATGTCACTGAAAAAAAAATCGAAAAGAAAATGTAGAATATGGGTCCTTTATAATTTTGTGTTATAATTTTGCGTGTGGTTTGGACTTACTGCATACTGGTCCACTCCTTTGTCTTTCATTAGGTATAGGCCGATTAAATGTCCTATGCGACCCTGCTGTGTTTTCAGGTGGTGTGGCCTTCAGGCTGTGGCTATTTTATGTGTCCTGCTGCGTGAATTGCATGCCTGGTGAGGCTCGTGTTTATTTATGAGTTGCTCTGGGGGAAGATGCAAAGAGGTCAGTGACCGGGTCTTATGGGCAAAGCTTCTCTCGATTTCACTCTCTGTCTCTCCCAGTCTGGCTCACTCATACAGTGACAGACGCTTATGAACAGTCCCAATCCTCAACTGCAGTCGTTTCCACATTTTGTATGTGAAAATATGTGCTGATGAAGCTGTGTGTCAGTTTGTAATGGACAGATGCCAAAGGGGCAGCCTTAGCTATGGGCTGTACATCAGGCCAAGCCACCATTACTGCATAACTGCCCTCTATTTAATTAAGACACACACAGCTTTCTCGCAGACTTCTGGCTTGTTTATTGGCTTATAGTAATTGTACGGCAAGAAAACAAATCAAGCCCAACATTTTGTTTGTAAATTCACAGTTTATTTGTTGTAGTCATGCAAAATAGAAGCATGATCATTGCCTACGTTTAAGTGACTGATGGAGCGCTGAAGTGAATGGTAGTGTATTGATTGTCAGAGCTGAGAAAAAACACTGAATCACCTGAGACGGTAATTATAGGACCACATATTATACGCATCAATCCCTGTGAGCCTCGATGTGTGAGGACTGGCCTGCTATAAGTGAGGCGAGAGACACTGAGAGCTGATGGAGAGGGAGCTTTGAGCCGGCCTGTGTGAATGACCTGACCTGAACCAGCAGGCCTGACACCAGAGATCTGGGTCATAGCCAGCTCTCTTTTCAAATTGAGCAGAGCCAGAGCCTGGCATTCAAAACACCCAGCCTCACACACCAGCTCACACATAGCCTTCAATGTTTCTTTTTTTGCACTACTGTATTGTCAATGGCTTAATCAGACTGTCCCAAAAACTCTCACCTGCAAACCCTGCAGTGTTTGGCTATTCAGTGATTTATGTGCTGTCCTATATCATGACACTTCCCTTGTTCCTATGTGTTTGTGTCGGCAGGTAGACAGCAATTGAGGCGCTAGGTTTTGTGGCTAGGTTTGATAGCTACGTTGCCCCTAAGTCCTCTCTTTTCTTTAACTAAGTCTCTTTTTCTCCTGCTCTCTCCACCACGTTCATAGACTCATCCAGTTCTGACTGTGGCTACAAGCCTCCCATGCCACTGTTTACACAGGAAGTGATGTGCTCCCTGACCTCACCATTTCCTGTGCAAGCACGTGTTTGTCCTTTTGGTCTAGTGTCACATTCCAGTACTGGATTTGGCAAAGAATACACACACTGTCCTCTGCTTCCGATCCCTTTGCCATTCCTGCTCTCTACTGCTGCCCGTCCTCCATGTCTGCTCCTTTCATTTCTTTGTGTTCAGTTATTGTTATTTCCCCTCATATTTGGATAGTTCTGAAAACAAGTATTCCCTTTATTTTCACCCCAAACACCTTGCTGACAACAAAAGCACTTTCTAAAGATTCTTTTTCTCCATCTCCAAGTTGTAAGTGAGAATGAAAAATGATATGAAACAAGCTAACTTAGGAGAAAGCACCATTGTCACCTTGAAACACAAAGAAAATGTTTTTGTGTAGCACATTGAATGTTGAACGTGAAGTTGAGAGAACATGATGGACCCCCCCCCTCCCTCACCACCACAGCATTTTTGTGAACCACTCCCCATCCATAAGAAAGAAAATATGGCTTCACACCCATGAAGTGAGTTTGTTTTACCTGCAAATTTAATTTTTTAAAACTGCAACAAAAGAGTCCTTTTTTCTATCTACGTTCGATCTACATTTTCAGTCTGCTAGTATTAACCATATACGCTTTTTATATTACTCTAACCCAGTGTCTTTTTATTCTGTATTTTGTATTGGAATGAGGCTCTGTCCTAGATCAGCTGCTGTAATTGTGAAGATGTAGACTAACCAGTATGGAATATTACATTTGTGACGAACAGGTTGAATACCGCTTACGCAACTGTTGTTGTGTGTCTTGTAAACAAAGTCTTAGCCTGACTCTTGTAGGATCCCGAGTATGCCTAATTGGAGGGCACATTAATTGGCTGGCCCAGGGCTCAGTCGTGTGGAACAGTAATTATCGAGTTGTGCGCGCTCACCTCACATATTGAGTACGTTTGCATTTGTGGTTTATTAGGCAGTGGGAAAGGAAAGGAGGGACAGCTGTTTAGCAGGGCCCCCAGCTGAGAAAGACACTGAGGGGGATGGGGGGTGGCAGGGAACAAACACACACCCATCTTTCTTCAGCAGAGCTGCTTGGGCCCAGTCCGTCATTGCAGTCTCATCTCAGTGTTCTTTTTCAGCCCATTTCTGTCAAATTTAAGAACTGAACAGGAAGTTATAGCTAAGGAGCAGCGAGGAGACTTATTTATGCATTATAAAAATGTGAGTGCTTTGTTAGTGTTCCATTCCCATAAATCCCTTATTTACATCTCTGTGCGCCAGCTCTCACTGTGCTGGCACATGGCTTAACAATGACATCATCTGCAGGGAGATAAAGATGGAAAATGAGGTAGAGAACCCAGGCCAGAAATCAGGGGATAGAATCAAGCGTTTGAACAGTGACTGGGAAATATTCCTAGCGAGTACGTGTGGGCCTCTGTGATTTGGCTTAAAGAGGCTGTGAATGTAAAAAGGGCTGACTTAACCTTTAGCCATTTAGAATTATAGTGTTTTTCCTCTGCTGTATATTTATTACAAAATTAATGACAGTCATATTTGTTTTCAACAATGAGAGATTACAAGGCAAAGACAAAAACAAGGCCATATGAACAACAGTAACTTTTACCAAGAAATTATACTTTCCTAATACTCCATACAATATAGTTCTTACAGATGTTCTCAATTGAAGCAATAAGCTGTTTAAGAAATAATTCACCTGGTGATCACCTGGTGATAGAAATGAGAATCAGTAGAGGTGAAAATATAGGATATACTATGATATACTATATCATGGACCAAAATATGTTTCTATAAAATTGTCCTGCATTTACATTACATTGGACCAAGGGGTCATGGGTTCAAATCTTACCTACAGCACACCTCCACTGGGTTCCTGAGCAAAACCCTTAACCCCAAGTTACTCCAGGGAGACTGTCCCCTGTAGTTAGGAAATGGAAATCGCTTTAGATAAAAAAGCATCTGGTAAATCCCCTAAATGTAAATGTAAATGGAAAATATCAATATGATGGTACTCTGCTTAAGGTTTTTTTGTTCTTTCTTTAGTTGATAAATATTTTAAATGTACGTTCATATGGAGAAAAAAGATGGTGTGTGTGTTTTTGCTATTTCAGCAGAAGTTCAACATTTTGTCAGTTGTACAAGCTGTGTGTGGTGAAACTGCCAGACTGGGCCCACCAGGAGTTCAGAACACGATCTGCTCTCAAAGGGCAGCGCCCTCTGTGCTCCATAGTGTTTAATCCACAGTGCTCTGAGCCACCAGAACTGTCACTGGGACATACAGGAGTTGCGTAATCACCCAACCCCCTCCCAGTCTCCCTCTGTCTCCCCAGGCTGTTTGGGGCAGTGTGTTTCTCATACAGTTGCTCTATTATCTGTGTTCCTCTTCCAGTTTCTGCTTTTTTCCATCTACCTTTTATAGAGTGAGTGTATAATATATTTGTTATTTAATGAATTTTTAATACTCTGACCTTCAAGCGTTACTGGATAAAGCCACCAGCTAGAGCTACAGTCCAAACATGATCTGCTCTTTCACTTTACTAATTGCATATCAGTTTGACAAGGAAGCACATGTTGTTTGCTCAAATGCCAAAATTGTCAAAATGATTAAGCTCTTAGGCAAGAGGACAGACACTGAAGTCTTCAGTGGACCTGAAAGGCTTCCAGCTAAATCATATCAACAAAAAAACCCCAAACCCTTACTGATCAGCACAATATTGTGACTTTCTGTTACAGTATTAATCTCACTCACAGCCCCTATCTGCTCAAATCTGTCAGGTCAAGTCCTTTTTGGGGGTGCTTGTTACTTTGATCAATTTGTGTTATTTATTTACTCGAATCTGAGATATGAATGCATGTCCAACTAAAAGTGCATTCAAAATCTGAATTTTTATGGATGAATAAGATGAAGATAAAATTTAGAGCGTGACTGACTGCAATGATATACAATTTTGTGGGAAAACAGTGAAAAAGTAAAACACTGGCCACTGACACCACACGGAGTAGTAATTGCTTTATATATTTGATATCTATGTTTCCTCCAATAATTGTTTGTCCTGATTGGTCAAATAGTTGCTAATAATCATGAATCTTGGATCTAACCTGCCCTAGATTGGATTAGGCCTGTAGAATGATGTAGTCCGGTACAAACTGACCCACCAGCCTAAGAGTCAAATTAAAGAGTATTAATTAGGGATGGGTATCGTTATGGTTTTAACAGTATTACTACTAATATTGATACCACTTATCGGTTCTGTACTGTAACGTTATTCTTATTGGTATATTTAGTTGAATTTTTTACTTAAAAAACTGAAACAAATTCTCAGACTTACTTCAAATTCAGTAACAATACTTTGGATAGTTTTGCTCTTTCTGCCTTCGTCACTCCATAATAGGGATGGCTCGATACCACAATTCTGACTTCGGTACGATACAAGGATCTATACCTTGGTATCGATGCTAAATTGATACCATAGGCAAAAACAAGTAACAGGCAAATATAGGTGAATTGAAAACAGTTTTATTAATCACAGTGCATGGAAACTCTATGAACAACTGTGCAAAGAAATTGTTGCAAAAAATAATAAAATCTACAATTTTGATTTTAAAAGAAACAAAACTGAAGAGATCCAATTAAAATTAAGTAATCTCTTAATAAATTGAAGTCTTTATCGCAAAGAAAATGTGAATTGAGGTCTGTGGGTTCAGCTTTTTAATCACTTTTGTAGGCAAAGTAATGCCATATTTCACTTCTACCACTCTCGTTATTTATTAATTTCGGACGTGTAGAGTGAGTTTCATGTGTGATCCATCGCTGTTTGTCTGTTATCACACATGCCGGTTTTACACCAGTTTTCGCAACACTGCCGCATAGTGGTGAAAATCGGAACAGCGGATGAAATACCGAACTGAGCAAACTTTTGATATTGTACCGTTTGAAAAACAATAAATACCAGTATTTTCACAGTACCGGTATACCGCACATACCTACTCCATAAGCACGAACTCCCGTGTTGTGTGTGTGCACGAGAGTTTCCTCGTGTTGTGTGTGTGTGTGTGCGACTTCTCTCATGTTGTCTGTGTGTGCGAGCTCCTTTGTGTTGTTTTTTTAGTTATTTCTCTAGTACCGACAGCAGAACCGGTAACGTCACAGCGTATCGGTACTTTTATTAATACAGTAGTGTTTGCTGTCTAAAACGTAACTCCTCATCATGAGAGTGCTGGCCCTACCAAGAGATATGACTTTTATTAGACTCCAACAATGGAAGAATATCTTATTTTAATTCCTGAGTAATACTACTGAAGAATAAGCTTTAGGGTGTACTAAGGCTGCGTCTTAAAGAGTACATAGTGTGTGAGTAATTGGAAGCAAGTGTTCATTAATAAGCATTTTTAACACTGGTTTTCTGTGTTACTGGCTGATGTGTGGATGAAACTGCAGCAGTGTTGTGTGGACCTGAATAAATATGGAAGCTGCCTACTATGTTTTATGTTTATTCTGTGATATAAGTGTTTTGCTTTCTCAGCTGTAAAATCATTTGCATCTCTTGCATTTGTCTCCCCTTGGCATTGTTCTAAAATGGTATCTTAAATAACTGTTTCCATTTTTAGTTCTCAAAGTGCTCTTTCCCCTCATGGTGTGCTTTTATCTTGTGAAGACTTTGTAATGTTTAATGTTTTGTTTCAGGACTGACTTTCAGTTGCATCAGATACTGTGTGAAGTAGGTGAGGGGGAGATGAACGCCTGCAGGCAGGGATGAATTTCTTTAAAAATCTGGCAGTAGGTAAACTTGGAAGGCAATTTGTTCTAAAATTCCTTATACATTGGTAATGAATTATGTTACAAGCCTTTACCAATGTTAAAGCTTTAACTTGGTCTGCAACAATGGATAGGCATGTGGCTTGGGTAAGAGCAATCTTTGTAGTCTCTGATTGCACAGCCCTTGATGCAGCAAGCTGCGCTGCATGGTGTGTCCTGACACCTTTTTTTGTAGCATGGTCCTATAGTAGCTGTTCTGTGGGTAAGTGTTGACGAGCTGGGTTAGTCTTTGCTCATAAATGAGCATTGGGTGTCCATGTACCTCTTGGTTTGTCTTGGATCAGTTTTTGTAGGTAAGCACCACTGCATGCTGGGAACACCCCTTTGGAGATGCTCTGAACTCATCATCTAGCGATCACCATTTGCTTGGACACACATCTTGCATAATCGCTACAGAAATTCATTGCCAACAAATGATGCTCTGGAGCAGCCACACATGAACATAAGGTTGCCATGCAATGTTCCAGCATAGCAAAACCTTCCCAGAAGAGCAGAGGATATTACTGCAATGGTGGATAAAATGGTAGCTTTTGGACAGCTAGTCTCTTTTTCTTTTACTAGCATCATTTGGCTGTGTATTAGACTGTTGTTCTTGGAGAACAGACTTCTGTTTCATATCTAAATATCACACCCTTGGATAGTTTTGTCTCAAAGGTCATTTTAATGAAAGGGATTAGTGTTTTGAGCATGTACGTGTAAAAACATCCCACATAATAAAACAAGTGTTAACTGTTATTTTGTGTTTGTGGTTGTCCTTAAATGTTACACATACACACATTTGGTTCTCTACAAGTTTAACATTTTCTCTCACTGGAAATTACAGCCTCACAATGACAACCTCACACTTAAACTGTGAACAAATATTTCTGTGATTAGAATTGGAGTTGAAATTGGACTGTACATTGACATGAAGTGAAAAACTGAATTACAATATTAAAGATTACAAATCCTGGAATAGAAGTGTTCTTGTGGTCCAGTAAGTCTGTCAGGTTCTCTGAGCACCGTTGCTATTGGCACTGTAGGTAAATGTGTGTGTTGGGTTGGGGCTGAGGCTGTTCATCAAAGGGAATTATTCAGCAGAGTGAGCAATCCATGGTATAAAGGGAAGGTGAAGGACATGCTCAGGGTGAGAATGTAGTCACTGCACAACCTGGCTTTCACTCATGAGTCTGGGAGGAGACTAGAACGCAGATGAATCTGGAAAATAGGCTGGTCTTATCATACCACCTCTATGGCCTTAGGCCAAAGCTGTGGATTCTTTAACGCTGGATTTCTACCTGGCTTTTGTCTTCTCTCTGTGTCTGTGTACAAATAGGATATCTCTCAGTGGATTAGTCTTCCTCTGGCTATGGTGGGTCTGCTGTGCACAGGCCGTCCTATTAAAGAAATTATCCACATGTCTGCACGGCCTCGTATTATGTCTGACATACTATAACTAGAATATTCTGTATATGAAGTAATGAGAAGGAGATGCTGACCTCAATATGGCCCTCTCACAGAGGCTCATCTCTTGTAAGGGAAAGGAATGAAATTAAGCAAATCCGTGATTTTTCCCATGCTGTCTGTCATAAGAGTGGCATGCAAAGCAGCGGAGTGGAGATATGAAACTAGTCCACCCGCTCCAGGGGTTTATGGTGGATGCGTAACATGTCATATGCGCCAGAATTTAATTGGGCATGGATTCAGCGGTGCATATGGCATGCATGCGGAGTGTAAATAATTTCAGATATCATGAATGCTGATTGTGTTATGGGAAATGCCACATTATGAACAGATGCCAAACCACGACTGACGCACTGTTTATTATGCTTGTGTTTAAAGCTCGAGGTCTCATGTGGTTTGTAACACAAACACAGTAGAAATGGGACTTTTTTGTAGCTTATATTAATCTCTAGTGCTCTGCCTTGCCAGTTTTCCTTTCATAGTTTCATCTAAAATATGTCTGAATAATTTGAGGGAGATTTCTACTTTCATAGTCCATACCTATTATTATGGCGCTGCAAATCAGAATATCCACAAATGGTTGGTGTAGTCCTCCGCTAGGCTTGGGCGGTAATACGGTAATATGGTATACTGTAGGATATAAAAATAACAACAGTATCAGTTTCAATACCGTTATACAGTCGTAAAAACAATACACTGCATCCGTAGGCAAGCCGAATGACTGTCCGACCCACGAATGACATGAGAAACCTGCATTAACTCTGTGTGGTGTTGACCAATCTGCGATGGTTAGGGGCGGGATTTGGATTTTAAAACATGGCGGCACCTGTGTGTGCGGGGCTGGACTGGAAGCCTGCACCAAGATGGAGCCTGGGGATGCCGTGGTGAGCAGGGCTGCTCTCCCCCAGTAAAGGGGCGGGTCGTGGAGGCTGGAGCCACACGAATGGACCGTGTGTTCACGTGCTCGGAGGCTGAGAACACAGAAGCCGACGACTGCAAGAGCTGTGGCGCTCGGAGTGAGGTAGTCGTTCGGCAGCAGTAGTGCGCGGGGCTGCACTGGAAACTCTCACCAAGTTGGAGCCGGGGGACGCCGTGGTGAGCTGATCTGGAACTTTAAAGGGACTTTCGTTCAGTGTGGAGCTGCAAGAGTGGACTGTGTGTTTGCGTGCTGGAAACATTAAAGCCGTCGATCGCATGAGTTGTGGAGCCCGGAGTGAGGCAGCTGTACTGCCAGAGTTTTGTTTTGGCCGTAATGAGCAGTAAGGCAATGGGTTGTGGAGGCGGAACAGACGCGTGAGAAGCAGACGAGGAGTCAGCCAGCATTTCTGGTTTCTTTTTTTTAAATTTTAACTCGAGACCGGTTTTATGCAATTTGGGGACTTTATTGGGTTTTTGGTTTTAGTGTTTTTTTCTATTTTGTCTAATTTGCATTAATAAAGTTTTCTTAAAAGGATATATTTTGTCTTCCTTCTTCCAAAACGAACAAACCAGGGGTACAAACTCGGTTTGTTTTTGGGTCTCATTGCCCTTGTAGTCCACTGGGTGACATAGTCGGGTCTACATTTGACCTAACCCCCCCCCAACCCCCCGCGCCGCCCCATGAGCCATACATCACAGTTGTTTATTATTCACGGTAATACCGTAAACCGAGATAAAATAAGGAAGGGGTATGACGGTATCAAAATTTGGATGCCGCCCAAGCCTATCCTCCACTTTTACTTTTGGTTTGGTTGCTTTCATTTTCAGACAGTCCTGCATATACCACAGTATTTTACACATTTAAATGCAATAAATTCAATCATAAATAATTATGGTCCTTATATTGGGATTTTGATATAAAAGCAATCCATATTTCTGCTCTGCTATAAAGCGTGGTGAAATGAAGAGGTGACTTCTTGGCCTTGTTGGATGTAGATTGACATTTACTTATGTAGGATTGTGAAGGTGGCTCTGTCATGTCACTGTGGCTCTAATCATGTTTGTTACACTTTTATTTCTCACAAGGCTGTTTCTTGATTCTTCTATTCAGCATGTGTTCACAAGCCACCTGTTTACCAAAGGCTTGCTTCTAGAGGATGGTTTCAATCTTGCTCAGATGAAGACTCTGCTCTGCTCTATTTGTTCGAGGTCTTGTTCGGCTCCATCTCCAGTGTGTGTGCGCAAGTGTGCGCCTAATCTTACACTCCCATCACAACACCATGCTTCATCATCTCTGTCTGTTTCGAAGGCACCACCCCTGCTCGAAACACACAGGAATGAGGCAGAACCTGTAGGTGCATGCTCTATTTGGTTTGCTTTTCATGCTATGACTTTTCTCAACTAAAAACTGGTTTCCTGCCTGCCCAACTTGAGAGCCTTTCTGAATATGTCAGAGAAATTATAAGAGTAATGTCTGTATTTACATCATAATTATATTGTGTGTGTGTATTGTATATATGTATGTAGACAATACACACTCACACACATATATGTGTGCACATTATGTGTAAGCCTGTATATTTGAATCATAAACATAGAAGCATAATCGTTCAGGGGCTCCCTTCTTGCTTATTGCTGAGGGGAAGAGTGGGTTGTTCGCCCAGTGGACCAGCTGAATGAGAAACACTGAAAGCTTCAGGCTTCTCTACATTTTATTTCTCAGCATCTCCTCAACGGCAGTTGTGTGTTTGAAAGAGATAATCCTGAAGTGAAACTTGTTCACACGCCTGTAGCTGCTGGAGAGGGATTTGGAGAAGATGGGTGTGGGGGGTTGTGAAAATTCAGGAGCATTCAAAAACTCCCCCATCTTCTCCATGGTAACCGTTTGAGCCTATAGGCTCTATTGTTCCCTCCGCACCCCCTTTCTTTTTCTATGTGTGTTGGTGGTTGGGGGTGGGGGGTGGGGGTAGGTCTGGAGCTGTAATCTCCAGAGTAGGCTCAGCACAACAAAATAGTTTTTACAGGATTGGTGAAAATGAGAAAGTGTTGTTGTAGCTATGGAGAAAAACAAAAAATCTATTCAGAATGCTTGCAAACATTCAGCAGGTGGTGCATGAAAAGGAGCACATGGATCAGAGAGTACTTGACCTTGAGCAGCGTTGATGTCAGTAATGGTATTCATCAGCAAACCAACCTTCAGAGAGCACGAGGTCAAATGCTCACAGAAAAGATTATGAGAAAATTCGAATCTGGCACAGTAGGTTGTAGTGTCATTCTTGTGCTGATAGTTTGCATTCATATTAGGAGTACATTTAGGGGATTTAATTGGGTTATGAAATATGTTGACTGGCTTCAGAGTAAATAGAAATGATGCTACACACCACGTAAAGGCATTCATCTTGAATTTAAGATGAACTGTTTATCAGTGCTAAGTTCAAAACTACTAATCGAGGCATGGATCCCACAAGACCCCTGAAGTTGTGCTGTTAGCTGCAGATCCAGGGGCTTGGATACAACATCTCAAACTTCTTGTCATGTTCCTCAAACAGTTCCAAAACATTTTTTTTGCTTTCTGGCAGGGTGAACTGTCCTGCAGCAAATGGCAACTGCAAGTAGTTAAAACTATTGTCATGAAGATGTGTTGTTTATTTGAAGCAATATTTAGGTAGGCCTTGCATGTAAAAGTAAGATCAACCTCAATTCCAGGACCCAGTAGAACACCACACTACCGCAGCTTGCCTTGTTTCCATAGTCATTCTGATCTCTAACCTTGCTAAGTATGTGCACCAGTCAACCATGTGATGTAAGTAAAAACAAGATTTGTCAGACTAAACCACCTTCCATTGCTCCATGGTGCAGCTCAGATGCTCATGGTAGGTGTTTTGAGCAGTGGAGATGCAGCAGGCTGCGATACACCAAATGTTCTGAAACCTTTCTTTCAGATCCTCTGTCATAGCCCCCCCTCTTCCTAAAACATCCTCTTATATAAATCTACTTTCTTACTTGGATATTCCGGTTGACAGTGGAGGCTTCAGACATGAAAGGAAGCTGTCATTTAGAAGTGCCAGTGACTATTCTGTCGTGTATGAACACACCACAGCACACAATTCTTCCTCTGCATTTATTTAATTCACCAAGTGAAGGAGGGGGCAGCTGGAACACTGCGCCCGGGGAGCAGTGTGTGGGGATGGTAACTTGCTCAAGGGTACCTAAGAGGTAATTAGCAGTGTTGGGATTCAAACCCAACTTTCTGATCACAGGGCAAAAGCCCTAAACAAAAGGCTACCAATCAGAATTGGTGATCTCTAACTTCACAGTTTTTGCAAATGTGATTGCATAAATGTTTATTGTGCTGTTTCAAAGTAAATAGAAGCGGAAACACGTCATGTGAGAAGACCAAAAATGTGTGCGTTTGATGAGGGCGATGTGTAGAAGCTGTGTGTGAATGGGCATAATTGTAGAATGTGCCTAAACTGAACAGCAATGTGTTGACTGATTGCAAAAACTTGTAAATAATTATTTTAGCATGGAACAGACTTACTTGTGAATGCAAATATTTGTACATAGTGCTGTTTATAACATATTTTAGCAAATCTACAAGTGCTAATGTTTGTGTAGAATTGAAAATTAAATATGAATTTATGTGGATGTTTACTGTAAAAATGTTGGATCAGTTGTGTCCAAAGAGCTGGTTAAATACAAATAATCCTTTTAATCTATTGCTAAGTAGTGCTGAAAAAGGATTTTGAACAATTCACATTTTGTAATGCTGTAAACATTAGAAAACTATTGGTAGTTTAAAATTTGTGACTAATATAAGCCTCTAGACAAAACCAAACCACATAAGACTGTAGATGTAAACACACCCATGATGCATTTTGATCCCCTTTGGTTTTACATTTCTACTTTTGGGAAGGACTGCCACAACTTAACTCTAATTCAGTAGCCTATTTTGGATGAGACAGTTAGCTTAAATAAAGCTCTTTTTCTGGTTAATCTTCACCTCACATTGCTGTTATGTTGCAGCATGAGTGTTTCACCACTGCAGTGACACAGAAAGAGTAATTATACTTAACAGCACTAGTCTAGTAAACATTGACTGCCGGTGGAAGAGAATGAACTAAGTGGGGCAAAATTGGGTTTTCAAAAAGAAAAAAAAAGAGCAGTAACATGTGCAATTAGTTGCAGTACAGGAGCTGATTTGCATATTACTCATCGCACAGTAATCTGATTTCAGTTTCACAAGCTGGAGATATGTTTCACTGCCATGTATACTGCATGTGGCTGAATGTTACGTGGAAACAATCCAATGACAAATCACATGATCTTATCAGAGCCTAAGACCTTGATTAACTGAAATGTAAGTGCCCAGTTAAAATGATTAAAACTTAATGGACGGTCTATTTAATAGGCTCGGGTACTGATATTTGTTTCTATATTGGTTTTATAATTGTACATAATTTATTTTAGGTATTGCACATTCAGACCTATAGCTATACATATATACGTTTATTGATGATTCATTCCCCTTTTTTTTGTGTTGTGATTGGTCCAAGAGAATGATATTTCATCTGACTGTGTACTAATGTAAATGGCTGAGATAACAAGAAAGCTCATATTGGTTGGCCTGCATTGACCTGATATTGTCAGGTGATGTTGAGAATATTCATATTTTATGCTCCAATATGATACCTACGACTCAGGGGAAGTTGGAGGTCTTTAGACTGTAGGGCCTGGTCCGTCTGCAGACCCTGTGTTTCCTGGGTGCACACCTATAGGAAGCTTTGTGCTCCTCCCTTCAGGGAAAAGACAGATGCTGGATCAGCGAGCTGAACATCAAAGCTGTTGTTTGCGATGCATTAGGCCTTTCCGCTTTGCCCGCTTGGCTTTGTCAGTGGCTGCTTAGGGACATGCTTCAGCTCCCACTTGCAAGAATGAGGCACAAGTGATCAGAGAAAATCTTCACTTCTGAGAGCCTAAAGTGAGATTTCAAAAAGGCAAAACAACCAAACAGCATAAGGAGGCAGGGGGAGGAAACGCAGGAGTCACAGCAGGAGGCTGCAGTGCCGGGGCCTCACAGGAAGTGCAGAGGATGACTGAAAGGACAAGTGGGCTTTGCTGCAGTTTAACAGGAAAGTGAAGAGAGAGGGAAAATTTGTTTCTGAGGGATCAGTGGGGATACACCAGGTAAGGAGGAGTGAGTTTAACAGAAAGGTTTTTCTCTTGGCCTCTCATAGAATGAGAGAAGCTGTTTTTTTTGCTATTTTAGGCTGCATGAATTTGCTACTAAACCAAGCTATTAACAGTATTTTAAATATTTTGAGGCTTTTTTTTACTCAAATCAATGATTTTGCAATTTTATTCCAATCAGTCAACACTGATTTTAAGCCATATCCCAAAAAACATATACCCTAGTGTATAAACTGTGTGAAGGTCAAATATGAAAAATACTACATAAAAAATTTACTAATAGAATGGTCCAGACTTGTACTAAATGTTTGCAGTGACAGGAAAAATGAGAATACCGGTATTATCCCTTTTTGAAAAATGTAAGGCTAACAACCATCAATAGTAATACATCAAGGAATATATGATCATACTCTTATTGCTAAGAAAATATTAAAATGAAATAGGATATGTTTTAATTCACAAAAAGGCAACATTTGACTTTTCCTTTGACTTGAGAAAATGATCAACTCTGCCTTTTGTTTCACTTATTCAATATATGTTTGCAGTTTGCACAATTTGATTAATTAAAGGAATGGTTAATGTCTGTGTATGCTGGTGAATCCTTTGCTTTTGTTTATGGAGACCCAGCCTGGTATTCTTGGGTCCTGCACCTTGCGCCTGCCTGCTTGACACCCTGCACAGAGCAGGCTGACTCACTGCTGCCATAGCAATACAGCAAACAAAAGCTTATGTGGATGAGGCAGTGAAAAGAAAAGGCGAGTGAGTGAAAGTGATGAGAAAGTGCTGAGAGTGGGAAAAGGCCTGTGTCCACTAGCTTTTGCTTTGTGACTCAGTCAGCAGGATAAGTATGAGGGTCATCAGACCTCTGACACAGACTGAGGATCCCACGTCCATGTGGTAGAGGAGGTGAGACAAGATCTGTTACTCAATCGGAATGGCATGCCATTCATTTTATATCCTGGGACTGACTTCCTGTGAACAATACTTTATATTGAGTTTTCATGTCAGACATGCCCACTACTCCTGTTCTATTACGTTTTATCTACTTTTACGCCTTTTAGAAATGTAGTTCTAGACCTGAAATACTATAAATACTATACACTGATATAAAAAAAAACAGTATAAAATATGCATATATACAGTATATAACATTGTATTTACCTAGTCTTTGTTATTGGCAAAGCCTGCTTATGTATGATTATACAGCAGTAGTTTTCCACTAGTCTGCAGGAGCTTTAAATTGGGTTTTATTGCGTTTAGAACTTTTATTATTAATGTTGCCGACTTCTTCTGCTTATTATAAAACTGAGGCAATGACCGCTGACAGCAACTGCTGAGATACAATCCATCCATGTTTTGAATAGGGAACAAGAAAAAGCAGCTGACTCCCACCCTCATCAACCTAAAGGGTTTTTCCCCAAAGCTCACTGAATGTGAGTAAGCTGTGGAGTTCTGTCAAAGAGTTTGGGCGGTGTGTTGGAGGCTTAAGATTTCAGAGGTCGCTCCAGGGTTAGAGGCTGATCTAGATTGTCTTTTGCAGCTTTAAGGTCCATGTTAACAATAGAGATTCTGTTTTGTGTAACAATAATGAATTCATTAGATAAGAGGCCAAGCCAGACTAGTCCATGGAAGTAGAACACGAAGACTAGCAACGAACTTTAGCTGTTTATTCTTATTGCACACAGTGATGTTTGCAAACAGGAGCCACTAACTAAACTGTTAACAGATAGTAAGAGAGACACTAATAAATTATTCTCTATCTTTTGTTTTTTATAAAATGAAGAGTATAAAATTACCGTTTAATAGATTCAGTTTTTTTAAGGGACTCTAATCTTTCATTTAGTTTGTTTGATTTTTTGATGACCCGAAAATGCTTCCAACACATTGTTTGTTAACGAGATGCACCAAACCTGATTTGCTAGTATCTGCAGATACAATATGAAGTCTAGCATTCACATTCAAAAAAGTTCAGAGGAAAACTTGGCCTCCAAAACTGGCCAGAAACCTTAGTAAACATACTCTGCATGAGAACACAGTTTAGTTTAACAACACAGTCGAGTGCTAATAGATTGGATTTGTGGGACAGTGAATAATTTGACTGGAGACCATTTGAATTTTATAATTATTATGTAAGGTTTTATACACACAGTGAATTCTGAAGTTTGATTAAATCATGTTAGAGGAACGAAGGTATAGTTGTTTGAAATTGTTTAAATAGCATCTATATGTCATTATGACTTAATCATATCATTAAGACTGGTCATTCACACAGGCATGAATTGGCTTCTGGTTTTTGACTAACTTTGGTTATTAGTAATCATTGTTTTGGAACTGTAGATGATTTCTTGATCGATTCTTGATTACTTGTGTCTGTTGCGGTTTCCTTCATGGACTAAATGTCATGAAATCTGGTATGCATTCAAATAAAATGGGAGCTATGCTGCATTTGGAATTTTTCGAAGTTTGTGATATTTTTATATTACAGGGTGGCACAGACATGTGCTGGCTGCAGAATTTAGATTAGCCGTTGGTGGCAGTTTGTTGAGTGAGCCAAATGGACCTGTAGGAAATGCGAACAAATGTAACATTTTTTAAAAATATTTAAATTTGTCAGATGCCACACCCATATGAATGAAAATTCACAAATGTAGCATATTTTCACAAAATATGGTTGCGGTTCATATGTCGAATTTTAAACCTTCATGTCACAAAATACTGTTTATTGCATTTATGTGAATACACAAATGAGACATAAGGAATTCCTAGATGCTAACATTACACAATAGAGGCACAATAATTTGATCCTTTATGAGTTACAAGGACATAAAGCATGCACACTTTTATGTTTTTTTTTCTTCTCATCTCCTTTTTTTATAATATCTCTCATTAAACCTGTTAGGCAGTGTTAGAGGAAACAGAATGATGCCTGCCTGACTGCTTGGCTATAGGTTAACACTAGGTTAAAGATTATCATTTACCCAAAACACCAGCTGTTCTTTCCATATATGCCTGTAATGTTCACTACCTTGATAAAGGCCTTGACTAGCATTGTCTGCGGCTGAGGCAGACCGGATGATTTGTTGAAAAATTAAACCATTCAGCTAAAGCAGCTTATTTTTCAAGGCGTAATCTCAAAATCAATGAAACAGTCTTAGATGGACTCTACCATTTGTGTTTATGTGACATTAGCCATAATTTCCTTATTGTCGGCAGAAGAGGAGCAACCACTAACCTCATCAGAGAACTGGTGTACAGCTCACATGGCCTAGAATTTTAATAAAAAACACCAACAGTAACAAGTTTATCAGAAGTGAAAGCAGACATCTGCCCCAGAAGTTCTACTCATTTTTTCTTATATGCACAAATACACACACACAATCAACCTTTTTTTTAAATTAAGGTACACTTTTATCATGTGCTTTATGTTGACCGGCACAGCCGCATTATTGAGTTTGCACCCTGTGCTTGTTCAGTCATTACTGTATTTTTTGTTCTTTATATGACTGGATGGAAATAGGTCCCTCTTTATGGCTGTCAAGTCTGATTCATGCTCCCGTCCTCATTTAATACACTTTTTTTTCTAACAAAGCCCCTGTTCCCACTAAATATGTAATTTATCACATTCAGTGATCAGAGGCCATCTGTATGGTGTGTGTTAAATTAATTAGTTGGTCAGGCAGCAGCAGGAGGTGTGTATGGGATTATGCTGCTAGAGATTGGTATGTAACAAGGACAGTGGGACTGTGTGTGTCTGCTTGCTGAGGGTCCTGACCTTATTCCACTAACCTATTCAAACTGGGCCAAATGGACCTGTCTCTCAGCACTAAACTGTCCTCGATTAGCCTGGTTCTGTATACTTTCAGAAAGAATCGTTCTGTTAGAGTGCTGGGTGTTTGATGAATGGAGAGGAATGTGATTGTTATCTAATGTGGTAGGCTTGATGGAGCTTTTAGGGGGGCAGCAAATGGATAAAAAGAAATCGGGGATTTGGGATCTTTCTTCAATTATGAATGCCAAATACTAGGCAACTTCCCGTCTTCCCTTTTTCTTTCTCTTTTTTTGTTCCTACTTGCTTGAGTTTTTATGTAGGTAATAAAAGGCGCAAGAGAAACTGTGTGTAAAGTGCTGAGGCGGCTGAACGCTGACCCCACTCTTCTACCCATTTTAAACTCCCACCGAGGCAGCATACCAGGCTGGCCGTGCTTTAGGACTGTTTGGAACATCTTTCTCTTTCCCTCTTATTGTCCCTCACTGCCTTTGTCCCTCCTTTTTAATTCATTCTCCGGTTTGCACTATATAGCTGAACAAACTGCTAATTCAGCCTAAGACAAAGAAACTGCAGGATCTGGCTGCAGGATCTGGCGAAAGAAGTACGGTGAAGATCTGGAAGCAAAGAATTATTTGCTTTTATTAAAGCCATTGCAGCTACATTTGGTATACTTTTTATTGTGACCTGTTAAATGGTTGCGTCTGTTTTATTTGGTGTAGGGTGGTCCACCTCATTGAACAGTAGGAGACTTTACTGTAAACTTTTAATAATTTGATTACAATTTAAATGTAGGCTTTTAGTCTTTTTTAAGACTGGTTAATATTGGACTAAACCATGTAATGTTTATCTAATTTTATCGAACATGTGTAAGATGAATTTGCTATGATTTATATGAAAATGTATCAGGTGTTATCTCATGTAAAAACGAAGAAGTCTGCTCAGGCTTGTGTTAAACATGACAGATTATGCTTTTTTGTAATTAAACATGCCATTACTGTTCATTAAGTACAGACAAAATCCACAGTACAGACAATGTCCAATAATGATATGAGTAATAAATCTATTGTGGCATCATTTGTCATGGTAGTAATTAAAAATAATCACATTTCCCTTTCTAGAGACACATTATTATGCAAGTAATTTGAATTTGTGATAATTGGATAACATAGGATTGAAAGGTCACAATCTTACAGTACACAAGTGTATTGTGTACAATTTCATTCAGGATAAATAAAGTTTTCTGATTCTGATTCTGATACTGAACATAGTACTTTGCAAGTGATTGTACAGCAAAGCTATCAGGAAGCTCGTCAAAAACAAGTGTGCAAAAGTAGACAAAACAATCAATAACTAGCTCTTGCAGTTGCAGTGTGTTGCCTGTTTGCTGAAAAGAAAATTGGTGAGTGATCGTGTATGTGGCTTCTTTTCGCTAGTAAAACAGTCTTCATATTTCCACTGGTTTCAACTGCTTCCCTATTTAACAAGTCCTTCTTGAGTTGAAATGGGTACGTTTATAGTAGGAAAAACAGTCAAATTTGTAGGGCAGTTTGCCTCCAGAACTGGGAAAGACTGCAGTCTGAGGGAATGCAGGCACTTTATGTCACATGCAGAGCTGCTTTAAAAGGCCCGGGAGGCCTTGAGACCTCAAAGAGACAGCAAAGAGCTGGACTTGAGCCTTGTGGATGTTTATCTGTATTAAATGCTTCAGTCTCAAGAGTCAAAGGCAGAATGTGGGACTGTTAAGTGCTGATGGGCTGTGGGGAAACACTCTACCCCGGGAGACTGAAACTGTTCAAGGTCAAACTGATGGCTTCTCTGTGGCTTGACACAAAACATTTAAGACAGTGATTTGGTTTGACTATTTATTTATACATACTCTCATGTATTGTAGTATCTTATAGATAATGTGTGGGAAAGCTGTAACTGCCATGTGGCTTATCCTGTGCCAGTAGATGTTTATAATCCAGCTTTAACTTTCCCCTAATGGAGTTAAAAATCTTCTCCAGCATGTGCATGTTTATACGCAGTTAAGCCTACACTGAGCGGGGTGAGACTGATTGCTGCCGAGCAGCTGTCCAGCTTGTGAGCGAGTTTTCAGCTTCAGGATTGATGTGTTTCCCTGTCGCAGAGCCATCACTCTTCTTAACGATTCTCATTATTAAGCAGGCGAGCTAAGTGATGTACATTTTAAGGTGGATGTTGCTCCTTCCCTCTACTTAGTGGCGTGAGGGTTATATATTATCCCAGTGTGGTCACAGTGATAAACGGTTGGCGATACGAAAATAATACGAAAAGGCCAGACATATTTCCACAACTCTGGGTTCATATAAGGGTATAACAAAGCTGAAGGCTACAGATAGATACCAGTTCTATACACCCACATACACACACACACGCACACATGCATACACACTGGAAAGATGTTCCAATGGCCTACCATCAGCCAATCACAGCTGTAGTTAGTACTTAGCTATGTGCAAAAACGGCATGCTGCCATTTCTATATCGACATATTACAATAAAGGACAATATATCAACCATACTTTGCTACTGTGACCTTAACATCACACCAAATTTGCCTCCAGCCCCCTCTGAATCCACTAGACTTTGCCTGTAGAGTGACTCATCCAGTAGAAATGTTGTCCTCAAGCTCCTGGACAGTTCAGGCACTCATGCTACAATTTTACTTGGAAAACAAATGTGCCTTTAGTAGAGATGTGGCTCGACTGTTTCACAGCAAATTGTCCCAGACGAACATAAACCCCTTCATCTGCCAGTGGATTAGTGGCTTTCACATGAACAGAAGGCAGAATATGCAGTTCTGACTGGCTTTGTCATCAATGACGCACCACAAGGCTCTCTGCTCTGTTCCCTGTATATCAGTCAATGCAGCACTATTGACCCCTTTTCATTGTAATACAATTTGTGCAACCTTAGAAAACCTCATCAGAAACAAAAGAACAACTTGGAGCTTAAAGTGGATTGTTTTAGGGATGGGTCCTGATATTAAAATATCCATATAGTGGACTGGTACTGTGCCGTGGGTCATTTGGTACCGGTCGGGGACTGCACAGAAAAAAAAAAGTACAGTATTTTCGTTATATTTCCTCTCAGAGTCTAAACAATGTTTTATTTTGAAAAAAAATCACCAGATGTCCTTAGTCTATGACTTTTGACTTGTCAAAAATAGCCCCAAAAAGTAGGAAAATTGATAAAAAGCAAATGTTCCTTGATCGTTTTGTTGGAAACGGAAAAGACCCCAGGGATTCTAGTCCCCCGGGCCGCTGTAAAATTGTCGAGCTTTGACCAGTCTGTGGTGATAAAAATGTCGGGGACCACTGATCTAGTGTATGTGACTATTCTCTTATTTATTTTCTTTAGATTTTGCCAGGTACTTGTTGAAGTTTTTTCGTGTTTTTCATTTAGTTCTTCTTTAAGACCTGTATTTTTAGTGGTGTAAAATAAATTTAATTACACTGCTTAAACCAAAGAAAATGACAGCGCATACCAAAGAAATCTCGCTTTAATGAATTACATTACATTATCTATAGGGGTAACATCACTGTTCTACATTCCAGCACTATCTAAGTTTTAAATTAAAATAAAGAATTTAGGAGCATTTCTGAGGTCATATTTTATGTTTAACCTATAAAAACAGGCGATTTAGGCTTTTTCTTTTTTTTTTTACCCCATTACATATTCATCCCATCACAATTCACGTGTGCTGTTGGAACATAACCCAGAGTATTTCGGGGGGTTAGGGTACACTGAAATTCTCTTCCTGAAGGATGTAAAAACAAACATTGCAGATTCCCTCTGCTTTGCAGCCATGATTTGTTGCTGCAATAATAAAACAAGCTTACTTGCAATATCCGGTGCACACAGCGTGCATGCAGAGCGACAGGTCTAAGCTAATGCTGTATCCGTTTTACCTACCCAACACAAACTATTTGAGCTTGATTCATCACTTGAATTGGAGACAGGTCAGAGAGGCAGGGTGGCTGTTTCAGAATTAGCATCACACCTCACCTTTTTTGCCTAAAGCAGTCTATCTGTTCAACAAGCTACAGAATATTAATAGTCAATGGACCGCTGTCTCTTTATCTTACTGTTCTCTCTAGAGTCTGTGTTCTGGCTAAATTTAATCACGTCTGTGTCCTACATGTGTCTACAGACATATAGTGCTTCCTTTCTCACTGCATCCCCTCTGCTACTTCTTCCTCATTTTTATTCAGTCTGGAGACAGCTGTTCAGAGAACAAAACTTTCACTGCCATTCTGTTCTCCACCCCTCTCCATTTTAGTCCAGGGTGGACAAGTAGAATTCCTCATAACTCTCTACCCTGGGACAGAACAGACTGAATGGGGGAGAGAGAGAGAGAGAGAGAGAGAGAGAGAGAGAGAGAGAGAGAGAGAGAGAGAGACAGCCCATACCTAATTGGAGTGTGGTTTAATGGATGCCTTTAAAGAAAATGAGCGCTGCTTTCAGCAGTAATATTTGCATTTATGAAATACAATCCAGCTTGGATGGCCTCACAAGGTTTCCTGAAAGAAGGGTAATGGAATCTTTTATCTACTGTAATTGTCTGTATGCGTGAGAGGCTTCTCTTGAGTTATGCACTACATTGTGGTGGCCAAATGTCCACTTAAATTGCCGTATTATTAAATAAAAATAATTAGAAAAGACACGGAGGGGCCTAAATTTGTCTTTCCACTCTTATGCCTCTCTGGCTCCCCACAATATCTCATCTGGCATAAAACCTCACAGTGTGGAAAGCCAAGTCATGTCTATTAAAAATGTTCAACAATTTTATAAATGTGATGACCATCATTTTTACACACACACACACACACACACACACACACACACTATACACACACTATACAAACACTATACACACACACACACACACTATACACA
>JBBKCR010000002.1:9340899-9364667 GCA_037577295.1 Ladigesia roloffi | reverse complement strand
ACACACACACACACACACACACACACACACACACACACACACACACACACACACACACACACACACACAAACACACTTATAGACATTCACACTTGTACACGCTCCATCCCTCTCTAATGGCTATTTTTAACTCCATGCCGGAGGTCTCTCCCAGCAGGAGTGCAGGGTTTTAAGTGTGCTTGCCTGCAACACCATCAATATTTAATCACTCAATTACTATTCAATGCATATTCTGTCGTGCAACAGTCCTTCCTCATATCTGATGCAATACATTGGAGAAATTCATCATGCCAATCAACCATTTTATTCATTTATAAATCCCCTCTATAATGACTTTGTGCCTCCAGGTTTGTTCTGGTGTTGCAGAAACATGTATATGTTTTAAAAAACCTTTGTTCAGTGTCTAATTTGCATAAATATTCAACTGTCTATGTAATGATAAGGACAGCACAAACTAGTAGTTAAGTCTTCAAGGGTGTGCAATATGGAGGTGAACAATATTTTACTGACAAAATGCTTTTCTGAAAATGTCAAAGATATCAATAGTTCTTGAATATTAAGTCCATAATCATTTCTGTTTAGTGGGATTTAGTGCAGTGCTTGTGTGTGATGTGTTTGGATAAAATCACAGAGGCACATTTTATCTGTGTAAATGCATTTATCTGTCATGCATATAATATATTGTGAAAATATATTGTTTTTTTATTGCACACACCTATTGAGAGATCTTATTGCAAGCTAGTAATTGAGGCAATCTTCTGTTAAGAAGTTGTGGCTGTGCCTGTTGACTCTATAGAGAAAGAACTTGCGTGTCTTGTCATCTATGGCTATAGTTTTATAGAACAACTTTAAATAAGCATGCACCGATATAAATACATAAATAAATGAAAGACAATATTAAATAATGGCAGGAACAGCCAAGCTATTAAAATAATGAAGGGTTGACCAGCTATCAGCGGTGGCTGGCCAGTGAGGAAAATAGGGATAGAATCCATGGGCTTTGCCTGCAACTGTGTAGTGGGCGTCTGCCAGAACCATTACTTAGCTTCAGACAAAGGGCAGACATGATTACATATGCTCTATTTAACACAGTCGAATAGTCAGGTAAGTTGCCTGTATGTGTATCAGACAGACAGAGAGAGAGAGAGAGCTGAATGGGCAGACATAAAGAGAGAGACAATGAGAGATCTAAAAGTTGTTTAAAAATTGATGGTCTGATGCTGTCTTGATTTAATTTGTTTAGTCAACATGTTTTCAAACATGGCATCTTATTTTTTTTAAATATATAAATCAGCTTGTTTTACAGCACTTTATACTGTTTACAGCTCTTACTTGTAAAGCTGTTAAGGACATTTTCTTTCTTCTGCATCTTTCCCCTCATCAATTGCCTCTTTTTTCCCCCCTTTTTTTCTGTTTGGTTAGAGAGGGACTCGATGAAAGATGACAGAAGAGGTGATTGTTATAGCCAAGTGGGACTACACCGCTCAGCAGGACCAGGAACTTGACATCCGGAAAAATGAGCGCCTGTGGCTCCTGGATGACTCCAAAACCTGGTGGAGAGTCCGCAATGCCTCCAACCGCACGGGCTACGTCCCGTCCAACTATGTAGAGCGCAAGAACAGTCTAAAAAAAGCTTCACTGGTGAAGAACCTGAAGGATACTCTTGGTAAGTGACACATATTTAGCTTTGAATACGTTTATTCTTTGTTTGTAAACACTGTTCCTGATTTGTTTTGCTCATGTTTTGGATATTCTTCATTGTTCGTACATGTTGCTACTTCATGATTTTTTAAAAGGGATTTATTATGCAAAAAACTGTTATGAAAGGTCTGTGGATTTTACAAAACGTGTTCATGAAGTTCTTTGCACAAAATCACTCTTATACAGTGTGATATCACTGGCATTATTTTTCAAAGATTCTGTCCCTTTCAAAATTAATCATTTCAAGCTCTGTCCCTTTTATGCAAATAAGATGTTACTGGCCACGCCCCACCCATGCACGTGTAACTTCTGGATTTTACTTTAGAACACCAGTGAAAGTGTTTCTTTCTATCTATCTGTCTTTCTTTCTTTCCTTCCTTCCATCCCTTCAATCTGACAGTGGTCCTAGCCTGTATGGGGACCAGACTGAAGGAAGGGAGGGAGAAAGACTGAGAGATTCACTAGGTGTTCAAAAGTATTGGGACATGTGGAAAAGGAATAAACAGGCAGTACCCAGCCCTACATGTTCGACCCTGAGTCGGACCTAGAGAAGAAGAACACAGCACTCCGTGTGTTCCAGTAGACATTGAGCTTGGCTTACCTGTGCTCTGTGAGGTAATGGCAGACTTTTGCCTTATCTGGTGTTGGGGCGCAGCGGAGCATGCCTTACCATATACATCCATGGGAACAAAACCACATTTTGTGCCGTGATTGGTGTATTTTCACACCAATTTCTTTGCCTTAACCAATAATGGCTGTTGTATTATTATGTTTTGAGCAGGTTTTTGCCACTGCAGTGGTTAGGCACGGCTAAATTCAGCGCACATAAGTTACCTGAAAGAGAAGGATGTAGAAAAAGTGGAGGAATAGCATGGATGGTGTAAATATCAGCCACTTTAAGTGGCTTTAAGCGTCTATCTTGAAGATTCTCAAAAGTTGAATTTATTCTGGAGTTAATTGTGTCACTTTGAGTTTTAATGCTCTGTAAGGAATGATGTGAAAAATTTAGATCCCAAAACATTCCATTATCCCCTCTTTGTGGCTAGAAAAAGTGAATGATACTTTTTAAAAGATCAGGACCTGAGATGTTTTGAAAGAAAGCATAGAGACTTCTCACTATCAGGCAACCAGATTTACAATGGATTTACATACTTTACATTTGGATTTATCCTAACAGCATGTTTGTTGTTGCAGTGATTTTTGAAAACTGATGATTTCACAACAAAGTGCATGCAGACTATTTCTCTTTTGATCACTTTATTTTACTTTTGAGCACAAAGTTTGACAAATTGTAATGGAAGTAGAACTTACTAACCATTTTATGATAGATTAGTTTTACTTAGAGATATGCAGTAATTTTAACAATTGCTGACTGCAATTTGTTATTGCAATCCAGTACATATCTGCAATTATTCCTAGTTTTTGCAAGTCTTTCAAGTTATAAATCTGTTATGAATCTAAAGATTCTTTTCTACAATTGTAGACTTCTCTTGGTAATTGTAGACTTCTCTTGGTAATTGTAGCACCCTCACAGTAATGCAATAAAACCAGTTCATAGAAATAATGCCCCTATTTTTGTTGTAAACAGACGATGCACACAGCTAAATGCAGCTTGACTTGACACAGTTATTTTTAGCCTCAAGTTCAGTGCAGGGCTATTGTACTCTACACATTTTTGGTGATGGCCTAATTATTTTCACAGGTTCAAATGACAAACCCACTTCCAGAATCAAGTCTAACTTACCTAGTGCATTGCATGCTGGTTTTCTCCTCCCTAGAAATGACATGCCTGCTCCTCCCCTTTACCAGGCACAAAGGCCTATCAGTCTTTTACAATCAGAGAATTTAACCTATTTCAGGCACGCGCAAACATGCTCATATGTGTTCACACACATGCTCTTGTGTGCCATCCCTTTACATTCTTGTTCAAGTAGGTCAAGTAGGTTTTATTGTCTGTTCAATGTTATACACACAGTACACAGTGAAACAACAATGTGACTCCAACACAAGAACAACACGGAACACCACAGGACCACAGACAGGTGAAAAGAAAGTGGAAGAGAAAAACTCCAGAGCAACAATAACACCAGACAACAGTTTGTACAGTAGTTACAGTCAGTGAGACAGTGTTTTGACAGATAATCTATTCTAGCAGTAGAGAACTGTGGGTGCAAAAAATCAGAGCCGAGTGTTGCGTGTGCAACAAAAAAAACCTGGAATTGCTTGAACACTTGAAAAGATTTTATAGCCAAACAAATCTAAAGTTTGGCAGTTCTATCCCTTTGTCTGTTTTAAATCTGGAAGTACCTCATATTGAACATATATATAGAGGTCAGTCAAGTTTAGAGTTATTAGTATTAGTTTTCCATTACCTTTTTGTTTCCTTTCTGTTATTTTTCTCATATCATCTAAATGCACATTTGTAACTCATTTATGTCTTGATTGTGTACACAAGTCTGTGGGTTTGCATGAATAATTACACCAGTCCTGCAGAATGACATTTTTGTGTGCTTGTGTCCTGCTTTTGCCCCTTGTGTGGGTAGGTGGCTGGCAGCACACTAAATTCCTCTTTTAACTGGTCTTTTGAAGGTATTGCTCACAGAGAGCTAATGCTGAGCACCGTTTCCCTGAAAGCTTTACATAATCCCACTTGCTGTGTTTGAGTGGTCAGGCCAGAAACTGCTTCAAATAGAGTTCTGGTTTGGATATCCGTGTTCTTTTTTAAATTATAAAAAATATTTCCTATCAAAACATTGATTTTACATCTAATGTAGGCAGCCAGTTAGTTTAAAATGAGCAACAAAACAATCAAATGGATTTTGCCAGTAGTTGGCTCAGTTTGTTGGACCATTGGGGAGAAAAGTCAGTCTTCCATAATTACGTTTCCTAATAGAGACACCTTGTCTGGATCTGCCATTTTTTTTAAAGCTATTACAGCCGGTCTCCTCCATTAGAGGTGGTTTCTTTCACAGCACAGCAAAATGCTCTGACCTTTGAACAGGCTTTTGTAGTATCTTAACGAGTCTCAAGGAGCAAGCTTTCAGCGTCAGTTTGCAGTCGTGTGGAAACATAGCTGAATTGTTTACCCTTTTACATCTCAGGTGCATTTGATACCTTTTTTCGCTCTATTGCATAGTCGTTCCTCACTTTTCCATTCTGTTCTGTGTTATCTTTATGAGATGCTCTAACAATGTTTTGGTGTCGATGTGGAAGCCAGGCTTCACTGTGCTTAAGTGTAACCTGGTGTTGGGTTTAACGTACCTTCTGCTAACTGTAAAGGAGTTATGTGGCAGTGCTGTGTTTTATACAAAGCTACTGCGCTTGGACTAATACTTGGATGCATACATATTACCGCCTGTTGGGAAGGATGGGCATGGTGTGAGAAGGAAACAGTAATGTTGGACGTTTGGAAAAAGAGAACCAGGAGCAGTGTGATGTCCTAGAGGGTGAGTGTGTGGACAGTTCTTGTTCCAAGGCTTTGTACCCAGTGGACCCCTTGCCTTGAAATGCAAATGACCAAGTTCCGTGTTGTGCAGTACTAAAGAATCTTAGTATTTGGCATTTAGTGTGATTACATTCAGGAACAGCATCAATTCTTCAGTTTATCATAGGATGGCAAGGATCACTGCAAGTATTCCATTGTAAAATATGGCAGGTAATTTTGACTAAATCTTTGATTCAATCTTTTGACCAAAATAGATATTCATCACATTTTAGTCATTTGATCAGTGTGTTACTCTAGTTATTAAAAAAACACCTATTCCTCTGACTAAATGCATCTGACATGAGAAGAAGGATAGGGATGTAATAGATGGGCCCGCTCACAGCCCCTGCTTTGTGAGCTGGTTGTTGATTGTTAATTTTCATTTGTTTACTTATTTTTCAATTAAAAATGTATACATTTAAATCATCAGCCCCAAGTTGCATCAGCCCACTGAGAAAATGCCTGATTACCAGTCCACCTCCGCTAGGTGGTATCAAATACAGGGCCAGAATTTAAACAACTGATATCATTTGAGAGCTATATGATAACAGTCTCTCTCTCCCCTTATATTTCTTACAACAGGATTTTAGAGGCCAAGCTGGTTAACGTGACCTAAATGTGTGATTTCCAGAATAGGAGGCATACAGGCCTGTTACTTGTTCATTCAGCTTTCTCTGACAGTATATTTTGTTCATTTTTTTCTTTTCAGGAGTGCATTTTTTGTTGTTATTGTCTTGTTTTTGCCATTGAAAAAACTACAAGGGCACTGGGACCCAAACACAAGCCCAATTTGTACCCATGGTTTGTTCATTTTAGAAGAAGCAGAACAAAATATATCCTTTTAAGAAAACCTTATTAATGCAAATTAGACAAAATAGAAAAAAAAACACCAAAACCAAAAACCCAATAAAGCCCCCAAATTGCATAAAACCGGCCAAGAGTCTCAAATTTAAATTCTTAAAAAAAACATGAAATGCTGGCTAGAACTGGAGATCTCGACCTGCGAATGGCACAGTTAGCCAAACTCCTCGTCTGCTTCTCACGCGCCCGTTCCGCCTCCACGACCCGCTGCCTTACTGCTCATTACGGCTAAAACAAAACTCTGGCAGTACAGCTGCCTCACTCCAGGCTCCACAGCTCTTGCGATCGATGGCTTTAGTGTTTTCAGCCTTCGAGCAGGCGAACCCACAGTCCACTCGTGCAGCTCCACACTGAACTTTAAAGTCCCTTTAAAGTTCCTTACTGGGGGAGAGCTGAACGACTACCTCACTCCGAGCGCCACAGCTCTTGCGGTCGTCGGCGTCTGTGTTCTCAGCCTCCGAGCAAGTGAACACATGGTCCAATCGTGCGGCTCCTGCCTCCACAACCCGCTCCTTTACTGGGGGAGAGCAGTCCAGCTCACCACGGCATCCCCCGGCTCCATTTTGGTGCAGGCTTCCAGTCCAGGTGCCGCCATGTTTTAAAATCCAAATCCCACCCCTAACCATCGCCGATTGGTCAACACTTAATGCAGGCTTCTCATGCCATTCGTGGGTCGCACAGTCATTCGGCTTGCCAACGGACGGAGTGTGTTGTTTTTACGACGGTATAACGGTATTGAAACTGATACCGTTGTTATTTTTAGATCCCGCGGTATACCATATTACCGTATTGCCGCCCAAGCCTAGGTTACAACTTTTTTCGCTACTAGATGAGTATATTGTTTTTTATTTATTTAAATGAATCCTTCTTTAAGATATGCCTTTACAGCACTTTATTTTGTATTAGTTTTTTTACTAAAACATTTTACTGCTATAGTTTAATATCTCATGGATTTTATGCTGATGATATTTATCTAGTGTATTGGATGGGTGCATCAGTAGTATTCATTTTAAAAAATATGATTAAAAAATATGTTATGATTCTCAGTTTAGTTTCAGACTAATCAAGACAGTGATTGCATTGCAAATTAAAGTGAATTAGTTAAGCTAGTATGTGTTGTGTTGTGTTTGTCCTAGACATGTTTATATCTGTGTGTTTTTGGTGGTTTTTAATAGCATTTTTTATATATAGTGCATTATGTTTGTGAACTGCGCTGCCAAAAGAGCTTTGGTCACTCGAGGCTTACTCCTCTCTGTTCTGCTCACATAGACAGCTCCTCTCTAACCTCTACGGGTCTGTTCGAGGGAAACTTGGAGGAACTGTTCTATACTGTGTCATGTCAAAGACAGTACATGAACAAATGCTTGCAAGGCCTTTTTTCACTCCTTTCCTACTCCTCATCAGACGCTCAACTCGCGAATTCCACTCTTGGTGGGATGCGAATCTATTTTCAGATTTCCCAAAAGCTTTTTGTTATGTTTGTGTTGCCGTCTTCATTCCCTGTCAGCAGAAGCCTCAGAAGTGCATACAGCTCCCTGAGAAACATCCTCAGATCACCAGCAGAGGAAAAGTTTGACTGCTTCTTTGTTTGAACTGTAAACTGCTCTCTGTTTACGCTGGGCCAAGTCCTCCCTCTGCAGGCTCCTTGCTGCCATATGTCATTACAGAGTTGGATCAATGAAGCCAGCTTCTGTTTCAGTGCATTAGCATAACTCAAACTAGACCTAACAGACCTGCACCAAGCAACAGACCTTGCCAAGTGGTCGCATTTCAGTTTTTACCCACGGAGCCGAGTTCTCATTTGTACATCCCTTTTTCCCCTCAACGATTTACGACTTTAACGTTGAAACATAGTTACTGCACAAAGTCATTTAACCCTCAAATTCATACCTTACATATTTAAGGGCTTTTATCTATGCCAAAAAGCATGTCAGTTGTCTGTGCTGGCTCTGGTGTTCACTGTAGTGTTTGATTGGTAAACATATATATATTTTGAGCTTACTTCTCTGTCATTGTTGCAATCAAGATAAAAAAAAAAATTACTGTCAAACTCATCTGTCTCCTTATCTGACAGGCATTCTTTTACTTAACCTAGTTCTCTCATCATCTTTGTAAACAGGGATAAAAGTATCTTTTAAAGCACACTGTGAAGAAATATGTGGACTTCTGGCTGATGCATGCAGTAGAAACTGACCACTGAGTGCACTTCAGAGACCCAGAACCAAGGAGTATGTGTGGTGTGAAAATGTCTCTCTATTTTGATACATTTGTGCATCTAAAAAGCTTCTCGAGTTGTGTGATGGCCTCTTGTAGAGTTGTGACAGGCATCAAATGTTCCCTTGTGTGTCACATCTGCTGTTGTATGGGTCACTGCCTGCCAAATAGATTTTTCTCTTTCCTGTCAGATCTTGTCAAAGTAACCCCCTGACACGCTCTCTTTCACCTCCTCCCGCTCTGCCGACTGGTGGGTAAAAGGCAGAGTCACCAGGCTGCCCCCGCTGCCTGGGAGGCCCTGTGCACTTTTAGTGGAGGCTGAAGTTAAAGCCTTTCTGAAGTTGACAAGTCTTGGCTTCTAAGGCTTCTACATGCCTCGCAATGTGTACCACGCACACAGTATTAGCTCAACACACACACACACACTCACACACTGTCTTATTTTTCTTTTGGTTCTGGTAGAGAGGACAGGAGAAGCAGAATTCTTTTATGTTACCTGAAAATGCTGCTGCCTGTCAAGACTCTAAGATAAGAGAACGTGTCCTACTTAACATGGAGCAATGTTTCTGTCCCATTTACAGGCATTTAAATCTGCACAGAAAATGTGTTCATATCACCAAGAAGCATTTTTCAAATTATTTACGTGCTCTGCTATATCTCTATGTGTGCAGCTGTGTACCGGGGTGGTAAGACCCAGAGAGAAAGGTGATGTATACAGATGTGTATGGTTTCATTGTGCATTTATTAAGCTCGTGCTAAACAGCTTGTCATGGAATTCTGAACCATGTAAAATCTGTTTTACAGTTTTCAAATGTATTTTTATCAAATGTAATCTCCTTTCATTTACATGTTCTCTAATCTCCTCCATTTTAATTATTAACTAAATGAATTTGGTCACTGTAACAAATCCTATTTATACCCCAATGGAACAATAAACCATATATGATTCCTGAACGTCCTTTAGTTTCATTTGTTCATGTGAATCTGTATACACACCTGTAACTGCCTTTTTTGTTTTTTTCTGTAGCTCTGTGTCTAGACTAAACTGAGTCCTAATAGAGGTTTATTTTGTCATGTTTTCACACTGAAGACAAAGATTTTTTATTTTACTTTGACTAATTTTGCCTTTATCCAAGGGTGCCAATAATTGTGGAGTAGGCTGTGCATATGTTAGTCTTGAAAGCTGATAAATGTTTGTTAGCCTTGGAAGCTGATAAACTGTCAATAAAACCAGCCTGTTTAATTCCAAAGGAAAATTTTGGGGTGCGAGAAAATTAATTATAAATGATGTGCTCAAACTGCTGCTGAAGATGAAATAAATGATTAATGTTTCGAAGCATTTAACGTTGTGCTGTAGTTGAGGTTGCATAAATGGGCCTCAGATTTACATTGCATAAATTAGAAGGCTTTTTAATTAAATGTTCTCTAAAATGCTCATTAAGAGTGCAATGAATTATTACTAAAGACTTTGCATGCCACCCTATGATTCAATTATCTGTATGTTGTGCTACAGTAGACGTAGCTATAGTTTATCATTTTGTTGGGTTATTGTTTTTTTGCCATTTTAATTAAATCGAATTGTGTAGTGCTTAATGAAGTTAATTACTTTGGTTATTTGCAGGTTGGAGTATGAATCTATGTTTAGCTTCCTTCCGTTTGCTTTGAGGTCAAGTAGAAACATATATACTTTTACATTTACAGTGTTTGTTACTGAGGAACTCTCTGTTCAGCAGAAACCTTTCAAGAAATGAGCAAGTGACAAGTTACCTAAAAATGCATCAGGCTTTTGTCATTGCTAGTAAAAGTGTCACTTCTGAGCTTTAATTACCCTTACCTACCTAACCTGCATCTCTTTTCAATTTCAGGCCTCGGGAAAACAAAAAGGAAGACAAGCGCTCGTGACTCTTCTCCCACACCCAGCACAGATGCAGAGTACCCATCCAATGGAAGCGCAGGAGGTGGTGGAGTGGGCGGAGCCGAGAGAATCTACGACCTGAACATTCCTGCAGTGGTGAAATTCTCCTACACGGCCGAGCGGGACGACGAGCTCACCCTGGTCAAAGGAGATCGGGTGGTGGTCATGGAGAAATGCAGTGATGGCTGGTGGAGGGGCAGCCACGCAGGACGAGTCGGCTGGTTCCCATCCAACTATGTACGAGAGGAAGTGGTGTACGGGGATGTGGATGGAAGTTATGGGGATTCAACGGGCTTCCGCTCACTGAGGGCGCGGCAGGGAGCAACAGTTGCGAATGGTCAGCCGGGTGACTCTGTACTCCACATGGTCCAGACTCTGTACCCCTTTAGTTCTGTCACTGATGAAGAGCTGAACTTTGAGAAGGGTGAGACCATGGAGGTGGTGGAGAAGCCAGAGAATGACCCTGAATGGTGGAGGTGTAGGAACAACAGAGGGGTGGTTGGCCTTGTGCCCAAGAACTATGTGGTGGTCCTCAATGACGGCCCAGGTGCTAGAGGCTCTGCCTCAGGCTCCGAGTCCCCACACATCAGCCACTTGGGGCCTTCACGCACTGGCAAGTTTGCTGGCAAGGATTGGTACTATGGCAACGTCACGCGACACCAAGCGGAGTGTGCACTCAGCGAGCGAGGAGTGGAGGGAGATTTCCTAATAAGAGACAGCGAGTCATCGGTGAGGAAGGGGGGCATCACACTTTAATGGAAAACAGCAAGACCAAAGAAATTCTTATTCACACTAATCACTGGGATTAGCGCTTGGATAAATGTGCTGTAAATATAAATTAGAAATGTGCAAGACTGGGACAAAACCAGAAGACAGAATAAACCAAAAATCTATAGCATAAAATGTCCAAATTACAGCAAAAAGGAGGCATACACTAATGATGTTTATTTTTTCCCCTAAATGCCAATAGGCAAGTAATGATTGCACTGGAAAATTCGCTTAAATGAAAATCTGTATGAATGACAGGGCTTAAGATTACAATGTATCTACTGCTGCCATCTAGTGGAGGAGTCTACATAATGCAATTTACTTATTTTATTAGAACATTCTGTTGTAGTCTTTCCCCCTCCCTTCCCAATCCTTTCCCTATCCCACTTCTGATTCTCTCCCATGTTCCATATTGCTCACATTTTCTCTCTCTTTCTCTCTTTCTCAGCCCAGTGATTTCTCTGTGTCTCTGAAGGCAGTGGGGAAGAATAAACACTTCAAAGTGCAGCTGCAGGATGGAGTCTACTGCATCGGCCAGCGACGCTTCAACACCATGGAAGAGCTGGTGGAGCACTATAAAAAAGCTCCCATCTTCACCAGTGAGCAGGGAGATAAACTCTACCTTGTAAAGCCGCTCGCCTGAACTCTGTCCTACCTGATTCTGTCTATCTTCACACCTCACTCTGTTGTTTGGCCATCTCTCCTCTTCACTCTCCTTCCCTTTTTCTTTTGGCTACCCTCTCATCCTCCTCTATTTCTCTCTTCTTCTTGGACTTAAGTAAAGCCTTGGGACCGGAGAGCAAGATCTTTTGTTTCAGGGCCACATACTTCCCAGCTGGGCTCTGGCAAGTAGCAACTTGATGTTCTTTTAAGTTGGAATAGCCTCATGGCTGTTAGGAAATTCTTTATGAAAGAGTGGATTCTAACCTATGTGGGGCTTCCAAGAGTAATAAATGGTCTGATGTCGCCTTCACTAAGTGACCACTATTAGCACTCTCTCTGCCTTTGGGTGACAGCACCTCTGCTGTTACTATGACTGGTAAAACAGTGTTAGTCCATTGCTGCATCCCATCTGACTCCAAATAAGACTGTTTGACATTTCACTTTATGCGTTAATTTAAAAAAATCTCTTTGCCAGAAGCTGTGGTGGGGTTTTTTTAGCTTTATTTAGGGGGTGGGGGGTGTTATCGCATGAAATGAACTGCTCAGCTCATATTTAGCTTCATAGATTCAATGTGTCACACTTCTTCCTCATAGCTATTGCTTTAGGGGATGAAGTACTGAATGGGATGCAGCCTTGAAAGTGTCTCCACTCAAAGGGCCTGTCTACAGCCAATCCTCTCTTTTCTGCATGCACCCCCAATGGCATCCAGCTCAGAATTCAGTCTGAATCTACAGCACTGAAAAATAGACATGGCTCTTTTAGTTCTGACACTGTCACTGAACTGCACTCTTGTGACTGCTTCAGCCTCGAAGCTGGTTTCAGACGATTAATTTTTCTACTGAAGCTCACAACCAGTCTCCCCAAGTTGGAGCATATGTTGAAACAGTATCTCAGTTCTTATTGTACCCAGCTTTTTGAGTGTTTACAATGGAGTCGAGTCACTCTTCAGGGTTTCTTCAGGTTCAGGATGTTTGATAAAGGAGGTACCCGACCCGGTCATGACGGATTGAAAAAGAGGAGGGCCAATTCTGTAGCCTGTCCAGGAGTTTGAATGTGTGTCTCTCTACAACCAAATGTGCCACCCAACTCTAGTCCTGCTATGCTTAGTGTCTTACAGCTCCTTATCAACTCAAACACACACATACTCTCTTCTCCCAATAACGCTCACAGCTAGCTGATTGTGAACACTAATTATTTTCATGAAAACTGATTATTTGTTCTCTTTTTCCATGTCTGTTGGTTTACCAATAAAAGTGTTGATCAAGGGGTTTCTCAGCTTTTTTTAAAAAAAGAAGAAAATGTCTGAATGTTTTTGAGCAGTTATTTAATTCCTCCTTCCACTGTATGTACATAAATATATAAAAAAATATATTAAGGAAACTGATAAGATGCATATAATTGTTTAGATCCAGCATTATGGTACTGTATTGTACTGAAGACAGTGTGGTGAGAATTATAATACTTTTGTTCAATAAAAGTTTTGCAGAATAATAGATCAAATATATTTCCGTGCAATTGTTTCCTGACTCTCGCCTGCATTTATTCTTTTTGTTTACAATTTTGAAAATCCTGACATAATGGAGGGACAAGGACTCATGCAGCAAGGTAAGATTATCCACACCTCTGAAAGTGGGGATAAGCCATTATATCATAAGTTTTATGTTGTCATATTAAATATTTTTTGTATATAATTTTTATATTTACATGTATCTTAGTTGCAGATTCAACTCTGGTCATTTGAATTAGTGTAATCAGAAAAGACTGCAGGTCATGCTTTTGGCCATAATCCTTATTGGAAACTAATAACTAATAATCCTTATTCTTATTGGAAACTACTTCGTTAGCGTATGACGTTTTGTGTTCAGTGTTTGAGCATATTGTGTCACGATGTGTTAAATGTGTTCAAAAGGCAATTATTAAGTGACTTAAAATGTATTAAAAATGTCCATGGCTCTCAAGGTGGAATCCGAATTTCTAGATTTTTATTCTTCTAAATAATGTGACAGCAGAGAATTTGTGCCACATTGTATCCCACATAAAGACAGGCCATCATTCCCATGTTAGTTTTTCTAAGCCAGTATAGAACCCTGATCATTGGTGAAAAGTTGAAGCAGAATGGATAAATGTAAAATCTTTCTTTTTTAGAATGCCGATATGCTCAAAAAAATCCTACTGGGAGATTCTGAGAGAGTTTATCATGAGATTGCCCACCTCAATATTAAATACTAAATAATCTGCTTAATCTAATCACACAGCCACCACAAACAATTACTTAAACAGCTCTTTATTTGCATAGATTAAGAGTAGATACCATGAAAGGAGTGGTTGACTTAGAAATTTTATGAACCTCTGGTACAGTTTATACATGCCTCACCTTCATTTCACCAGTAAGTGGCACCATTACACACTAAATCACAGTCTCACGAAAATAAACCAAAAACATGTTTTATTTTTCCTATGAAAGTCAGCGCTAAGATTGACCGTTACGACCCGGTGTAAGGGACAGTGGTCTATGATTAGTGACTTCCCAAATGTTCTTTCTGAATACAAGATCATTAAGCGTATCCACAGAGGGCATGTTAAGGAATTTTTTTCTTTAACTAATCAGCTGTTTGAGTATGGATATTTAGTCAAATCAGGAGATTTAGTCAAATCAGGAAAGCTACTGCTTGGTTAAAATAAACCATCAAAACCTTCAGCCCCTTGGTGGGTGACTATTAGTGACCCTTGTGCTGGATGGATGTTGCCTCTGATTGCATGTGTGCTGTATGGAAGTGTGAAGGAGGCGGACTGATCTGTGATGAGTGCTTCTGTTTGCAGCCCTGCTGGAAAGTCTTTGTTGAGATGCACTAGCCTCTTCAACCATTGTTGTTTGAGAAATTGCATGACATCAATATTTCTACCTTTAGAAAGGCATGTGGTTATTTTTACCAATTTGCATTTTTTTTTTTGGTAAATGCTCTCTACGTCAAATCACCAGAGAGCATTTAATGAATATATTAATATTTATTCAATATAAAAGAATTCAATGAAAGAGTTGAAATTGTGTTGGTCTGGGTGTGTTCTAAGAAGAGATTGAACAGGTTGAGAAAAGGATGCTGAGGATGGATCCAGCAGGAGGTCTATGGATGTGGTGAGGGAGGACATGCAGGCAGTTAACGAGGAAGATGCAGAGGAGAGAAGGAAATAGAGACGGTTGATCCACGGTGGCGACCCCTAATTGGGAGCAGCCAAATGTAGAAGATGATTCGTCAATACAGCGGTTTGAAGCAGCCCATGTAAGCATGATACACTCAGTCAATTTGCCCTTTTTTGCTCCTGAGCAGTAAAAGATTTTCACTACACAGTAACATAAAAGCTACTTTTATGTCTTAATGTTTTTTGCAAAAATTCATTTGAAAGCTTTTTCAAACAGAAAAAAATTCAAACAGAAAAAATTGTCACTTGAGTTATTTATAGCCATTGCTGTCTAGTGCTAGTACTGGCACGTGTAAACTAAAAAGAAAATAAATATCAAACATTTAAACACAAAAAAAAAAATGTGTAAAAAATATATTTGTTTGAACAGTAAACACGCAAATGGTCTAGTTGACCACCTATGTTCAATGTAGTTATGGAACTGTGGCTTTTCTTTAAATGCAGTTTCCATGGAGACATGTACTATGTGTTTGTGAGTACCTTAACATTTTCTGTATTCATAAATTATTAGCTAAACATCATCCGATTTCCTATGAGTGGATAAAGAGAACCCCAAAATAAACAAATGAATAAATTATTATACTCGGCCATTTATTTATCAATGATTTATTTATCATTAAATAGCTGTGAGTGGCAAAAATATGTGAAACTCCATGAAATAATTGCAGCAAAACATTTCTGCTAACTGTTATCTGATTACTGTGTGGATTCTTGCATGTCAGCTTGGAGAAATTTCAAACCATTTCTCTGCACAGCTTCAACGTTTGGATTCCTTCACACAGTTCTTTTTGGACATTAGTGGCTTTCTTCCTGCAACAATGCCATAAAAACAATTGTTGTTCTCCTGATAGTGGACACATGAACATCACCCAGTGTGACAGAGGCCTTTAGTTGCTCACATGGTACCCTGGGTTCCTTTGTGACCTTGCAGAATCATTTTTGGTCAAGATCTCTTGGAGAGGTGTCTTGAATTTCCTCCCTTTAGCGTTGATTTTGTAACCTTTTCCAGTCTGATGAGCATTAACAACTCTTTTTCTCATCTTTGGCCTTGCCATCATCATTGTGGCGCTCATGATTTGCTAGATGCTTTTTCTTAAAATGAATCAGGACACCCACTCTGTTACGCATGTACAGCATTTAGCAGATACTTTAATCCAAAGCGTCTTCCATTCCCTAAAAACAGGGGGAAGTCTCCCTGGAGCAACTTGGAATTAAGGGTTTTACTCAGATAATAATTACAAAGATAATTAGTTTACATAATTTCGCCACTCACAGGTAGCGTGGAGGAAATACTTATTTGATCCCCTGCTGAATTTGTAATTTCCTTACAAATTTAGCATGGAATAAGCACAGCAGTAATCTTTTGTAGCTGGTCATTAGCTTTGCCCACATCTGAGTAGGAATTCTGGCCCACAGCTCCTCCACAGATTTTCTATTGGACCAAGGACTGGAGACTGGCCTGGTCTCGTCCAAGATTTTATGCTACATGACCCAATCAATTGGCCCCTCAAAGCGGTGGTCATCCTGTACCCTGTGCACAATGTGTCCACCTCCATGTTTGGCATTGTGTTCTTCGTGTCAAACACAGCAGTTCGCTTCCTCCTAACATGTCGGGTTGAGTTGATGTCAAATACCTTGATAAAAGAAGAGACCACAACACTTTATGCTCGATGGAAGAAAGTGTTGTGGTCTCATCTGACCGCAACACTTTCTCCCAAGCCTTCTCTGAATCATTTGTTCACTGGCATACTTAAGCTGTACATGTGCCCTCTTGACAGGTGGTGTTCATACTGACTGTGGTCCCATCTGCCTCCAGATTTACAAAAAGCTCCTCCTGGGAAGTTCTGGACTGATCCTTCACTCTTTCTCATCATTGTCCTCAATTTGTGAGGCATGGAGCTCCAGGCTGAGGGCAATTGATGGTCATTTTATGTCTTCCAATTCCAAATAATCGCACCAACAGTTCTTTATGTAACCCATTCCAGCTTCGTGCAGGTCTACAATCTTGTCATTTCTGACATCCTTTGACTGGTCTATGGTCCTGCCCATGGCGGTGGAGAGGTTGGAATGGTATAAGCTGGTAAATACAGCAATAAATTACTTTAATATACAGTAATAAAAATCTAGGAATTTAAGAAGAAGAAAATGAAAACAGGAAAACACTGGAGACACTCCGCAGGAGAAATTCTGGACTTCAGCATCTCAGGGCAGCAGCCAATCAGCAGCAAGGAGAAATAAATAACAATCGTAGATTGGCTACTTTCAAACATTCCACCTCTAAGTACACTTGACTGTTACGTCCAGGACTCATGTGCCATACTCTGTCATCCTTGTGCTGGTTGTTTATGTTTGGGGTTGCACTGAGCATCAGAGCTTTATTCCATTCAGGTGTCTGGTTGCCTTGGTAACCATTTGCCCGGACCTCACAGTCAGCTGTACCCAGCGGCTGGAGGTTTGAAATTCCACAATGGACTGAAGAAGCGACTGCTGATCTGTAACTGATAGATTGATTGTAATCTATGTTCAACATGGGCAAACAGGCAGTCTGTGGGAGCTAGAAGTCTGGCTGGGTGTTTTGGATAAAATACTTATTGCACTCACTGAAATGCAACTTTTATGTTTAAGTTTTTCTTGCTTTTGGCTGAAATTATGTCTTTGTCCAATAAAAATAAACTACCTTATAAATTAGAGACTGTTCCTTTTTTTGCCTCACTGTACACAAAATGATCAAATAATTGGGACATACTTCTTAATTCAGGGTTTCAGCTAGGCCCCTTATTTCCAGTGAAGGGTAATATTCAGCATACCAAAACATTTTGGACAATACCATGCTTCCAACTTTGTAGAATGTATTTTAATGATGCTTGGTAAAGCCCCTTTCCTATTCTAGCATGACTGTGCCCCATCGCAAAAAAAGCTCTATAAAGACATGTTGGATGTGTTCAGTGTGGAAGAACTTGACTGGCCTGCAGAGCCCTGACCTCAACCCCATCCAGCACCTTTGGGATGAACTGGACCAATCCTGACTGTTAGCCAGTCTTTCTCATCCACCATACATATTCTACAAAATGAATGTTCAGAAATTCCCAAAGAAACTCCAGAATTTTGTGGAAAGCCTTCCAAGAAGAGTGGAAGCTGTTATATTTGTGAAGGGGGGCCAACTCCATATTAAAAATGCATTGTCATGAATGTCCTGGTGTAATGGTCCCAAAACCTTTGTCCATAGTGTGTCTACTATTGGATCATTTGCTCAAAAAAAAGAAGAAATACAATATTATTGTCTCATTTATTTGAGTGCGTTTTAGCTTCTTAGGATAAATCATCTTCAAGCATTCTAGCATGTTCTCACTGTAATTTGGCCCACTTTTTATACCACATGCAGCTTATATTGTTGGATTGGTGGCTACACTGATTGCAAAAACAATCAGGTTAAGTGAAAAAGCAGAATTGTTCCTGTCTATGTCTGTGTTGCCCAGAAATCCAAGATTTCATGTTTCTTTGTTCTTTTTACATTAATAGAAACAAAGTTAGATCATTGCACTCTTCTGCACATTGTAGTATTTCCACCCACGGCTACAGCCACCGCAGTATCATAATAAGGCTTTTTAAAATAAAAGAACCTCTTGAAAACAAGTTGTCACAATTGAGTCAAGATAAAGAAATACAATAAGAAAATAATTCCAGTATACAAGGAGTAATATAAGGGTAATTGTTGTTTTTATTGTTCTAAAGCGATACTATGCTGGGTTCCTTTTGATCATTTTTGCATGAGCATTGGAAGTTTATAAAAAATTTGTAACTGATGTTAGTGTCTGCTGGCTAAGGCAAAAAACAAATAGAGCTCAAGAACACACAGACCTGCTTCAGTGACTATCGTTCTGTCACACTCACACCCATCATCATCTTCAATCATGTGCTTCAAGAGGCTCATCATGTAGTACATTAAATCTTTACCTAACTAGAATCTCTGCAGTTTGTGCATTATCCCAACCACCTAATGGATGACGCATGATCCTGAGCAGCCTACAGTGTTAGGTGAGAGTGATATTTGAGACTTATCTAGAGACTATTTATCATTTCTTGTGTACTCAGGCTCTTCTGTATCAACTTGTTGACCTCTGACATTGACCCCTTGACAAGACAAAGAAGCTAAAAACAGATGGAAGTGTGTCATTTAAGGATGGTTGCTCCACCAGAATTAAACTTCACTTCATTGTGCTTCTCCTGTAAGGATAGAGAGACAATCACACAGAGGAGCAGCAAGTAGCATCTTCTGGAAAAGAGACTAGTCTTATACTATACCTCCTTAATGACCAGGCAGCAGTTCTCATGGCTCTTAGCCTGGGCAGTCTGCTGGAGGGTGGAGGACAACTGAATAATTTCCTTGCTCAAATCACTTCCACTCACTGGTTAATTGCAAGATGAGTGTGTTTGAGAAGTGGAACTTCCAAATGCTTCTTGAATCGAAGTGCTTCAACTTGTGCTGTCAAGGAACAATGATATTAGTTTATTTTGGCATTTCTTCTCCATCTTGCTCTTTTAGACTGTCAGCATTCTGAATCCAGCATGTCTGCAATGTGGGGGTTGGTGCAAAGGCTCTGGGTACCAAGTAAGCCCACTTTAGTTGAATCAAAGATGATGTAATGGGCAAAACAATTGAATCAGCATATGATGTTGTATTTGCATTGATCTTGGTTGTTCCATTGGCCACTGTTTCCATGTTGGAACATGATTAATTGATTGGTAAAATCAATTTATCTAAAAACTTAGCAATTCAAAATTCAACATTCAGTTTATTATTTATAAAATGTCATGCATCTCATTTATATTTTAGGTGTGTAGCTGGCACTTTGATCCTGAGCAGCCAACAGTTATAGGTGAGAGCAGTATTTGAGAATTATCCAGAGACTATTTTTCCTACATGCTGCCTGGATGAAGATTATATCTCCAGTGATTCTGGATCCAGGGGAGAATTGTTAATGGGAGAATTGTTTGAAAGGGTTTAATGAATCGATAGCCTCAGCAGTCAATTTGCGCTGTGGCTGCATTTTTTGTCAAGACAGCATAAATCATCAGAAGACCGGGACTATTATATTAATGGGTGACATATGAGTGAAGCACACCCCAACATTAGAATGCATCTGATGCCCATGCTTGTATGTATTCTAGATGGTTTGTTTAGTGTACTATTTATACAGAACTGTTGGTGGTTTTCATTTTATTGTTTTTTATTTTTGCTGCTCTTAACTTGAACTGTGCACTTTCCTGCTATGACAATGCAAATATCCCACTTGTGGGACTAGTAAAGGTTTATCTTATCATAAGTTATCATATCACAAATTGTAAATATTTAAATATATATTTAATATATTCAGCATCACATATTCTCTCATTTTTAAAACATGCAAAGAAAAGCCATGGTGTTTAACAATCACATTTTAATGTAGAAATAAACAGACCAAATACAGATTTGGGTTCAGTGATGATTTTCCCTCAGCAGTCATAAATCATAGAACCATAAAACACTTATGAATAAACCTCAGTGCTTAATCAGCTATCTGGCGAACCATGCTATTTGGGGTAGCATAAACAAAGCTCAGGGATAATGTCAGTTTTCTAAATATACACTGAAATGTAATAGTTTTGAGAAGGCTACCTGATAAATGGGTATAGTTATTATAGGCTTAAGTATGACTGCTCTGAAAGCATCATATTTTATTCACAATGCATTTCTATGTAATGCTCAGTTGAGCTCATGTCAGCAACGGGCATTTTACAGTAGCTGGACCTTTCAGTGTAACCTTTTAGGCTGTTTATCCAGATGAATGTGGTCATTTTCCCCTGGCTGTTTCCTCTGTCTGGGTTGTCAAACGATATCATTCAGTTCTGAAGTGGCATGAGCATGAGGAGACTGGAATGGGACTGCAAAATGATGGCATAAAATCCTGTGAAAAGCAAACAGGACAATTTGACCATGAGGTGCCATCCAGTGACCTGGAGGTGGGCTGGGGGCAGACAGGAGGAGAGGGATAAAACTATTGCCTTTCTTGATACAACCACATCTCAGGTAGGACGTTTTATTATAGCTGTTTATTCAAAAACAAGTATATTTTAAATATTAAATTGTTGAAGAAGGTAAATCATAATTAGTTTTTAATGTTGGTTTATTTCATTTTATGTTTGTTTTATAGGTTAATTCATTTTCAACATCGTGTCTATTTAACAAAAAAGTTTTTTCTTTTGGCAGACAATATGTTAGTCCATTGTTCAGATTTTATGTTTTGTGTTTGCAATTGACTAATATAATTTCACCTATTCTTGCTTTAAATTCAGTATAATTCCTGGATAGATCTGTTCTAAGTCATTTTTACAATTACAATTGTTAATGAATTTTATTAATATTCTGGAGAAATTGTGTTGGTGGTTTTTGGATGTAAAATTTAAGTGTAGCCTCAACATGCTTGACCAATTTACGATTTCTAGCTCAAGCACTGAATTTGTTAAAAAAACTATTCTTTCTTTGTGTCAGCAGATTAGCAGTATGCATCGTCTGTGTGTCTCAGTGCTGCTCTGCACCTTGACTTTGGATTTCCTTTCCAGAGCAGGTATCGCTCATTATAAAAACCCAGCTGTGGAAGCGACTGGTGCGCTGGGCCATTACATTTCTGTTCATTTAGACTGATCTGTTTCAGCTCAAGTCTGATCTGCTTCCTCACTGAAACCAAAGCCTTAAATTGACGCAACATTTTAACTTGCTAGAGTCTGTGGAGAAAGACATAATTCAAGATCCTGGTACAGAATTTGTATTGGGTTTTATTATATTATTGTATATATCTAGTATTCTATTATGGTATATCAGTTATGTGATGTACATGTAACTGTGTAACTTAACCCTCATATTATGGAGGGTTATACTCTCTCTCTCTCTCTCTCTCTCTCTCTTTTTTTCTCAGGAGCTGAGAGTGAATCTCTTGGTTTGGATGAAGGTACATCATATCTAAACCTTTAACAATCAGTAAAATCATTCAGGTACTTGGAAAGAGTTCTCTTTTCTCGGTTTACATTAAAGAATGATCAAATGGTTGGTAAAGGTCATTTAAATCAGTCTTTTTCTGTTTGTATATGTCCTGTTTGTGTTATCATCACAACTCTTCATATTTGTCTATTAGACATTTCAGAGATCTTCGTAGTAAATAAAGGTTTCTTGTTCTAATGCAGATGCTGCATATGAAAGAGGGAGTGAAGAGAAACGCATCATGCCGTACTGGAACCTGTGGTCTTCAGACTTCTATGGCTGGATGGAGGAGTTAAGAGCTCAGGCAGCATATGATACCTTACTGGACTTGGCCAGAACATACTGGGCTCATTTTCCTCTTGCCAGCTATTTAGGTTATGACTCCCTTCTTGATAAAGAGGATCAAGCAGAGGAAGAGGCAAACAACTGACAATGTTTGGCTATGTAGACCTCCTCAGTGTTATTGTTCCAGGATTCTTATATATATAACCCGGATTCTGATCCTGGCCTGATATATATGTAACATGCATATTTATTTATTTTTAAAAATTTGAAATTGCAAATTCATAAATGAATACAGCTGAACTGATAGAATTGTGGGCAAAGAATTGTACAGAAATATTGGTCTTGCGTCATCTATAGTGCACAGTCTTGGTAAGTTTAGATATATAGTCTGAATGTCAGAGTTTATGACGTGACCTTTCCACAACTTGCCTTATTTACTTTGTTCTCAGTTTCATCAAATCTGCCAATGCTATTATCACTTTATTGACTTGTCTCTCAGCCAAAGTTCACATGCTTCTGCCAAAATGAAGCCTCCTCCTGAGGGCTCAGTGAAATCAAACCTGAAGTCCAACTTACTGTTCAAAGAAATGGTGACTCTGAGGATTGGAGAAATAATTTTTAAAAATTGTACTTTTGGAAAATCATAAAGAATGTTAATAACCCACATTTGTGTGCCCTTCATGAGATCTTTGAAAATCTGCTGTTCTATTAATGTAGCTGTGGTTGAATATGATCAAGTCAAGATCTTTTTGGCAGAATTGCTTATAGAGTAAACCCTGCTTATCACAGCGGTTATGTTCGCATGTAGTGAAACGCCGTAAATATGTGGTGTGGTTAAAAAGCCTAAAAATTCCTATTTTATAGAGTAAACCCTAAATATTTATATTTTTATATTTAATTTATTAAGCCTTATTAACCCTTGATTTGCACCCAAGAACATAAAATGAAAAACAGGAGAATGTTTGAGATGCTTCAGAGTGGAAATTAAGGACTGTGTCTGCCAGAGATGCATCACAAGAAGCAAATCAGCAGCAAGTTGTCATTTTCAAACCTCCACCTCTGAGTGCAGTGACATCCGGTCCTTGTCTGCCATGCCCCCTCGATCTTGTGTTGGTTGTTTATGCATGGGCGTGACCCAGAATGAGAAGGAGGGGTGTGGCAGACGAGAGCCAGACGTCACGAAATCAAAAATAATTTGTGGGGGTTTCAATTAAGCAGGGGTTTATTGTAGAAATTGTTCAGGGTTTCTTTACGTTTGCTTTTTTCTATATTTTGTAAACATATATCTTATAATTTTTTTAAATGTCAATTTTATGCCATCATAAATTTTTACTTTTTTCATGAAACCAACAGCCAGGACACCCAACTTCTGTGATTAAAAAGAGGTCACACATAAATAATCACCAACAGGATAATACGCACATGCAAGACAGACAGAAGCTCATATGCAGTGATGGGAATAACGGCGCTATAAATAAATGTTGATACTAACGGCGATACTTTTTTTAGTAACAAGTAATCAAACCAATTACTGTTTCCCCCGTTACAACGTTGTTACCGTTACTGACAATTAAATGCATGTAACTATAACTGAGAACACTGAAGCGGTTTTCATGCGAGCAGCGTCTCTCTCAGCCATAAGACCTCTCTTTCTCTGGGGTGT
>JBBKCR010000002.1:9325509-9339670 GCA_037577295.1 Ladigesia roloffi | reverse complement strand
CGATTAACATTTTTGATCTAATCAATGGTGTGGTGATTATTTAATCTAATTAATCGCATTTAATCGCACATATATACAGACTTACAAGAAGTAGTATTTTAACATTTATTATTGAATACAAGTCTGTAGCTTAGGCTAAAATGGTCATGACATTTTTAATACTGACTGAACCTAACCTATGAATTTGGTTACAGTAAATGACAGTTGTACGTTTTGATACACTACGTCTCCCAGCTCTCTCTCACTCTACAGCTCTCTCTCACACACTCCGCCCACAGCGCTTTGACTCCGCCCGTCTGGAGGTCTGGATGGAGAAAGCTAATTCGGCTACTTCCAGCACAATGTTCCCTCTCTTCTGCTGCCTCTAGCTCAACCAACACCTTTCCTACAGACACTACGACCAGGTTTACCATTTCCACACACTTTCCCGATTGGCAAAATGTTGAAATAAACACGTGTTTGTGCTTCGTGTTCACTCTCTCCTTGCACGGCCATGCAGCTGCGTTCCAAAGTTGAACAGGGAGACGAGCGAGCGTCTTTTCCAAAAGGAAAATATTGCGAAAACTCCGCAGTGATCTGGCTCTCCTTGCTGTAACTCAAAACTTTGAACGAGAAGATGATGTAAAGTATTAATTGCGTTAAAAATATTAACACGTTATTTTTTTCTGTGATTAATAAATCTAATTAACGCGTAAAATTCCCAGCCCTAATATATAAATATACAAATAACATGAAGTTGCGTGTGGAGAGGAAAGCTTTAGCTGATGCTTGTGAGCAGATCTCTCTCTCTTTCTCTCTCTCTCACACACACACACACGTATATGTAAATACTTCTGTCTGTATATGTATGTGCACATATCTGTGTGTGTCTTTCTGTGTATGCAAAAATGTGGAAAACCACTGCATCGTCAAACACACAAAACAAGGCCTTTCTGTTGCTTGACTTCTACACTTTTACAGTAACACACCACCAGCAGCCAATTTCCACTGGAAACGTTTTTGTGGTTTCCTCTCTCTCGCCCCCTCTCTCCACCCCCCCACCCCTTGACTACCCTTGATCCTGGGTTCTCAGCAGCTCCAGCAAACGAATACATACGAGTACGGAGGAGAAAAGAAAACGGGTTCAGAGATCATGGTGTCCCCAAATCTTTATTCAAGGCTGCTCACCTTCCTTACCTTGCTGACTCTCCTGGCTCTCTCAGGTAAAAACACTTTCTCTCTCTCAGTGTGAGATCTCTGCTCACAAGCATCTGCTAAAGCGTTCTGCAATCTGTTTCTATTGTAAATTTTAAATATCTGCAAAGACCTCTGCTACCCTCAGTAGAAATATTTTGGTACACATTCAGAGGTGTGAACATTTAGTTGACTTTTTGATTTTTCATGTTTAGTATTCATCTCCAACTTTGCAATTCAGTTCACCTTGACAAATATTGGAATGTGCTTTTGGAGAAAGCTACTTTTTTGTGGGAAAAAATGGTGATTGGATGGTTGTTGTGAGAGCAAAAAGCAATCAAACATGACAAAATAAATGGAAACATTTGCAATGTAACATTTGAAATGTAACTCTTGTTTGGGATGTCACAGTGACATGTCAGTAGAGTTCCTGAACAGCTCCAGCTGTCACTGCAGTTTAGCTTTTCTACACCACAATCAGCCTTTTGTCCTTTCACTTGATAGAATGAGTCAGACTTTCTGGGAAAAGAGAAAGTTGCGTGAAAGACCCAACAGAATAAGATAAACTGCACATAGACAGACTATTAGGACACAATGTGTTATATTTCTGCATATGCCAACCTCATCTGGCTCTGCATGCAGTTTTGGAGTTTGCATTGAAGGAATGTTCACTGAGGGTTTTATGGATGTGTGCAGTAGTAAACAGTGGAAAAATACAGAATGGCCTGCTGGCTAATCGACTCAAATTACAGTTTTCTTGTGAGCCTGTGATTTATCTCAGACATGTTGCACAGTATGTAAAACTAATTCCATTCCGTTCGCAAATATTTTCCAGATGTGTCCAGTGAGAGCACTCTGCAGAGAATTCTGAAGAAGAGAGAAGGTGACTGAGTCTTCTACTTATATATTTCACACAGCTTTGTTCCCTCTTTGTCTGCACTATTTTCTTCTTTTTCTGCACTTTTAAAACCTCTGAATCCTACACATACTGTATTTAGTTAATATTCATTAGACTTATTCTAAAGGCCTTTCCTGAAATGTGATTGGCTGAGAGGCATTTTTCATTCATATTATAGTCATATCCACTCCATATATACTCCTACATTAATATAATAACTGCACTTTATTATCCATTCATAGTATTACTGTGTTAAAATAATCAGTCGTCTTGGTAATGCACCTGCACTTTATCCATTACTGTCAAACTGTTTGGGCATTGCAAAAAGCGTTTACTGCATGTCATACCATGTATGATTGTGTATGTGACACAAAAAATCTGAATCTGAATTCTGGCAAAGGTGCTGCAGACGAATATAAGTCCAACTCACTCACTTCTAAACAGTCTGTGATGACCAGCTGATAAAACACAAAATCACAACAGCGTTTATTATAAAAATGATAAGATTTGTCCTCAAGTTAAGATCCAGAAGAAAGCAAACACAAATGAAACTGACCAAGCTGCTGTGAGCTCAGTTTTGATGTGCTGCTGTGAATAAAGCTGCCTTTCACCACGGTGCATATAAACGAGCCAAACTGAGAAAGCTAACTGTGTTTACTGTGCTCAGTTTCAGTTTTTATCTTTAATCTGAGGTGAGCTACTGATTCTAGGTTTAAATGTGTTTCCCAATAGTTTTTATAAGCCATTATCTGATAAGTCTGTAATGTGTTAATAGTTGAATTTATATGATCAGAGTTGGTGTGTCGAGTGTATCCTTACATTTTTTGTGACCTAGTATTTTAGTTGCAGCAGCACTGGATCGGCACTATTTTTATTGGTGGGTATACACATCAAGTTTCAAAACTAAATAATTAAAATTGCAATATGTAGGATAATCACAATTATGCTCTTCAGTACCTGTCTTTGTTTGGCAGCGTTGGAGATCTAATTGGTTCTGATTAGGTGAAAGAAGTTCTACTACAGCATGACTCCAAAAACTTTTTGGCACTTTTATATTTAAGATAATGGCGGCTAAACAGCATTTAAATACGCTCTTAGAAACCAAGGTCTCTGCATGGTCCTTGGGAGGCACTGTTCTGGCAAATGTATTATAGATAAGCCTGACTGATTAATGGATGTAATCGGACCTTCAATCCATTCACCTCCTTGTTATCTTGTCCTCTCTTCTCTATATCTCTTTCTAGTGCCAGATGAGGTTATGCCTGCAGCTGCTGTGGCAGTGCCTCCCTCTAAGGCCAAGCAGTTCCTCACTTCTCTACGGAGGCCTAAGAGAAACCTGTGGGACCGAAGCCGTCCTGATGTGCAGCAGTGGATCCAGCAGTTCATGTACATGGGCTTTGATGAGGCAGTGAGTATGACTAGATGGTTAGAAGCAGACCCTTTTTCATATTTTACCCAACAACACTGAGGACGCAACACTCATTATTTTAGATGACATCAACAAACAACTGGACTCTACACACCCTTATACACAGGATTATATTCATGGGCTTCTCATTGGCTTTTAATACTGTAAACATTTTTTTAAAATACTGATTTAATATTCTGCTGCATCATCTCTCTGACCTTTAGGTTCACCCTGCATTGATTTTGTGGATAAAGGATTTTTTACAGAACAGACCACAGCAAGTGTTTTTACATCCAGTTCATTACTTTTAAAGACAGTTCTCCCCCAGGGCTGTGTTCTCTTTCCCATTATTCCCTCTGCATACACTAGCTACATTATTTGCAACAGAGAGGGAATATCACCATACAAATATGCAGATTACATGGCCCTGTTGACCCATATCATCGACTTGCCATCCTTGATATGGTACCAAGAGGAAGTCCACACCATGGTACAAACTTTTGCAGAAAGAGCTAAATATTTTAAGGACTAAAGAGCTGTAATGTGAATTGAGAGCAAAAAAACCCCAGACTGAGCAGGTACAGAGTTTTAAATATCCGGGGACAGAGGTTGACACCCATCTTTCCTTTTCTGAGCAGACACTTTAACCCTCGCTTAGAGATCACTTATCAAATCCATTCTCATTTATTTCAACCTGGTTCAACTTCCTCACCAAAACAAAACTCACCCGTGTAATAAATCAAGCCAGAAAAATAATCAGAACACCTCAACGTCCTCTGATTGAACTGTACAGGTGCCCTGTGGGGAGGACTCCTCTCACCGCCTGCACCACTCTTTCACTCTGCTGCCATCAGGCAAGAGATATAGAGCACCTACTGGTCCAGAAAAACATTTACAAGAAATCATTCATCCCCTCTGCAATGGCTCTTTAAATAGCAAAAGATTTTGCAGCTGCCTTTTGTGGGTGTTTTAAATATGTCCTTTAATATGTAATGAATCAATGACAAAATTCAGATTTTGACCACAATTCTATTCTATTCTAGTAACTAGGATATTGAAGTTCCCAGCATTTTCATTCTGTTTATTTACATTTAGCCTCTCACTGTCTCAATCATATCATAAACTCTTTCCGGAAAGGACCAACTCCTGAGGACAATGCAAGATTTCCAACTCCTGAAACCTCTCACTGATAAATTGTTCTAGTCTGGTCCTTTCCTGACAGTCTGTTCTGGTCACTGGTATTACAAAGACCACCACTGACAAGACATTACTGAGGATGGGAGGTGGTCCATTCTCAGCTCAGCAGTGATGTGGCCTGATGTGGCTGTGGTGTGATAATCTGTGTTATGCTTGTGTCTATTAATGGTCTATTAGGACACATGTCACTCTATTAGCATACTGTGTTTTTTTGGGGTTAGAAACTGCCCATCTGTGAAGGGCAAGAGGGTGCCTAATTCCAGGTACGCTCATAACAGCACAGATGTACAGTACCATGAGACTGTCTTGTTAATGTTGTGTGTAGCAACAGATAAACTACAGTCAGTGTAAACCTATAAATTGCACTTTTCTGCAATGTGTAAGTGTACAGCGGTCTTCAGAATGACTGGCAATTGTCTTAATTATGTAGTTGAAGTTGAGGTTTAATATTAAATGTACAAAATGAAGTCTACTGAGCACAATGAAATGCTTACTTGAAAAGCCCTTTTGCAGACAGAACCTAAGACAGGGCACTGCAACAATAATAACTAATTACAGGCTCAGTTGCATACATTTCAAGGGTCAGTGCAGTATAAATTGTAATGCCTTGTATGCTACATTATTTCACATGGAATGAAGAACAGATTTTATTGCAGCAAGAGAAAACCACAGTACTGTGAACTGCATAGACTGAATTGCACTGTGCACATTTTCCTGAGTTTCTTGTACATGTCTCTGGACTGGAAAGCACGCGTGCACGTGCAGAGCTTACAGTGGATGTCAGCATTGGCCCCGGTTTTCTTTTCGGGGAATGTCTGGACAGATTTAGTGGGATCTAACTTCTCCACGTATGTCTTAATGAAATAAGTGACCACGGTGGTGTACAGGTCAGAGGATAAATGTCTGAACATGTCCCAGTCCACACAATCAAAGCAGTCCTATAGCTTCTCCTCTGCCTCACGTATCCAGCGGTGCACCGTGCGTGTCACCGGCTCATCGTGCTTTAATCTCAGCTTGTAAGCACACAGCAGCAGCACCGCGCTGTGATCTGAGACACCCAGGTTGGCGCAAGGCAAAGATCAATATACTCCCCTATGTTCTGTGTAGCAGTGCCTCAAGCATGTTGGCTTCTTGAGCGGAGCAAGAGATGCTGGTTGTTCCTAAAATTCACCCTGTTAAATTCCCCAGAATCAATAAACAGTCCGTCTGGCTGCGAAATCTGGTGGTTAGCTGGTAGAGTTTACTCAGAGCACGCTGTGTGTTTCCTTGTGGTGGAATGTAAGGTGCTATCAGAAACACCGCAACTCTCTGGGCAAATAGAACGGCCAATGCCACTTACTCGGTAGGTCATTGAAGTCTGTAGTGCAATTCCTGGAAATTATTTCCACGTTTGTGCTCCACGATCTGTTGATGAGAAAGCAAACGCCACCCTCGTCTTTCAGCCCCGTCTCCGCTCGCGCATCCTCCGGGTGCCCCTAGCTGAGCCGCGCGCTTGTGGGTGTGTAGCGATATCACCTCGGGGTCTAAAACACCAGTATTTGCATATTGTTCGCCAATTGTTAGACCTTTCTTCTTTGTATACTGGATAAAACCACACACTGGTTGTTAAATAGACATAAAAAACAAGACCATAGACACAAATGGACACAAAAACACACAATGTGCAGAGAGCGGCCTTCAACGCGTCGCCACTCGTCAGCGCCGTAAGAGTACAGACTGCATGAAAAAGAATAAATGAAAATAGTGCAGTGGATAGCACTGTTGCTTCGCATCTCCAGGATTAGGGGTTTAAATCAAAGTCCTTGTCCCTGCGTGTGTAAAGTTGCATCTCTAGGGTTTCCTTTTCACATTCTAAAGACACGCACATCTGGTGATTTGGGGATTCTAAAATATTGTGAGTGAGTTAATGGTGTGTGTGTATTTGTGCCCAGGATAAGTCAATGCCCCCATACACCCATACACCCCAAGATTAAGTTACAGAAAATGAAGAATGAAAATGTATTAAAAATGTCCCCTTAAAGTTTCTGAAATGTTACTGTTCTTATATATATGTATATAATATATAATACTTTAGTCTGAATTTTTTAATATTCCAATTGAACAGCACAGAGTCTTCTCACGTAAGGATTTATGAGCCTAGAGAACACAGAAGGGATTTTCAACAACTCTTCAGGGCAAAACGTTTCTAGGCCTGGGTCTCTCTCCAGAACTGGATCTTTCCATCTGAGCTCAACCCACAAGTTTTCTATTGAATTTAGATCAGGTGATTGGGATGTCAAAGGCAAAAGCTTGATTTTGGGTTAATTTAGCTGATATTTTGATAGCTCCAGCAGGCTCAAACTCAATCAAGTTTTTAATGTCTTGGCAGAGGCTGCCAGATTTTAATTTTCAAAGTTTCTGCTGCTTCCAGGAATCCATAATGCTGTGTACATGAAGAGTGCCGCTGGGGCCTTAAGGAGAGAAACATCTCCACAGCATCACATATCCTCCAATATATTTGGTATTAGGTGCATTCCTTTGTGGCCATTTTATTTTTACACGAAACCCACCTTGAGCTCTTTATGTTTCTTCTGACTAAGAGCTTTGGGCAACACCTTATTTATATTTCCCTAATTTAAATATGTTGGGTAATCATAAATTTAATTTGTTTAAAAAAATAAGGATAATTTATTTTCTATTTTCAATAAAATAACAGGATAGTCTTTTTATAAGCCTTTTCAATTGGATATAGCAAGGCAGTTATTCTGAAGAGCTAATCATTCTGAAGAGCGCTGCATAGTTTCCTGTAGAACTGGGAATAAGGGTTGGTTTGATATAAGCTAAGGAATAAATCAACATTTAAAACTGCTGTTTGAAACTATGCATGAAGGAATCTCAACTTCTGAGTCACTTTGTCCAAACCTTTGCATTCACTCCACGTTGAGAAGCAAACCTGCTGTCAGTTACAGTCCCATTGACTCAGGCTTTTCTACCTTGCAGCCTGCACTTCAGAGTTTTTCCTTTCAGCCATTTTCTCAGTGCTGGTTTGTTTGAGTGCAATTGGATGGTTGCGATAGAAGCACACTTGATAGAGCAGCACAGACTATAGATAAACTGCACTACTTGGAAAGGTCTCAGGTCAGTGCAGCACAAATCAAGCAGAAAAAAAGCTCTTTCGTGTGTAGCAGGGTAATATTCTGACTTGTCAGTATCTCTCACTTTCCACACATGCTTACGTCAGACAGCCCTTTTCAAATGGGCTGTGAAAAACAGGTTACTGACAAGGTTACTGACAATATTCATTCGACCTTTAAGCTTCTCATAGACATTTTATCGATACAGCTGTCTGTTTGGAGCCTCATCTTGAAGAACCGGACACATCTAATTTACAGACGTGAAACTTTATACTGGGGAGGAAGTTGTGATGTCTAATAGTGGCGTGTTAATTATTACAAATATCAATGCAAAGTTTGAAGAAAAAAAGCCCTGCCAGCTAACAACCTTGGGTCCTGTCAAAAAACACTGATATTTAGAATCTTTGTCAAAACTAAATAGAGCCTAGGTCAGGTTACCAGACCTGAAATAACTCTTAGTTCAGACTAAACAGCATATCCACTGATGCAGCAGTTCATCTTTTTCCAAAGTTCACTTCATCTTTTTCCAAAAACTGAACCTACATGTCTAAAATTTGTAGACACCTTGTAATCTGACATTTCTACCAAAATCCAGGGTGCCCTAACATCCTGGTAGGGCTGGAAAGGCTTTATACTAAACACTAGTACACTACTGTGCCTTCAGCCACAACAGTATTCATGAGGTCAAGAACTTATTTTCAATTATTAGTTCATAATCACCACTCACGCTTATCCCAGACCTACTGGAAGAAGATCAACAGTCCAATACTGAGGGGCATATGTATCTCTATAATGCTTGACTTTGGACATGGTCACTTAATACTCATGTGCAGTTGGTCTAGAATGTTCTGCAGGAATGCTTTTCTGTAATGTTTCTTAAACACACAACAGCACCTTAAAACAGCTGAATTAATTAATTACAAGAGGATATCAGAATATGTTTGGTTAAAGTGTAGGTCTGAGGGTAAAGATTTATCTAAAGGTTATTTTTCTTTCAGAGACTAGAAGCTGACCTGTCCTACTGGATGGACCATTTCCGCTCCAGTGACCAAGCACGGCAGCATCACTATGATGAGAACGCCCCTGTCGGCCCTCGATACTCCACTAATTACAGACATGGGGCAAACGTCAACTACGACTACTATTAACATTCCTTTCCCTATAGAAATGACCCAGTTCCAAGAACTGAATGTGATTCTGTAGGTGACAATGGTCCTATATGTAAAAGCAATGACACACTCTCTTCCTAGTCCTTCGGCTCTTCAAATAGATGTAAATTCGATCTCTCTTACATATTGCTTTTGCATGTCCTTCTTTTTCTGAGAATCTTGCATTTTTCTTCATACACAACAAATGTATCTAATGTAAACATTATCATAAGCCTTATTACATCACATAGAAAAGGTTGCTATAATTGAAGTAGACCCTTACTGTTACGCTTTGTGCCCTAAATAGCATCAATAACTATACAATCAATATTTTTCTCATCAAATATGATTGATGCTGTCAATTAAGTATTACCTGCTGCTGTGTGATCTAACTGGTTTCATTATCAACTTTAAAGCATTGAGGGCATTAAGGTATGTTTAAGGATATAGAAAAAAAACATGCCACACATTTGTCCCTCCATTTCTTTTGCTTGTATAAAATAAATAAAATTAGTGTCAAACCCAATAAAGTAATCTTCGTAACTCAGGATCCTCTTCTGTGTATATTTTGCCCACAGAGAAGTTCAACTGTGGCCGTCACCGTTTATTTTACCCTGTTGCCTTACACACATTCACACCCAAAACAGCACAGAACTGAGGCAGGAGATAGCATGACAGGAGATGTACATAAAAACAAGTGCAAAAGACCTATCAGTGTAAATATTTTATTAAAATAGCTTTTTTCCCACCTGAAATTCATTAAAGATCTGAGATCTGTGTGACGTTTGAGAGTAGCAGTACTACACATAGCTCAAAATCACAATATAAACCCTCAAAAAGCAGAAAAGCACTTCCCAATCTTTCTTGGTTACCTCCATGTCTTCGAGAACAAGGTCAAAGGACGTTGCTGTCCCGGGCTGCACATTCAAGATAAATAAAGAGAAAAATCACTAGCCTCCATTGTAAATCTCAACACTGAAAAGAGGTGTCTGTTCAAAAAGACACACAGCAAAAACACCAATAAAAATGATCACAACAGTCAAAACCACACGGCATGAATGCAAAACACAATGTGGAGTTTTCAGCTTTTTTCTTAAATAAAGGATGATTGACAAAGTGCAAGGCAAGGACTGAGCATCTGAATTTTTTTTTCTCCCTCTTAGGCACATGTCTGAAAAGCAAGCATGACAGAGACAGTTCTCGACTACAGCTGCTTTTCAAAAAAACTTGAAGAAAAAAAAAATATATAAAAAGAAAGAAACACACATAGGAAATGTTTTTGTTTCTTCTAATGTTTCTTGTAAGGAAAACCCCTCCTTGTGTAAAATGGCTGCTAGAGGCTCCAAAGCCTCCAGTATCTCAGTATCCCTGAGAGAAAGCCCGTTCTTCAGGTGTGCCTTGGTCTGCCTTTCTTCATTCGGGCTGCCTTGGGTTTGGGAATATATTGATTATTCGCTTGATGTTCCAGCTCCTTGCTGAAATACTGGATTGTTTTGTTCAGCCCTTCCTCCAATGGGACCTACAGTTTAAAACACAGGTATGTGCACACAATTAGAAGAGTATGGCAGAATTTTTTTAAACAGAAGGTATCAGAAACACAACCACATGGCCTTTATGTAGCAAGTAATATGAGAAGTAGCTCAGTTGTACAGTTATGCTTGAGCATTAACATCATAGTGACATTCCAAAGCATATATACCTGAAAAAATAAACTTTTTAATGCTACACATACATTTATACATGTGAGTAGTGTTGAAATATAAGTTCTGAATACAATGCTTTAGATATGTGGTGAGAATAACTTATTATTATTAAATCCAAATATATATTTATAGCTCCGCTAAAAATATATGCTCATGTGAGTTGCGTTAGCCTACACAGCCAGTCCGAAATGGGCGAAGTCTTCTATGTTTAAATTATCTGTGTGTAGGGTTTGGCATGTGCAGCCACTCTGATGGTAAATATATTTATCACCATAGCACATAGAGCTTGATATTTAATTAACACACAGCTGATCAAAATTCAAAACACACAGCTGATAAAACTTTTATGAAGAAAAAAAAATCCCAGAATCTAAAACCTTCATATCACTCCTCACCACACGTGTATGTGACGCGCGAGGCGCAGTATGCAGGTTCTTTAGATGGTATTTTAATGTGACACAGACTCAAGACACTACACAACAGAAAACGAAACCTGGCAAGCTGGTCGAACTCAAAACACAACACAGGAGAACACACACAAGGAATCATTTAACCTTAACACACAACAGCTGAACATCATGACCTCAAACACAGACATACACTCAAATGTTAAAATAAGAGTCCAACATAAAGCCTCCACCACAACAACAGGGAAAAAAGAGCTGCTTGCATAATTTCTTACACTATGTTGTGCATACTCAATTGCCTCCAAGCTGTCCAATGTTTGCCAACTTTTCTGCCTATTTCAGACTGCCTATTTCAAACTGGGAATTGGAACTGAACTCTGGTGATTTCGCTGGTCAAAGTCCCGGCATTCATTAATTTCTGTTGAACCAGTCACACACACACTCCAACACTGACATGATGAAGTGTGTGAAGGTCAGGGTGTTCAGCATCAGCAATAAGCACAGCTTTTTTAGAAGGCTGAGCTAAAAAGGACTGGATTTATCTTTTAAAGAAAAAAAAGAGAGACAAAACAAAAAAATGTATTGATCCTTTAAAGACAGGGCTGATGCTGTTTTTATGTCAAAAGATGTATTATGACGTGTTAGAAAGTGAACGATGCAAGAGAAATGTCAAGTTTTTCATCTCTGAACAAAACAATCTTTGATGTCTTACATGATTACACAAAAACAAGCTATCGATTATATTTTGTGAGAAGTTAATGAAGAATGGATAAATCCTTGAAAATGACTTAGTTTACTTTTTTTGAAAAAGGTACTACTTGGGAGACAGCGGGTTTTATAACAGCAATTTATTTATTTAATGAGCCTCCCAATCTCTACAACCCAGCTTTCAAAACAAGTCCAACACTCACCACAGGCTCCCAGCCCAGCAGCATTTTGGCTTTTTGAATGTCTGGCCGCCGTCTCTGAGGGTCATCCTGGGCCTCTGGGAGAAACTGAATGTGACTGCGGCTCCCTGAACACAGAGAGGGGAATGAATTTGGAATCAGACTCTTTTTTAATAATTCATTTTTGAGGTGACAGACAATGAGAAAATTATAGAAATGCGGAGACACCTCACTAGTCTTTTAAAGCAATGATAGTGAATATTTATCTGTATTGATTTGTCACTCACCAACCAGGCTTTTAATCAGCTGAGCAAATTCCAATATGGTGTGCTCCTCTGGGTTTCCCTGAAGGCAGACGAGAGAAAAAAATGAAATCAGTAATACTGAGAGATAAAGCAGAACAATTTATCCTCAAGACAGCATGTTCAGTGTTAAATGTCATAATAGCTGCGTGAACAAGATAAGACTGCTTAGACTCTGAAATAATGCTGTGATTAGGTGGCAAATGTAAACTGGGAGGTATTTTGTACACAACAGACTAAATGAAAAATTGCCCAAGAGCCTAATCTTTATGATGAGACAAGAGAAATGAAAATCACTTGCCAAATGGCCAAGCTTACTATTTATTTTTGGACTGATTTGGCAAACAATCTGCTATATGCTTTCTTTATTCATTTTCAGAAATAAACACCCCTCCCCATATGAAACATGATGTATTCTGTTGTGCACTGAGGCATTTAGTTAGTCACTGTCTAAAACACAAGCATATAACGTTTGCTAAGTGGTAGTATGAAAAAGCTGTAAATAGGCCATAAAAGTTAGGCACAACAAGGCCTGATACCAACAGAATTCGGACCGAGCACGACAAGCACATTTTAATAGGAATCTTTATAAAAGCCCGAACCCGTTTACACCCCTATATTACTCAAACGTTCACAGCTATCTTGCCTTTAGACAAGAATTAGTCATTGATGCATTTTATGACTAAAGTAGGCTATAGGCAAAATGGAAGCTGGAACAAAGAAATAAAATAAGTCCTCTGTTAATATTGTAACATCTGAGCGCCCTAAATAGGTCTAGGCATGTATTTAGGCAAATAGGTAAATGTGAAAATAAAAATGAGTTTTTCTTAACAAATTATATTAAAATAAATTACAATTTAAGATGGGTATTTGGAAATAAAGACATTAAGATAAAGGCTCCTAGGGATTTGCTTCGCCATTTCTAAATAGACAGGCCTCAGCAAGGTGGTAAACAGCAGCGGAAATTTAATATAAGATTAATGCCAACATTAGCATACATACTCTGTGAACATTATGCATTTAAGACTCAGTTAATATTTAGTTTTAATTTAGGTAAAACCTTTACTCACCACGATTAGACTACATGTCTTTGTTCAGGAAATTTTTTGAATCCACTGACAAGCACTGAACACCTTTTCACTGCTGCTGCTAGCGGTCTGGATGCAGCCAAAACGTGATCGCCCGAGTCTAACCTCCGTTTCACGCATTTTAGAGCTGATCCAAATGAATCACACGCTCGCTCATTTACCACGCAAGCCAGAGCTTACCGATCTTCAGTTCTAGTATGCACCTCATTTTATTCCTTTGTGGAGAAGTGGCCTAAACTGGAAATGTTTGTACAGTTTGTAGATCTTGCCAAATACAAGGCAACCAAGAACATGCACTATGATGCAATGAGAAATCCCGGTTATCATTAGTGTGAGAGAAAATGACTACTGGTGTTGGACAGGTGTATATCTGATGATGCCGTAAATGATGAGAACAGTAGTTTTAACTAATACTGAAGACACACCCATACCCTATAATGCTCTCCCTCTCCCACACACAAATACAAATAAAAGCAAAAATTACTCAACAAGTATTATTTCTAAATGTGAAGAACACAGATAACTTCTGTTTCTACATGGAAGAGTACACAACACATTACTATGATTATTGTCATAATACTACATGTATTATTAGATGTAATAATTGTAAAAAAAAAAAAAGTAAAAAAATTGGTTCTGTAATTTACAGACACGTTAATACCAGCCTTTTATTCCCACCCAAACACTCACCAGGTTGACAGGACTGCTGACATTACTGTTCATCAGGGATACAAGACCATTCACAAGATCACTGAAAAAAAGACAGAGAGAGAGAGAGAGAGAGAGAGAGAGAGAGAGAGAGAGAGAGAGAGAGAGAGAGAAAAAGAGAGAGAGAGA
>JBBKCR010000002.1:9274919-9311536 GCA_037577295.1 Ladigesia roloffi | reverse complement strand
GTGGGTAAACAATTTCTGACAAACATGAGCTACACAAAGTTGTAAGTTTGAACCCCCACTTTCTACCATTGTGTCCTTCAGCAAGACACTTAACCAGGGGGACTGTCCCTGTAACAATTGATTGTAAGTCACTCTGGATAAGAGCATCAGCCAGATTCCCCTTTATATTACATATATCGTGTAAGTAGTGAAATAAATGAATAAATACAAGTAATAAATACAAATACAAAGGTTAGGTCCTGTAACTGAACACAAATTATAACCATGCCCTGCAAAACCCTTTTATCCTAGTTTTAGTTCAGTCAGCAGTCATATCAAACATCATAACATTAATTATATGTATAACATACCTATAAAAGTGGCAAACCTCTTAATAACACAATATCTCCCTTCAAACACAATTTTGAGACTGATTTCATCATTATGTCCAACTCTATGTTACTGTGGCAGGAATACCAGAGAAATACACACCAGGATGTAACTGGTCAGAAGAAACCTAAAAACCCGATCAGGGATTAAATAACAAGCCCCTCTGAAAGCACATTTAGTGTGAATGAGAAGATCTTAAAACGTGTTCTTTTACCTTCCAATAATCTGTATCTGATCACTTACTAATTTGGCTGACAGCAAGAAAATGTGCTTCTTCTTTTTTAATGAAGCCCAAAATGTGTTATTGATACCATGGGAATACTCGTTGACTGTTGCTCTATAAAGATCCATTTATAAACCCTACTGGGGTGTATTACCTTTCAAACAATCAACTGGGGAGCAGGGCCATGTAGAGAACTTTTGAGGGGTATGTGCTGAAACTGAAAAAAGGGCACTCCCCCACAACCCCTCCACAGGCCCCTCCACCACCAAAAAAATAACACACAATCATGTTCATATATTATATTTAATTTGTTTTGCTTTTGCTTTTTTAATTTGCTTTTATACAGATAATATATACATATAGAGGGTATCTTTAAAACTAATTACAACAATACCCTTCTGTGAGTCATGTGTTTGAAGATGTTTATGATTATACAATATAAATACACCTGGCCTTCTAGTAAAGTTAACTCTACCCATTTGCCTCCTGGGTGGTTGCATGTGTGTTATTTGTCCTGTGTTTATGAATTGGTTGTGCACCCTCTCTTATTTAGTTGTGTAAGATGTTCTTTTTCTTTTTTTCTTTGCTTTGCATACATGCAAATTAAATTATGCATGATAAAATATATAAAATGAACAGTTACCTGATGATTCTTTTTTTAAATTTAATACAACATTATTTCAGTAGTAAACCATGTTTTTCTGTGTGTATACATGTGAAGATGAGCGGGGAGTATACAATAAAATATATATATTTTTTTTATCTAGCCAGCAAACACATGCATAATATAATAGCATCGTAAACCTACCATAGGCTATATAATATGATTAAATGTTAATGATTTACATCATTTAAATTACATGCATCAGCACGTTCAGCAGATATATTTCTTATAAAATATTTTACCTGGCTGACAAGGGTCACCCGGCTGGTTTTTGTCAAACTCAAATGCAGTAACACCGTGGGTTTATACGCCGCGGGTTTACACACCGGGTTTATATACCGCAGGTTTTTGTGAATGTGTGCAATTTGTCCATCATTAAAATGATGACATCACATTACATCAACATTACACCGGTGTGGTGATGCATTATATGAACATTTATAGACATTCTAGTGTTTATTTCATAAAGACAATGTTGCAATTATTCAAACAACAAGATATTATACCGTTACAAGACGAAGACATTCACAATCTTCTGCTCTATGACTCTGACTGATGTGCTGAACTGTAAGTTTGCGATGCTCAGGGGGTTGTCCTAAGAGATATGCTTTAATAATGCTTTTAATTTGTTAAATATTTGTTAAAAAGACAAGCATTGATTTATTTTTTTTAAATCCCCCCAAAAAAGGGCACTTCCGAGTGCAACTACAAAAAAAGCATGTGCTCTGCACAGGTTGAGCCCTACCTGTGCACATGCCTGTTGTGGAGAGGCAATTTGTGATAAGTGGGGAGAGGCAATTTCAAACATGAGCACTCACGATCAGCTCCCCAACAGGCATGAACTGTTTCGTGACTGCTTTTGGGTGTAATTTAAAAGATCAGTAAACTAGATGTCAATGGTGTTTGCCATATTGCAGGGATTATCATGCTGATTGCAAGACATAGATCAGGTCAAGAAAACACTTCAATGGTAGGCTGTTTCATATGGTCACCCAATATTAAGAAGTATTCTCCGAAAAACATGAATTATTCAATATGAAGCTACTGTGTTAAGTATGTTATGAAAGGGGGAGTATTCACCAGATCATTAAAGTTTAACAACGCACACCACTGAAGGTTCTCATGGGCACAATATATGTCCTTAGTGCTAGTTAGGAACCAACATAACTTTCCTGCTGATCTGGCCAAACTCAGCAAAACTAACAAGAAGAGCTTTAGTCAGGAAACTAAACAAAAAAATTTAATCTAAATGGCTACTTCAGAGATCTTGTGTAAAGATGTGGTAACCTTGCAGAAGGACAATCATCTCCGAGGTGCTCCATCAATCTTTATGGTAGAGTGGATAGAGAGAAGCCACTCCTGAGTAAAGGCATATGACAGCCTGTCCTGAGAGCGCAAAAAAAGTACACAGAGGACTCCAGAAGCTTGAGGGAAAACATACTCTGATGCAAAATTAAACACTTTGGCTTGAATGAATGTCCTTGAGTTTTTAGCATGTTTGGATAATAGTGTATTTTTGATTTTCATTGTGGCCTATGGGAAAGCAAAAGCCACCATATTCTCTCTACATGAAATCTGAAGTTGCTTCGGTGGTCTAGACCTCTGAGGAACCTTTTTTTTCTGCAAATATGAGCCATCATATAAAGAGCTTATATGTAATACACTATAGAAAAAAATATTGGGAAACTTGTCTGAGTTTGAGCTAGTCCCCATACGTCCAAACTTAATGTTTCAGCATCCAAAGATACATCAGACAACACCTTGCTTACAACATTGTAGACACAGTTTGGGGAAGAAGCTTTTCTATTCCAGCAGGACTATGGCCCAGTGCACAAAGCAAGCTCCATTAAAACCAGGTTAGATGAGTTCAGTGTGAAAAAACCTGACTGGTCCAAAACCAGAGCCCTGACCTCAACCCCATCCTACACCTTTGGGATGAACTTGAGTGGAGATTGTGAGCCAGGACTTCTTGTTCATAATCAGTGACTGACCTCATATATGCTCTACCAAACACTTATATTGTGGAATGCCTTCCAAGAGGAGGGGAAGGTGTTATAGGGGCAAATGGGGGTTCAACTCCATATTAATATCAACAACGCATTGAAATATATAACATCTGTGCTATTGTAATTGTCAGGCGTCCCAATAATTTGTCCATATAGTGAATGTAACACATTTTATTAAATGTGTCTAAATTAAAAGTACACACCATGACTGGGGTGAGTTGTTTGTACCCTTGAACGATTTGGTTTTGTTCATTGACAAACTCATGTCTCTGTCCTCCTCCGTAGTCTTTCTTGACGTCATCGTTGGCTTTATATTCTCCTCAATATTTCCTCGGAGCTCAGTTCTGCTCCTCTGCAGCTTCAAGGAACGAGAGGTCTGAGAGAAGCCCCCACTGATGATCTACAGGCAGAGTGAATTCAGTCCTGCAGCAGATAACCACGCACACCATCAGAGGATCGTATGAAAGTGATAACGTGGCGTGCTGGTTAGATCCCACTCTGATCTGACAACTTCTTCTTACTCCTCCTGTCTTAAACTTCTGACTTGAGTGATTAGACCAGGCTATAGTGACTTGTTGCTTATGTTTTCTTAATTTACGCGACTTTGGTGGTCAAGAATTTGAACCTCAAAGGGTGATTTCTGAACAGTTTTCCGGGAACCAGGGGTCCGGTCCAGACTGTAAACATTAAGCAGGGACCTACAGGAAACCCAGAGCAAAGGGGGTCGAGGCAGGGGGGCTCTGGTGGAGGCGCATAATGAGCTAAACGACGATGCTGTTCTCGCCGCCTCCCGACTTCAACTACAGCCTGAACGGGAGCGACGACTCCCCGTTCTCCTTCCTGGACGAGGACTGGAGCGACTCTCCGACAGAGACGCTCTCCAGCGCGGGCTTCATCGCGCTCTCCGTCTTCTTGGGTCTCATCATGACTTTCGGTTTCCTCAACAACTTCGTCGTGCTCGTGCTCTTCTGCAGGTTCAAGACTCTGCGCACGCCGGTCAATATGCTGCTGCTCAACATCAGCGTGAGCGACATGCTGGTGTGTATGTGCGGCACCACGCTCAGCTTCGCCTCCAGCATCCGCGGCCGCTGGCTGCTGGGGCGGCAGGGCTGCATGTGGTACGGCTTCATCAACTCCTGCTTCGGTGAGTTCCGACAGACCGCCTCAGGTAGAAAGGCAAATATTAACTCCACAGTGGGCAGTTGCTTTGCCCTATTATCAATCTAATTTGCACTGCTTTTCTGTCATCTGTTGAGGAACCACCTATATTTTTATTTTTGTTTATTTATGTGTGCATTAGACAAAATACTGGTCACAGAGTGAGGTTGGAGTGTTGCTTTGCACTCTTATCAATCTAATTTGCAATGCTTTTTTCCATCATCTGTTGAGGAACCACCTTTATTTATTTATGTTGTTTATTTTGTTTATGCATTAGACTAAGCACTGGCCACAGATTGAGGTTGGAGTGTTGATTTGCAGTCTCACTAATCTAATTTGAGTATTTGGTCAACTGTTGAAAGACCATACTTATTGTTCATCATTTAATTTATGTGCATAAGATTTAACATTAGTAAATTGAATTAAATCATATGGAACTCATCACAGACTGAATTCACATTTGCACTGCGTTTTCTATCACCTGTTGAAGGACCACCTCTATTTCATTTCCTTGTTGGTTTGTTTGTTTGTTTGTTTGTGCATGAGACTGAACACTGGTAGTTTAAATGAAATCATATGGAATTTAAATCTGTTCAAAGAGTGAGGCTGGAGTGTTGCTTTGCACGCTCTGGAATTTGCACTGCTTCTTCTGTCATCTGTTGAAGGACCATTTTTTAAAATTTGTTTATTTATGTACACGAGATTAAATACTGATCAACTGAATGAAATGATATAAACCTTAAATCTGATCACAGAGAGCGGTTGGATAGTTGCATTGCCCTCTCAGAAATTTGCAAAATGTATTTACAAATGACAGAAAACACAGTGCAAGTGTGATCCATGTGTGCAAAGCAACTCTCCAACTGCACTGTAATCAGACTAAATTTCCATGTGATTTCATCCAATCTAGTGATATCTTGTGCATGAGAATAAACATTGTTAAACTGAATTAAAATCTATACACTCTGATCACAAAGTGAGACCAGAGACTTGGTTTGCACTCTCAATAATGAATTTTGATAAGTGTATTTACTCCAATATATTTGCAGACACCTATCATCCAACACTTCTGCAATCAAGAGTGATAACTGGAACTCTGTACGCTTCTGTAAACGCTTTACATTAGATGGGAATTTGATTGCATTCAGCCACAAGAGCCTTAGTGATGTCAGGTACTGAAGTGGGGTCATTAGTTCTGCATCACCAACACCACCATAACAAAGACACTGGATGGGTTTACATAATTTATAAGCATTATAACTGCCCTAAAGATAACCCTGAGGGGCTGTATACCAGTCTAGCTGATGCATGGCAGTAGGCATACCTACCTAAGTGCCAATTGTATTAGTTTTCATATGAATAACACCTTAAAGCAACTAAATTCATTTATTAGATGGTGTCCACAGACATTTGGACATTGTGTATCTGTTTTATGTTTTCAAGCTGGGCAGCGTATGAGATGATATCTCATCCTGTGCCTCTCTCCTGTTTAGGAATCTCCAAAGATATGATTAATCTCGTGTAAAATCTGACACACTTTTGGTTACATAAACAGTGAATCACTTGGAGTGCTGCACTTGGTTTGTTGATAATGGGGTCTATCGTGTGTCAGACAGGTGGTATAGCTGAACTACTAAATCATTTATTTTTTTAGTGCTGAATAATGTTTAAGATTGTGATCGTAGAGACTTTAACAAGGTTGTAGTTACACTGTAAATCCTGCTTCTAAGTGATAGGACAGATGTTCTTCTATTGCTAACAACTACACCAACACACCTGTCCACAGTTTATTAAGATCGTCATTCCTCTTGCAGTGCAGCAGTATGAGAATCTTACCTCAGCACTCTAAATTATTCATCTGCTCTCTTTGAAAAATAGTTATTGGCATTCCAAGCTTTATGTTATTCTCTTATCTTGGTGGTGACAACAGGATCAATTAGGAAAAAATATTGTATTGATTGAATGCATATTGACGTGAGAGATTTAAAGTGGTGAGGATTGAAATGGCCTCATTGTCTGTTTTGCAAATCCTGGTCATCAACTCTAAATCCACTGAATACTACTGCAGGGGCCATTAGTTTTAGAATTTGTGATTTCACCAGGCAAGAAACCGAAACTAAACCACCTTAAGCCCAAACCTGACTAGCTCAACAAATTTTATGACTCAAATCATGAAGTTCTGCTTGTAAAAAAAGCCTGTACAAAGCTGATTTAGGCTAGCCCATTTTCACCAGTGTGGTGAACACACTTTGTAAGGATAGTGCTGGTCAAATTCCCTCTCAGTAAATCCTCAATGTAGCCATCATTAGATCCTGAATATATTACATTTAAACCACACTTCAAACATTGCTGTATACCAATATGTACTTATTTACGTTATTAATCCAAAAAAGGTTTATTTGTTACCCAATTTTTGACTGAACAAATGAAATATAAACATCATTTAGGCTAAATTGTAGTCTGAATTTTTTTGCCATTTTCTTTTAAGAGGGAAACAAAAGCAAGGGAAATCACTGGGAACAATTTGATAAAAGGGCAAGGTGGCTTGGGGAACCTGATTTATGTGACATATTTGAGGCTTGAGCAGTTTGGTTCTCTGCACAACTGGATTGTGTGTAATTAGAGGAAGGTATGTGCTAAAGGGAGAAGACCGACAGGGAGGGGAGCTAAAGAAAAAAAGTATTTACTATGCCAATATCAAATCTGTTCATAAAGTTCTAAAGATATCTGGAGACAGCTGTGAATTAAACAGCCAAGTAATTTGGTTGTCAGTTCACAGTGCTTAATTTAAGATTGCTAGCTGTGTTAATGGCTTTACAGGCTGGTTAAAACAGAGAAATGATGTGAGCTGTATGTTTATTAAGATCTCCTGCAGCCCTTTCCACAATAGGGCTGATGACCAAATAAGGCGATACTGGGCAATTGTTTTCTGTGGGCAGTGTTTGATATAAAGGTTGTTTTTACTAATAAATCGATGAAGTCCCCGTCGGAAATCTAATAACATTCCACGAGAATAGGTTAATATGCTTCCGTCTGAGCTTTTATTCACAGCCATGTTTTGCTAGGAGTAGAAATACTTGCAGCTGTTGAGTGCTTAGATAAATAGCAACATACTGGAGAAAGCTCTTATTGATGTCAGAGTCACTACGTGAAAAGCATGTATTTTTTTCCATGAATTGCTGCAATTCTCTTGTTGTCATGAGCTCAGCTTATTCACTGATGCACAAGGGTTTGTTGATCCTTTTGTGATCACAAATGGGAAGATTTTTTCCCTATTTCCTGCATGTGTTTTAAGCCCTCATACATAAATAAATAATTACCCCGTATTTTAAAGCACTTGTGGTTTTACCTAATGAACAGGCCCATCTCTGTATCTCCTTTGCACATGACATATTCTGGGTAGACCTTTCAGAGTACAAAATATAGTAATATATATATAGTTTGAAACATAATGTAAGAAAAAAATCCACTTTTTGACTGTGAAGTGTACTTGGAGATGCACAAAAACAGTAATTGGAGGCTAAGTAATAGGAAGTAATGAGTCTTTAAAATGTGAGTTTCTACATGGACTAATGGAGCAAGTCTGAAATGGGTAAAGGCACAAACAGTTTTAATAGGATGGAGTAAGGAGAGATTTAGTGGATTAAAAGAGACATATTCTGCAAATTCTGCTTAGAATTTTTGCATTTTATTCCCATTTGGGTCTATAATGCTCCTATAAACATATGTGAAAAAAACATCCATCTGTTTTCTGTGAGTCAAGTGAAAGATTTTGGTGTCAGGAAAAATGCTTCTGTTTGGATGGCTCCTATATCCTGATATCATGATGTGGAGATTTGCATAGAACCACCTCTCATCGGTCGAGCCCCCACCAACTAGATTATTTGAAGAGTCACCATTTTTGTATGCTGGTTTTATGAGCACGCATAAGACGCATAGCACTGCAGCTATAGACAAATGCAAGTCACACATGAAGTGTTGTGTTCATCTTGAACATATAAGGCTGGATTATGTGCAGCATAATCATGGGATGGGTGGAGCCATGCCAACAACAGCTTATCTGCATAAATATGACAGAGCCTGAAACTGTCAAGAATAGATCTGGTGAGATCTCTTTATGTGAGAGTGATTTTGTGCTAAGGACTTATTGAACATGTTTTGAATAGCCCATAGACCTATTAAAACGTATTTAAAAAGAGGTATAATATGTCATGTTTAAAAGAAATACTAGTGAATCAAATTTATGACCAAGACTGAGCTATTTCTTCCATACTTTCATCCCTTCTTTCTTTTTTTCCTGCCATTTTTCTGCAGTGAAGCTACATTTGGTGACAGAAATGCATAATTTGTGCTCATCCATAAACATAACTTTTCAAAAGCAAAGGGATATCTAACTCCGTCAAGAGCTCATGTGAGTCTTTCTTCTGTTTGCCCTCTGACATGTCTTGCTGAGCTTGGGGAGTGAAGTGAGGCACAAAACGGAGGTTCCAGCGATGTTTTTACTACAAAAAAGAAGCAGACTCTACACATACAAAATAAAGTGGTATGAGGACAAAGCATACCTTATTCATAAGACACATAAGGAGCTGGAAACGTGAGGGCAGTGGTGAGGGGTGACCAGCCACTCAATGCAAAACACTTGGAACCTATGTACTTTTAACAGACAAAGACAGAAACCAATCATGTAACACAATCATTTCACTGAAACACAAGACAGCTGACTCCAGACACAAACATACACCCATTTCAAAGTAAATAAATAAATGACTTAACAGCCTCCTGTTCCTTCATGTTTTCTTGAGTTTACGTTTCTCTAGGCTCTTGAACCATTTGGCTCTTCAACTCTAAGCTTCATTGTGCTTTGCTGGGCTGTGGTTCCACACACTAGTGTATTAGATTTGATTGGCTGAGAAACATTCTGGTACCCAGGAATTGAAAAGAAAAATCAATTGACAAAACAGACCACCCTCCCCCCTTTTGTCAATAAATTATAATCGACCTGAAGGATAGACAAAATACTTGATTAAAAGAGCTCGTTTATAAAACACGTGTTAGTTTAATTATTTCAAATCCATTCAGAATGTGCACGGGGTTGGCTGCCTGGTAACCAATCTGCCAGAATTAGTCTCTGCACACGGCATTCATGCAGGTCTTTTTCGTTTTGGCCACAGACAAGATGATTGTGAGCCAAATGAATCAAATAAAGCAGCTCTACCTAAAATACATAATGTGGCCTCGGTTAATCCTACATGGTGGTTACAATCTTTTGCATTTTGATCATAACAAATACCAGAGAAGATTATAATCTCAGTATAGATTACTGTATTTTTCGCAAGACGCTCCAGAATATAAGACGCACCCAATTTTAAAGGAGGAAAATCTAGAACAAAACTTTTGTCCACTCTAGATACATTTCATTTACATTGGAGCCCAGATCGGGCCCAAAAAATGAAAACAGACATGATCCAAACCCTTGCACTTGTGTCCGAAACCAGCCCGGCCCGACAAATTGACTGTAATTATTTAAATTGTATACATGGGCCGTTATAACACACGCTCTGAACTGTGGGTGCGTTTATAAACTGACGCCCCGCGCTGCTGGAGCTCCGAGCAACTCAAATGCTGCATCACGGCCCGGTCTGACCCGAGGGTGGTGGCAGGCAATATCGGGGCTGGTTCGGGTTCGAGCAGATAATCTAAAGTCTAATTCACTGTGATGCACAATGGGCGAAAGTTTTGGGACGTAACATCGTTCAACTCTAAGGTCGAGCATCCTCTACTTTTTTCTCCCCTCCCTATCGCATAGGAAATAACGTCTCGTCTCGTTTTAGTCAAAGAAAATGAATATGGTTTACAATATATTGTAAACCACATTTAGGCTCGGCCTTATTCGTCAACAAAAATACATTATAGATTTTATAGAAATTAGAGAGCTGCATGGTATAATTTTTAAACACCAAAAAATGTGCCTCTATACAAACAAGGCACAACATTATGACCAGCTGCCTAATATGCTGTTGGTCCTCCACATGCCTCCAAAACAGTCCTGGCTCACTACGTCATGTACCCTAGAGACCCTAGAGGCACAAAGATGAGAGATCCTTTTAAGTCTATCTGTGAAGTGGAGCGACCCTTTTCAATCTTGTTTATCCAATACTTCTCCCAGATACTATGAGTTTGAGATACTGAACCATATCCAGAAGACAACACTGGCCCCTCCAGCTTTGCCTTCTTCTCATAGTATATCCTGGTCCCATTTATTTTCCAGGTAAGTGTGAACGCATTATGAAAAGGAATTTGGATTCATCAGACCAGGTCACCTTCTTCCATTACCCTATGGCCCAGTTCTGATGCCCAGATACTCACTGCATTTGCTTTTGGCGTTGGATATGGGTGAGCATTAGCACTCTTGACAGCTCTGTGCTTACACAGCCCCACACGCTGCAATGTACTTTTTTTTTCTGACAACTTCCTGTCATAGCCATCATGTGTGATCTGAAAAGATGGGCTAGACTTGGCTCCCCTCCTATGCTCATTAGTTAGTCTTCGGTACCTATGACCCTGTATTTTGTTCACTGTGTATCCTTTCTGTGGACCACTTTGGCGGGTACTAAGCACTGTACTCCAGGAACCTGCAGGAGACGCTCTGACCCAGTCGTCTAGCCTTCATTATTCGACTCCTGTCCTTAGATCCTTATGCTTTCCCATTTGTCCTGTTTTAAACACATTTCAAGAGTGTACAATTGCTGGCTAATATATCCCATCCCTTGACAGAGGTCTTGTCAGTGCTTTTAATGTAGACAGTGTGTGTCTGAGGCAGACCTTTTAATCAAGCTGTTTTTGAATAACATAACATGAATTCAGACACATTTAAAAGTCCTATCCTTTCTATCCTGTGGTTATATGCAGATGATGGTTGTACCCTTTTGAATAGGTATTTCTAAAGCACCTTTGTGGAAACCCTTGTTTCAGAGTGCACCACTGACACAATTGTTAATCAAGCATCACTGTCTGATGAATATTTTATGAGAGAGTGAGAGAGAGAGAGAGAGAGAGAGAGAGAGAGTGTTTGATTTATATTATCAGAATAACATTGTACGTGAAAAGCACCTCATAATATTGTCAGTGTAATACTTTTTGTGCTCTTATCACAATATAGAGAGAGATAAATGAAAAAAGACCATACAGATTAAGGCAATTGCATAGATTGACTCTTTGTCTTGGGACAGACACTAGAAAAATGGCACTAGAAAAATCTTCTGAATGAATGAATAGTGTATTTTGTTAACCTATTATGCTGTGTACTAGCTCACTCTGGCAGAAATTCTGTATGTCAAACTTTATCCAACGTATTACTCCAGAAACAAAACAAACAGGCAAAGTGCAACTTGATTTTCTTGAAGAGGTACCTCTAGAGACTAAGACCCAAAAACAGAGAACATGGGCATATTCAGACAGCCCCCTAAAGCAAGGTTTTCTCCAGTACCCTTTTCCTCCTCATAGTAGCAACCTAAGCTTTCTATCTAGAGATAGTACCCAAACAAATTTGCTGGCAAAGACACCATGTATCAAGGTGGAATGTGTGCTGCCTCTGTTAGAATTAGGAGGTGATAAGTAAAATATACACTACCGGTCAAAATTTTAGAGTGGTTTAAGCTTTTTTTTAACTGAAATGTATACAGTTCAAGTCCAGTGAATAGCATGAAATGGTACAAGGACAGTCCTGGACTGCGAGAGGTTACGCAGAAGTGGGAAATAATTTTGTATATGCCTAGGTGTCTGGTTCTTCCTACAGCAAGATAGTGTCCCAAAACATCAGTCCAAGCTCTGCCAGAACTGCCTTATAAAAAAACAAGTTAGTAAAATGGAAAACTTGGAGCGGGCTGAAGTCTCCAGATTTAAACCCCTAACTGCTAGATGATCTGGACAGAGGAGTGAAAGCAAATTAACCTATAAGTGCTGCACACTTATAGGAACTTCAGCAATGAATTTGGGATGGACTTTCTGCAGCATGAACAATGAGATATTAAACCGATCTAATTTCAGTAATAAACAATGTAAACTTTGGGGTGTTCTAAAACTTTAGACCGGTAGTGTATGTAAACCAGTTTCTCAACAGAGTAATGAAAGCATTTATTGACTGTTATGAATGTTGAAAACTGAAAGTTGAATGCTGTTGCTATATTTATCTCTATAGTTCTCCCTTGCATATGTGTGGTACATTAGGAATTGCTATGTGACGCTTGTTAGAATGCAACAGTTCACAAAAGAATGCATGAAAGTACAGCTTTAAGCATTTGCAAAGTGTTTTAGTTTGTGTTCCAAATGAAGCGACTTTGAGGTGCAAATATTTCTCGTTTTGTTCTGTAGCCCCTGCTTTAATGCTGTTTTGTTTACCTAAATCTAAATGGCAAAAAAACATTTCCGCAAATGAAATGTGGGAACATTACACTTTAAAGAACATCAGAATAATGTGAAGGTTCCCATAAGAACATTAAGTTAAGAAACCTTAATTTATCACTTCTCACTCTCTCTCAGAAAATAGGCCTTGTGCGGCATCCTTTGTGGGACCTTTTTTTGAAGAATGTAATGTTGGCTAGTTCTATTAAATAACACATTTTTATTCCATAGTTTGTATTCCTTTGTCCATGTTGACATAACTTCGGATTTATTACTTTTTATTTCCTTTTATTCTGTTTTTTATTCCTCTGCAATCCTTAAAGATTGCAAGAAAAACAGGCCTCTTGCCCTCGTATTAACATTTACAGCACGTTTATCAAGACGTACATGGGTGCTTTGTAGTGCACAAGTAACCATGTGCCTCATGTGTAGACTTATAATTTACAGCTGCTAGTAGACTAAGATTTCATCAGAGATGGAGTTAGTCCTCCGCAAGGGCCCACAGATCAGACATGAACATGTAGTCAATATACTGAGTGCTCACTGAAGAGATAGGTCTTCAGGGTTTCCAATCTGAGATGTGAGAGTAACCAGGAAGAAAAGAGAGAATGCAGAGTGTAATAACAGTGGTTGGAGAAACCATATGAAGATATATCACTAGAGAGTAAGTGTATTATGAAAACAAAAGGGGAAGCACTAAGCCTTGAAGCACATTGAGGTGAGCCTTGAGGTGTTCTTTGTTTGGCAGATAAGGATTCTTTCCATGATGATAAATGGGACCTTCAAGGCAGGAATCTATTCGTTGTCATGTAAAACAGAAGGATCTGATGATTCACCACATCAAAATCTTTGGAAAGAGCCACAAGAATTTAAACTGAACATGCATTAGCTGTTTTGGTTGTGTGAAGCTCCTCAGTGACAGCTACATGTACAGGTTTTGTAGAAGGTGCTGCTTTGAATCCAGACTGGTTTGGGTCTTGAAGCCTATTTTTTGACAAAAATAAACAGAGATAGTGATGCCAGAATTACAACTGATTTAAAGATTGTTGGAACGTGGCCTGTTTTCATGCAACAATGAATTAAGGGAGCCTTTTAAGAAAGAACATGTGAGGATATGGTCAGGAGTGTGAATGTGATTGGATCAAACGGTGATGTGGTTGGGTTGAAGGAGCTGATGAATATCGTCTGTGGAAAGTGATAAATGGTGGGTGGCCAGTAGGTTGAGGATAGGTGAGAGAAGTTATGACTGCAGGAAAGGATGATTTGATCTTGTCTATTTTTAAATGCCGGAGCAGAAGAAGAGAATTTGCAAGGATTGGAGAAAGATTCTTGGGTTTGAATAAGGAAAACTTTGCAGCAGATTCACAGAGGAGATTTAGATAGATAAAACTGGTTTGAGAGTTTCTCTTGCATCTTCTTTACGTGGTGCTAAATTCTCTTTGGCTGTTGCATAGTACATCAGATGGATGTGAACTGTGTGTTCCCCCAAAAAGAAAGGAGACAGATTTGGTTGAATGAAGAGAGTTTCCACCATTTGAGGACAGGAGGGAGATGTTCCGGGGACATGGAGTGAAGAACAGCAGAGGAAAGCGTTGATGTGGAAAGTGAGAGTAGATGCGGCAAGCAGTCAAAGCGACGACGGTAGAGTGGTTGGAGTAGGGTGATTATTTAGTAGAATGTGAATGACAGAAGTTGAAAGAAATTGAGAGAGGTAGCCCCAGTGGAGACAGGTCAAGGGCATTATAGGTGTCATGGGTCAGAGGAGACGTGTTGAGGTACACAAAGGACAACAGAAGCATTAGGATGCCAAACATCCTGTTAACATCTGGTATGCTGTTAACATCTGGGAGGCTGAAGTCAACAAGAAGAATGTGTGGGGAGCTGGCTTCTGGGCGTGAAATGAGGAGGATGTCCAGTTCTTCAGTAAAGATTCCTACTGCCCCAGGGAATGAAAAATGAAGTGGAGGCTTGCAGGATGAATTACAGTTACACAATGGAATTTGAAACAGGTTGTGTGAAGTGTCCTTTATGGGAAAAAAGCAGTGCTGTGCCTCTTCGCTTTTCCAGGCCTGAAGAGGTGAGAGTGTGTTGCCAGATACTCCTGCTCCCTTGTTACCCCTGTCTTCATCCACAATTCATTATGTTTACTCCCTAATCAAACTACACCAAAAAGCTTGGAAAATGTTTCCCATGGTATGGGTCTTTGAAATACATGCATACAGGAAAGATGCAGAAATACACTGATGTAGATTTGGCCTTTAAGGAAATAGTAATGCTGTAATTATATATCTCTCCTTACTCATATTCTAATCCCACTGCTCAACAAATTGCACATCTAGAGGCTAAGTAGATTTATTGGCTTGTTCTGAAAGGAAGGCATAATGATATTCATCTTACGTTGAATGGCATTACAGCAGTTTCTAATGTGTACAGTTAACGAGACTTCTCTTCGGTTCACTCTCTATCCTCAAAAGCTGTGGAGATAGTAATATAGGTTCCTCTAGAGCAGTCCTAATTTATCATCTCATGCGGAAAAACAGGACGGAAATTTTATTTTTTCTCTGTGTTTTTTTTAGAGCTTATAACACACATATATGTATATGTGTATTATACTTGTGTACAATAATATTAAATAAAATATTGTAAACTCTCATTTAAATTGCAACATTTATTTGTTCAGTTGAACTTAAATGTTGTGTACTTGATGTTACACACCTGTTTGTTTCACGGAGAGTCGCACCTCCTTTCAGACTTTGTGATTTCTGGCAAAATGCTCAGCTGTATTATATCACCATCTTCCAATCTGAAGAAAACTGTGTGATAGGAGTTCCTCAGTGTTGCTTGATATGCAGATAATTTATTGAGGCCTCTCCCTGTGAAATCTTAAGTCCCCTAACAATACTCGCTTTGGTAATTAACAACATTCAGAATAGCAGCATGTAAGCAGAATGTAAACAAGCAACACCATAACAATAGGAACAGTGAGATCATTATCATTCTGGGGAAGCAGCTCGCAGTGTCGTCAATTTATTTATTTATTTATACCTTTTATGTAAATTAATATTAAAGCAATATCTAAAGATACTTAGCTACAATTTGTAGCTTTACTGTCTGCAAACATCTCCTATTATGTAATGCAAATTATTATACACATTCAGTGTTTTATACATACAGTACAGGCCAAAATTTGGAAACACCTTCTCATTTAATGTGTTTCCTTTATTTTCATGACCATTTACATTGGTAGATTCTCACTGAAGGCATCAAAACTATGAATTAACATATGTGGAGTTTTGTACTTAAGAAAAAAAGGGGAAATAATTGAAAACATGTTTTATATTCTAGTTTCTTCAAAATAGCCACCCTTTGCTCTGAGGACTGCTTTGCACACTCTTGGCATTCTCTCGATGAGCTTCAAGAGGTCATCACCTGAAATGGATTTACAACAGTCTTGAAGGAGTTCCCAGAGGTGTTTAGCAGTAAACACCCATGTGCAAAGCAGTAATCAGAGCAAAGGGGGTCTATTTTGAAGAAACACCTTTTTTTTTTTTTTTAACTTTTTTTCTTAAGTACATAACTCCACATGTGTTCATTCATAGTTTTGATGCCTTCAGAGAATCTACCAATGTAAATGATCATGAAAATAAAGAAAACACATTGTATGAGAAGGTGTGTCCAAACTTTTGGCCTGTACTGTAACTTGGGTTGCCAGGGTAAGCATCCATTTCCAGTCCAAAGTTTGCTTCAAAGTTATCTACAAAATGATTCCCCCACAACAACATTTTCAAACTTGCCCAAATATTTAGGAAACTGCAAACCAAATACCAGTTTTTCACCTTGTTTGTAGGTGCCTGTGTGGATTACTCTGATCATTACATGTTTTACAATGAGCAATCTTGTAGTGTGTGGATCTCACATATAGATCAAAATGTTCACACTTTCCCTTCATAAGGGATTTTGTTTTCCTGCAGTTCAGCCTTGATTTCAGCTGTGCAAAGTAAGAACTCTTCCTCTTTGTTGACCTGCACTATACACCTACAGATTGGACTGTAATGTGCTGCACTTTTGTGAAAAAAAAAAAACCCTTGCTTTGCCACTGAACAGTAAAGTGCTATAATGACTGCTGGTAATAGCTAGTTGTTAGTTTGATGTGAAAATATTATGCAACGCCCAAGAGATACTGAAAGAAATGTCATAAAATCAAATGAGACATTATTAAGCATAGGTCAAGCAAAGTATGGAGAGATGAGCCTTACTCTCTCAAATTTTAAAGAGCCCAGGCGAGAGGCTTGCCATTTCCAAGGACATGGCTAATGATGGTGAAATTGGCAAAAATGTCAACTTAAATACACTGAATTCTTTGAAAAGCTTCCCAGAATTTAGACCAAGGTAACATCTATGATTTTTAGCACACTGAAGTAAATAAGAGATTATCATCTTTTCATAAAAGCAGCTGAGAGAACATTTTGTGATGAATTGACCAGTATTAATGCTAATAAAACTTGGAAACAAATATTTGCGAAGTTGAAAACATTTCTCTTTCCCATGTACTGTTGGTCTCCCATATGTGGGGCTTGGCAATGATAGTGGGAAGTGCAACTGTAACTAGCTTAGCTCAAATATATAAATATTGTTTAGAAAGCAGTTGAACCTTTCAAGGCAATCAGCATTCAAAACAGAAATGTCACAGTGCACTGAGAAAGCACAATGTTTCACATTAAAAACAGGCACAAAGCAAGTTTGTGAATTCTGAATAATATGTGCAAATATGACCTCAGCAGGAATCCATTTTGTCATATATCAGCATTCTGGGCTGTTGGAATGCTACATTATCTCTGTGTGACACCAAATATATTTTGAATCATTTGAAGCACATTGCTTTCTGGGGACTGTTAGACATGGGACTTGTTAGAAGTTAGAATTTTTGATTTTCTTTGTAAAAAATAAATACTCCAAATGCATCTCCAAATAATTTGGAAAACACTACACAGGGAAATAATTCTCACCATTCTAAGGTCCACTGATATTTATAGAAGTTGGAAAAATAACAGAGACCTACCAGCTTTTGTTCTGACAATGACATAATTGGAAAAAAACAAACAATGAAACAAAATGTGCAAGGGTTGTCCCAGTGCACTGAGAAAGCATAACGTTTCACATTAAAAACTGGCACAAAGCAAGTTTGAGAATTCTGAATAATATGTGCATTTATGATCTCAGCAGGAACCCATTTTGTCAACTATCAGCATTCTGGGCTGTTGAAATGCTACATTATCTCTGTGGGACACCAAATATATTTTTAAGCATTTGAAGCATATGGATTTATGGGGACTGTTAGACTTGGGACCTGTTAGAAGTTAGATTTTTTGATTTTCCATGTGAAAAGAAATACTCTTAATGCATCTCCAAAGAATTAGGAAAAAAACTATGCAGGGAAAAAATCTCACCATTCTAAGGTCCACTGAAGTTCGAAGTTTCGAAATAACAGAGACATACCAGCTTTTGTTCTGACAATGACATAATTGGAAAAAAACAAACAATGAAACAAAATGTGCAAAGGTTGTCAGTTATGATAAATCGTTTTCTTTTCACAGTTTGTTGAACTCAGCAAATGCAGATAAATTGTGAGCTAAAATTTGCAGAAATAATTAATTAAACTTTGATACCTGTTGAGAATGTACAATAACTTTGATTTTCATACGACAGCATGTACTGCATGCTAGTGTTGTTACAAAACTTGAATGTTTCACTTACCTATTATTTTTTATAAAATATTCAGTATTGTTTCCAAAACCCTGTCTAATATAATATCCTGAGATGTAACAACATAATATTAAGAACAGTTTGTGTTAACTGCCAAAAATGCCTTATTTACATTTTTATTCATACAGATTTGAATTCTGAAGGTTTTAATGCTCAAAAGTCTTCATGAGAGAAGAGTTGTGTCCCAGACTGCATACTGCCCCACTCAGTAGTATTTAAAAACTAGCAAAGTATCATTAAAACATGCATGCAGTGACATATCATGTATTCCAACAAATTGTGAAAGCAAGTGCTTTGGAATAAAGAGTGTTGATACCAGTGTCCTTGTCAATACTTTTGGTGAAACAAAGCACCCTTCACCCTGAAACAAACTCCGTGCCTAGCTGTGCACCCTGGGCAGCTGGATTTCCTTGCAGTAAGTATTTACATGTTCTGTTTTGCTCCCTCATTGATGTATCTTCCTTCTCCTACTCTTACCTCAATCCCGTCATAGTAAGTGTTCAATCACAAAAAAATATAAGGTGTATTTTAATTTACATATCTTACAAACAAGTTATGGTAATGTTTATTTCAACAGTATATAATTAACAATATTTCTAAATCCCAAGTAAACATATCTAACCTCTTTCTCACCTTAAAATTAATTCTACCATCCCAAAAAATTGGTGACTAGATACATTTGCAAAGGACTTAGCAAGGGGCTACGGAAGTAATAGGCAAAAATTAGCTAAATAGTTTCAAGGGCCCAGCTTGGCTAGGTGGTTTTGCAAATCGCTAGCAAGCAGTCAAGCTTAAAAGCTAATGCCCTTCTTCCTGTGCACTTGTAGATAAATAATATAATATAAAATAATAAGACATATAATGAATAAATAATACTGCTTCAGTCTCACACTCAAGGTTAGTGCTCAGCAGAGGCAAAGCCAGACATAGTGAGCATCCGGGGCTTAGCCCAGAGGGGGGTCTGTGGGTCCTCCCCCAGCAAATTTTTGATTTGTTAGATGCAATTTCCTGCATTCTAGTCCAGTTTAGGGTAGACATGGCAAAGTTCATTGAACGTGGATTTGTATGCAAGGCAAGATGAAAAGTGGGCGAACGCAGTGCTGCACAGGGGCATTGATCTCTACAATATACTCTTCAGTGTTATGGAGCTACATGCTTTATCCAGGGGCCTTATAGATCAGTGACTGCACAGTGCTGCATGATGTAAAATTCATTTGAGAAGCTTCTTGCAACCAGCCTCCACCCTGATTGTTGGCAGTGCAGTGGCACTTGGCAGCTTGTCAGACAGTGATCCTGCAACGGCATAGCTTTATCACACGTTATGAGATCTTTTTAAACGTGTTATCTTAAACATTAATAAAGTTTGAATAAAGTAAAGTACATGTCCAACATAATTTTTTAAATTTTCTTGGATTTTCAAGACGTGCCGCCTGGATCACGTTTTAACGTAAGGTAGCCTAATATTTTTATTAGGTAATATAACACTGTCAAATTAAGTAAAAAGGGAGATAATTACATTTGGAAAATTTCTGACGTTTAAATAACGCTGGTTACATGTTTTGTATGAGGGGAGGAATTATCATAGCAGCAACACTTTGCAGTCTAACCTAGCTAGCATAGCATAGCCGATGTAGTGCTGTACAGTTCAGCCAAGTTGTGATTAGCATCAAATGTCAAAGTGCGCTAAAACTGATGTGTTTATATCACTGATCTGAAACGTCTGACAAGTTACTGGCAGCTGCTTCTGATGTGTCACTGGTGGTTCTTATTTTTAAGAATTGTCTTATGTCTATGGTAATGTTTGAGGCTACTTGAAGACAGAGACGAGTTCTGAGAGACGACAGATGAGTAGAAAGTAGATGTTAACATGTTTAGAATATTGAGTTGGTGGAATTCTGTTTTTGTAGTTTCAGTCTGTTGAAATAACAGCATTTTAAGAATGAGGGAAACGGGGGTTTGTGCCCATTAATGAGTTTTAATGTATTTAATAGGAGCATATATTGTCAGGGTGGTCATATTTTTTAAAAGCTTAAAAAGATTCGGGGCTTTTGAAGTGAGATTCGGGGCCACAGTCCCCAAAGCCACACCCAAGCTCCGCCCCTGGTGCTCAGTACATATAATATTATGAAGTGAAATTTTTTTTCAAAGACGGTAAATGGCCACAGTGTTATATCAGTCAATTTGAAGTCGTTCGTTCATCATGTGACAGCCCCATAATATTAAACAATGCAGCCTGTGCTAGAAAGAGAATTGATTAGTTCATCTCTCGAGTCTTCGGGTTTGAGTCGTTCGTTCATCCTGTGACAGCCTCTGTTAAGTTAACATTACGGGGCTGTCACCCGAAGACTTGATAGATGAACTAATCATTTCTCTTTCCAGGCTCAGGCTGCATCGGTTAGCTAATTGGGCTGTCAAGTAATGAAAGAATGACTCAAACCTGAAAACTTGTCAGATAAGAGGCAAGGTGAGCGAATCATAGACAAAAGACACAGGTAAACAATGAATGAAAACTTCTGTTCCTTAAAGCATTATAGTTTTGTCCTGTTTTTAGTATGATCAACGTTTGTCAAGCAGTAGAAATGTTAGGGAAGTGACACGTAACATTTAAATTATATTTTGCTAAAATGAACAAAATCGCTCGAAAAAAGATTCGTTCATTTTGCTGAACGAGATTCAAAGGTCCAAGAGATTTAAATGATCCGAACTTCCCATCACTACTGATTGGGTGATGCTGGTGAAACATTTTACTGTTTTGATGATACCGCGGTATGGGGTGGCGCTGTTTCATGTTTTTGACCAGAGACGAACAAAAACATAACACCACTCTAAATTTCAGAGAGCAACCTTAGTGTTATGAGAATTTTTTTTTGTTTCACACCAATAAAAAGTGATAGTTATGAAGATTTTTGTATTCTTTTTCTTGGTGAAACTGTTTCACTTGGTGTCTTTTAGAGCCTCTGCTGGTTGATACTGTGGAAAATGTTAAGTATCAATTAGGGGAGTGCAGAGCGGCCACTGTCCGTATCTGTGTTTGTATTTGAGTGAAAATCATCATGCAACGTGCAAACTCCATCCGCTGCCCCCTGAATTTACTCCTGAACTTGAGCATGTGATGGGGGAGGGGCAGGGGAGGCGGAATATCTAAAAGTGAAAGTGATCAATCAGTCATACGTGAACACACCACTGCACACAGTGTGAACAGCACGAAATTCACCCTCTGCATTTAAACCCATTCACCAAGTGAAGAAGCAGCAGCCATGAACACTGCGCCTGTGGAGCAGTGTGTTGGGACAGTACAGTCTCAGGGTACCTCTGAAGTGCCTAGCGGCCTTCAATATCGACCCACAAATTTCTGATCACAGGGCGATGGCCCTAACCGCATTTGTGTGTGTGTGTGTGTGTGTGTGTGGGGGGGTGTGTTCTCAAATACAAATATGTTTTGAAGTATTTGTCTACCGTATTTGTAAAAAAAAATTTCGAATACCGTATTCGGATTCGGCCCCACCCCTAGTATCAATATACTGATCATTTTAACTACTGATCCCAACCAAGTGCAATAACGGACTCATAACTAGACATGGGATGATAACTGATTTCAAGGATTACCACGGTATAAAAAAGTCACGGTTTCAAAACCGCAAAAAAAAGTTATATGTGCATTGTTTGTGTTGTCAAAGTAAGGTTTTGTTTTTGAAAATTTTATTTGATTCTTTATTTTGATTATTGTTGAGCTTCAAGTTTAGGCTCACACAAGTGACTGCAATTTGATTTTATTAAGAAGATTCAATTATTTATTTTAATTATTTTGCCTGATGTTTAATGTTACAAAATGTTCTTTATGTTTCCTAAAATAAATAATACTGTGTTCAGTTGGAAAAAAAGAGTTGTTTTTTTACCCAGACATTTAAATACAACATTGTAGAGCAGTAATTACAATACCATGATACCGTGAAACCGATATATTTTTATCCAAGGTTACCATACCATCAGAATCTTATACCGGTCCATGCCTACTCATAACTACCATCTGTGTCATTAGAAATTCACTTCACTGTGTTACTTATCTATAGTAATTATACCCACCATTTGTAAAAAGTGTATATTTACTTTTTTTTTTCTTCAGATATTGATTGGATTTATTCAGACTATATTTGACATTGTTCTTGTCTCTGTGTGTCTTCACAGTCATTACACAAGCAGTTTCCTTTGTGATCAATAAAGTTTTCTGATTTTGATTCAGAGACTGTAAACTAATACAATGCAATACAGATCTGCTTATCACCAGCAGGCTACAATTGATCTAGTGGCCAATTTCCATACACAAAAATATAGACTAGATGCTCTTTATTAATTGGTCTTTTAATTAAATTTTTTGTAGCAGCAAAGATAGTCCTGTTGAACAGTTTAGTATCCCAACATCAGCTTGATCTTTTCGCTAGATGTCTGATGGTCAACTTACCATCTGCTTTGTTACAAAACTGCTGAAATTCATTGTTTAACAGAAAACATTGCACAGAATGAACTCAGCTTAGTTCCAACTTTTTATTTCTTTTACTTTTTATTTTATTTCTGTATTCCAGTTATGTCAGCATTTTAAGAACATTTATGCACTCTCTGCTACAGCTGGGCCTCTTTCCAACACACAGCCCCAAAAGATATTTTCTCCTCCTGAGTTGTCAGTTTAATATCATCATTGGTATTTCGAACTGGCAAACTCAAACACAAACTGAGGTAGTTGCACCCAGGGGTGGAACGTCGGGGCGGCTTTGGGGACTGAAGCCCCAAATCTCACATAAAAAGCCGAATCTTTTTAAGCTTTTAAAAAATATGACAGCCCTGACAATATATGCTGCCTATAAAATACATTCAAACTAATTAATGGGCACAAACCCCCATTTCCCTCATTCTTACATTGCTGTTATTTCAACGGCTGAAACTACAAAAACAGAATTCCACCAACTGATAGATTGATCATTCACGACACGTAACTTTGTGTGGCTAGACAGCCAGCAATTTTTTGTAAATGTTTCTTTAAAAAAAAAAAAAAGAAGTACAAGCGTACACAATTGCTGTTCTCTTTCTCCCCAAACTAGCTCAACCTCACCGGAGAAATCCCCAAGGTAATCATAGCAAGAATGCTCACTTCCCCTTGGAGCAGCACGCACAACACCATAAAGATCCTTTTTGGTACAGATGTTCCATCTTGGTCGGATTTCTAAACCTACACATTTTATACTTTGTTAGTATGAACTTAACTGTTTACTGTCTGACCAAAGTAATCAGACTAATGTTAACGGCTACTTTCTACATGTCTGTCATCTGTCAGAACTCGTCTCTGTCTTCAAGTAGCCTCAAACATTACCATGGAAATAAGACATTTCTTTTAGAAAAGAAACAACAGTGATACATCAGAAGCAGCTGCCAGTAACTTGTCAGACGTTTCAGGTCAGTGATATAAACACATCAGTTTAGCACACTTTGACATTTGATGCTAATCACAGCTTGGCTGTACTGTACAGCACTACATCGGCTATGCTATGCTAGCTAGGTTAGACTGCAAAAAGTTGCTGCTATGATAATTCCTCCCCTCATACAAAACATATAACAAGTGTTGTTTAAATATCAGAAATCTGTTTTCCAAATGTAATGCTCTCTCATTTTAGATTATTTGACAGTGTTATATTACCTAATAAAAGTGTTAGGCTACCTTACATTAAAAAGTGATCCAGGCGGTATGTCTTGTAAATCCAATAAAATATAAAAAATATGTTGGACATATATTTTACTTCATTCAAACTTTATTAATGTTTTAGATAACACGTTTAAAAACATCTCATAATGGATTTAGGGTTTGCCATGTCTACCCTAAAATGGACTAGAATGCAGGAAATTGCATAGAAGAAATCCTAAATTTTCTGGGGGATGATCCCCAGACCTCTGCTTACTATGTCTGGCTCCACCTCTGGTTGCACCACCTGAAACGCCCCTGAATTCACATAGATCTGCCTATGGATGTTTAAAGCTCACCCAATCCCAAATAATACCATCGTATAAATCCTTATCCAAATATTTCTTCAAACACTCTAATAAGTCACAGTGTGTTAATGACAGTATCGGATGGAGTGAAACCATTCCTTTTGTGCCAAGTGATGGAGCTGTGTGACAGTCTTTCTCCTTAAATATGCCTAGTGGTAAGTGCTTTAAATGTATGCCTTGCCACGACTTTTAGCTTGTTGATCAGCAAATCTGGGTAGGTTTGTCTTGTCAGGTAATTGTGTTGTCAGCTTTTTTGTTGCGTGTTTTAGTTCACAGCGAGGTTCTCTGTATTTCTGCACCTGCGAAATGAACTTTAAGCTTGTTTGTGCATGTGAGTGAGTTTCATTGTCCTTTTGTCTAGACGTCCTTTTCATTGATTGTCTCACTCATGCTCTCCACTTATTCTCTTTTTTCTCTCTTTTCTGCTACTATTCACTTACTTCAAGGTCCCTAAAACACTCAGAGGATGGTATATTCCAAAAGTTTCCAATCAAATCTATCTCTCCATCACATAAGAATACATTTGTGTATGGTCACTTACCACTTAGTTTAAATTAAGTGGATGTTTTATGGTGGGAGACAATCCACTCCATAAATCAAAATAGTCTACAGCCAACATCCACTTTGCAGCTTCCACATCTACACATCAAATAATGGAATTGGACCATGTGTTTTTTTAGGAACATCAATCTTATCAATTTAGTTTGTTTTAGTATGTTTTAGTATGTTTTTTCTAACCATTTTTAGTGAAATTTCAGTTTTGTATGAAATGCCTAAAAAGGTCCAGGCATCTAAGAGAGGTTTGTGAAATTGGACAAAAGCTTGAGAACTCTCAGCTTTTCAAGAACTTAACTAAGACCTGTTTCCTAAAATATAAAAAAAAACATGATGGCCAGGATAGTATTATGCTTACTATTTCTTATTTTCTGTCTCACTGTTATGATGCATTATATGATTCATGATATTTCAAGGATTTGGGGCTGTTTTGAGGAAATACTAGGAAGATTGTGGTTCAGGTCTTGCACTGCAGTGCCATAACATTCACCATGCATTGTTTTTTTTTATGCAAGTCTGTGACAAGCGAAAATGACTGGTGACTGGTGGACTTTTAAAGGTATTGCGAGTTCATAAAAATGTTAGAGAGGCCCAAGAGACTGACGACAATCTCACTGGTGGTAAAAGGGGTTACAGAATTCATCTGTAGCCTGGCTCACTGCAGGTGTGTGTTTCTGTGTGTCTATCAGGTATGCACATGTGTTTAGGAAGGACCCCTATGCAGTAGAGGCTGACAGTAGTCATGCAGCACCTGCACCCTGTGGAGAGAAAAATCTCAACATGACAGCTTCAGTCCTTAATTCCCTTCGCAATGACTGGCCTATATATGCCTGTCTATTTTTCCATCTATGTATCTATTTTTATTTCTTTATTTTCATCTATCTAACCACATCTACGTAACCATTCACCCAACAACCTATTACTGTCTATCTGTCTAAAGTAATCCCCCGCTTATACGCGGATCAACAGTCGCGGTTTCAGTCTGACACAAATTGTTTCTCAGAACAAAACTAATAATGGTTCGCAGATTTACCGTTCTTATACTAAAGAAAATGACATTGCATACTGAAGAATTTGCATGTGCATGAAAGTGCAAATACAGGTTTACCTTTACATTTTCTTTAAGGATAATGTATTAAATTTAAAATGAAATAAAAGTGTTCTGGGAGCATATTTTAGGGCATATTTAGACTATAAAATATGCCTTTATAGGTCTTTTTTTTAACCTATACCTATGTATATTAGATGGACAAGTAGTGGGAAACAGCTGTTTTTCAGGTTCTCCAGGTGAATACCAATACACTTTGGACAATGCCATGCATCCAAGTTTCTGGGCATAGTTTTAAAAAGGCCCTTTTCTATTCCAGCATGACTGTGCACAAAGCATGGTCCATAAAGGCATGGTTTGATGAGTTTGGTGTGAAAGAACTTGACCGGTCCACGCAGAGCCCTGACCTCAACCACATTCTATACCAGGGGTCACCAACGTGGTGCCCCCAAGGACCACACGAGTAGCCTGTGGACCAGTCTAAAATATAGCACAACTTACCAGTGAGCAATGTCTAACATGCCATTTTATCCTGTTGCTATTCTTTAATCACATTTGCATTTATATTTTTGAAGTTTAGGGAAACTCTGTACTAGTATATGAAAATGGTAGCCCTTCCAATGGCTCGGTACCCTTGATGTAGCTCTCAGTTTCAGAAAGGTTGGTGATCCCTGTCCTATACCTTTGGGATGAACTGGAGCAGAGATTGTGGGCCAGGTTTTTTGTCACTGCCTGACTTTATAAACACTCAACAGAATGAAAAGATACAAATTCCCACAGAAACTCCAAAATCTTGTGGCTAACCTAGGAGAGTGTAAGCTGCTATAGCTGCAATAAGACCAACTCTATATTAAAGTCTGAGTGTTTAAATGCAGTTTGATTAACATCCCTGTTGGTGCCTATCACTAAATCAAATGTCATACAATATATACTGAGAGTGATATTGTCCTTCTCTCTATCTCTCTCCTTGTTCTTCAGGTATCGTGTCCCTAATATCCCTGGTGATGTTGTCCTATGATCGGTACAACACACTAACCGTGTACAACAAGCAGGGTCCGAACTACCGTAAGCCCTTGCTAGCAGTGGGGGGCTCTTGGCTGTACTCTCTGATCTGGACAGTGCCCCCCCTGCTGGGTTGGAGTAGCTATGGCCTAGAAGGAGCTGGCACTAGCTGTTCGGTGTCATGGACTGAGCGATCACCCCAGTCTCATGCGTACATCATCTGCCTCTTCATCTTCTGCTTGGGACTGCCAGTGCTGGTCATGGTATACAGCTATGGGAGGCTGCTCTATGCAGTCAAACAGGTGAGACTTTGTGTTGCATTGTGTTTGTTTACTGCCACTTGACCTTAATTGATCAAACAAAAAGAGGTTCCTAATACAAAAGCATCTCTGGAGGGCTTTGAAAAGAGACAATACTACTCTATACATAATGATGTTTGTGATTCAATGTACCACAGGTCGAGAGGATTAGTAGAGCAGATCAAACAGAGTTTCTTCCAGGCCACAGCTCGGCGGCGATTAACATTTTCCTTCATTCAATCCAGGATGGCCTTGCTAATTAGTTGATGAGTTAAATCAGGTGTGTTTAATGAGGTAGAATACTGACATCCATGCACAGTGATGAGGTCCATAAAGGCTGGAGTCTGACTCTAAATTGACAATCATTTATCTTTCCCATCACCTCATACATTTTATTTGCAAAGCATAATTGAAAAGAATAAAAATCAGGATAATATAGCTAATTAAAAACTGTACATTGATTTTTGTTTTTTTTCTTCATGTTTTCTAATAACAAACATTTGCCTGGAGCAAAAAGACCATACACTTTCATAATATGCTTAAATGTATCCAAATGTGGTTTAAGATTAAAAGTAACACCTATGTTTGCGTTTGTGAAGCTGTTCAATTTGGGTGAAGCTGTTAAAATACTACCTTTCACCACAGGAAAATCTGAGTTGATAATCATTTAAGACCAGCCTGAAATGGATGCCTTGTTCAACATCAGGGGAGGCAAATACTGTAATGATTATCATGTAGTTCAGGCCAGGCATAAGCCAGTAGGCTGAATAGAATCCTAATAGAAAATCAACAGCATGAAAAAATACCATCTTAGAATCGTGACTTTCCAAGCTTTACTTCGGAAGAACAAAAAGACACAGACTACACATATATAAATAAATTATAAGCAAGTCAGTGTTTGTTATTGGTTCATTCAGCATATAAAGAAGATATAAAAGAATATTCTTTTTAATTTTTGTACAAGCTTAGAAGGTGATAAAGGAAATGCACTATGCAAAGGATTGGGCTCCTTGCATTACTTAGTAATGCCCGCTTTGGCAAGTACCACAGCTTGTAAACACTTTTTCCTTGCAAAAGGCTTTGAGATTCTTGGGCTGTCTTGCATGCGCTCCACTTTTGAGGTCTTTTCACCGATTTTCAGGTCATGACACTGTGAACTGTAAGGCAAAACTTTGAGCTTGGGCCTCATGTACCAGTCTATTATGGATACTGAGGTATGGTTAGGATCATTATCCTGTTGCAGAAGCCATGCTTTTTACATCTTTAGCTATTTTACAGATGATGTGATATTTGATTACAGAATTTTCTAGTATTTACTTGAATCTATTCTACCCACCTCTAGTGAAACATACCCTGCAACGTACGCTCATAACTTGACTGATCCACCCCAAAGCTTAACATGTGGAGAGAGTGACTCTTTCAATAAAATTCTACAATTTTTTCCCTCTATCATAAGGCTGGAATAAGCCTGGAAGAGAAAACCTGTTTAGGCAGCCATTTCCTCAGTTCTTAATGTAATGACAGGAATGGTGGAGGTCAAAAAGAGGAATGGAAGACTAAGAAAACTTTTTGGGAAAAATGCTCTCTGGGGTAATGGCACATTGCTCTATTGTACAGTGTCACTTACACAAACAGGACAGTGTGATACCATCCCAAAAATATTTCTTGGCCTCTCAGAATTAAACTTGACCCACACTATTCATGCCAACGGACATTTCTAAGGAAACAGCTACCTGGACATGCTTTGTAATCTCACAGCTTTACTATGCTTTGTAGGCTTCAATAGTTTTGTGCCTGACAGCTGCTACGAAGAAACCATAACTGCAGCTTGAAGAAATTTAAGTTAAGGTCTGTAGAGGACTGTGTTAAGTCAAGGACTGCATTAATTAAGCTTGGCAAATCACCTAACCATTCTTAATGACTGCTTAATTAGTGCTGTGAACAAGCCATAGCCCTTACAAGCTAATTCAAGGTTACTCCATTGTCATCAGCAGCTTTGTACATGTACCTAGTGTGATGAGACAAGGTTTCTCCATGGATCACGTTACAACATATTGCAACATTTAACATTCAACAGAGTGCAAGCTATGACAGAAACAATACAATATTATAATCTAAGAGTGTAGATGTACACCTTCCAGAGTGAAGTATGCAATTGCAGAGGAGGCAGCAGCATTGAACAAAGTTCCAGGAATGACACAATTAAATCAATAAATAGACAACACAATAGTGTAACAGTGATGTGATTGGGATGTAACCCATTCAGATTGAATAATATTTCACCATACATATGATATTGCACAAGAGACAGTTAGCAGGATTCATTATGGTCAATTCCTTGGTAAAAGTTATCAGCAAATTTTGCATGGTGCTGTTTTTCCCTAAACTAACTTTGTACAAAGCTAAAATAACAATGATTTTGCTTAAAATATTGTAAATCTTTAACTTCATGACAGTGGGGATCATCTTTTACTAACTTAACAATTAACACAAAAGTAACAAATTTTACTCACTTAACAATTAACAAAGCCAGTGTGACCGGCCTTGACTATCAACAAAAGGGGTCTGAGACAATTAATAATCCCATTCACTTGATATTAGATGGACAATGTCGAAATGCACACTGGCTTTCAAAATAATAAATTGGTAGGAATGAACGCACTGAAGTGAGACACGGGTTAATTTACCACAAAAAAGGTGTATCTAATAGAATATTTAATCAAAAGAATTCCTAGGATATATGATCTACTGGGTAGTACATATAAAAATAATCCCAAGCTAAAGGCCTTTCAAGTCTCAGTATAAAGCCTCAGGCATTTTAATGAGAATGTAAGGTGGCTGTTTCCAACATTTTTTTCAGAATTAAGATTTTAGTCAGTTGCTCCATCACTGAAAACACTGAACATGCCTGTTTTATAATATGACTTCAGCAGCATTTACAGGACCTGTCTTGTGCAGGGCAGTTCATGAGGGGCATGGTGTTTTACTGACCCATGAAAACATTATCTTTAAAATACATGATAGACTAAACTTGTCCACATATTGGTGCCCTTCATGCTTTGCTGACTGGCAGTATTATTACTATCAAATTTGATTATCATTAAACATGTATTATTCTTTTACTCCCTTTTGTTCCTATAATGAGAAGCTGACAGCATCTGTATGGATTAAAAGGGTTGCTTGTGTTGCCGTAGATGTCTGATGCAAAAGTGATTGTGTCAGAGTAGGATCACACATGCGTCCACCACTCTGCTAATGGTGATACTGTTTATTTCAGGTCCAGAAACTAATGTGATCCCTACATAGCTCATAATGACCCTTTGCAGCAGAACACAACATGCTTTGTACACAAACAACCCTGCCCATGGTTAAATAAAATAATTTGTTTACCTAAATAGGGATCTCTTTGTGTGAACCTCCACATAATCTAACAGATTCTATGGCAATTAAAGTCATGGAATACAACTAAATGGTGAATGTTGAAGGGGCATTTTTTACCGATCAAGGGTGATTAGCATGGCATAATTATATGGGTCTTAATGTAAAAATCTTCTACAGTTAAAGTTTAAACTCATGTCTGACCAAGAGCCCCTGAACGAGTTGAATTATATCAGCCTGTCTCAGAAGCACAGGGGAGGGGCATCTCCCCCGCACAGGTGCAGTGAACTTAAGTTAACATTAAGGGACGCAGCTGAACTTTAAATGAACTGTCAGACATAAGTAGGGATGCGTGACCTTGAACAGTAAGGAAAGTTAAAAAAAATGACTAGAAAGGCCATAACTCCGATAAAGCACATGCTCAGGACAACATTAATGAGGGGGATACAATGACATGTGCTAAAGTAGTGAAAATGCAGTTGGTCAAGGAGGAACTGGAGGTGTACCTTGAAATATGAATCAAAAGATGACTTAATCTCTAGTCATTGGATGGCAACAAACAGGGAAAAATAAACAAATTAGATGGAGGAGACACCCCACGCATTCTATGGGATTTACATTGCAATGACGATAAGGGGTCAGGCCTGCATTGGGCCTAACGTTCAGGTGGTATTTAACAAATGAATCAATGTAACACCCAGTGCTCTTCATTGGTAAGAAAACCTGTATGGAATGGATTGAAATAATGCATACATGAATGATAATTATGTATAAAAATGTATGTCCGTGCCCGCATATCTCAGAAGACGAGCAGCGCTGGGCCACAGCTGAAGGTCTCTGAATAAACCCGCACATCACACCTGTTTGGCTCCCGATTCTTGGGACTTAGAATATTTTTGAGACTTTTGTGGAGTTAGAATACTTTTGAAGTTTGGGACTTTTGTTTGGGAAATTTTGGGCTCCACTTAGCTTAGCCTAGCTTAACCTAGCTTAGCTTTAGCACCTTTTCCATCACTTGAACAATGTTGACAGAAAATATGCAAAATATACAGTGAAAATGAATAAGCAAATTGGTGTACGCTTACCACTACAAAACCTCATATTGTGATTTACCCTATTTTTTTTTTTCTGTTCAGGTAGGGAAGATTCGGAAGTCAGCGGCTCGGAGGAGGGAGTACCATGTGTTGTTTATGGTGATCACTACAGTGGTGTGTTACATGCTATGCTGGACACCCTACAGTGTGGTAGCCATAATGGCCACTTTTGGTCGGCCAGGAATCATTACCCCCATCGCGAGCGTGGTTCCATCTCTGCTCGCCAAGAGCAGCACCGTCATTAACCCGGTTATATACATCCTTATGAACAAACAGGTAAGAGCATTCATTCACAACAAAGAACCTACATCCCTATTTCCACCAGTGTCAGGCTTAACAAACATCATTACCAGTGGCTTATAAAGGAGTCAATGCTATGAATATGCTTACTATATGTAATCTCCATCTTTATTTTTCCCCATATCATGTGAACAAAGAAGCTGTGATGAGGAATAACCAATAGAAATGCAGCAAAATTAATTTGCTCACTCTTTATATTAGAATTATGTAATGGTTTTGCCCTCTCCTGTAAAGTAACTGTATAGGTTATTGGAATAATTGGCAATACTGGGATTATTTAAATATTTAGTTATCTCAGAAATCCTGGCAAACAAAGAACACCCAGCTGGACCCATGTTCCCCTTTCTGCAATTTTTCATTTAGGTCACTGAACTGAACCTTAATTACTACCTAACTAAAGATTAAAGTCTACCTGAGTGAGCGTCACTGTAGTTATAAAATACAGTCCACCTGACACCTATGGTTATTTTGCAACATTTACAGCTTGACTGTTATGACACAAGATAATTGGAAAAACCCAAAACCTTAGTTTTTGTGCTTTTATTTACATGTTAGAAAACAACTGAAATAATACACAAATTTGTTTAAAACCAGATTAAAGATTTCATTGTGTTAACAAAGGAAAGAAATGCCATCAAAGCATCCCATGGCTTTTTAAAGGAACTGGCTTCAAAATGCTGCTATGTGCGGTTCCGTCAGCCTTCAGATATACAACACGGATACCAGGTCAGAGTTTAAAAAGAAGAAGAAAACTGTGTGGAAGAGAGAGAGAAAGAGCACAAGAGAAGAAGAGCCAAAATGAGGAAAAGAGAGAACAAGTAAGGGGGGTGGGGTGATCGTGACTGAACTCCAGCACATTAGATTTGAACTGAAGCAGTGATTGGGGTTTACATAAGCAATGGCTGCTATAATTTGAGGGAATTGTGAATCAGCCCATTTTTATACTTAGACCTCCTATTTTAAAGTGCAGTATTTAGCTGCACAGACACTAGCTTTCATTCAACAAAGAGCTGAACGCTGAAAGCTGATTTGTTTTTGAGGCTGCATCTTAGGCCTGGTAGAGAATCACAAAAAGGAAGAAACTACTAATATGATCAAGAATTATAAAAAGGGTTTCTATCATGACATCAGGACATACAAGAAGCTGATATTTCTCTCATATAAAAGGTTAACATTATGAACCTCAACCTTAAGTCACCAGGTTCAAATGTACTGGAGAACAGAGCAACAAACTAAAAATCCAGTCACTGTAGATCCAGAGTGAAAAGAAAGAGTGCAAAAAAGCAAGAAAGACTGACAGAGACAGAAACCCAGTACAGATGCACATCACCACGATTCCTGCACCATACACTCAGAGTCCTTCACCACTTAAAGAGAACACCGAATCATGTTTGGCTCAGACCTTCTGCCCATACCCAACATACTGCATTGATAAGCTCACCAAATTGTTTTAATACTCATTGCTGTAATACCGTTATCTAAAATGATAACTTGGTCATTAGAAGAAGCTTAGTTGTTAACCTCCACTTAGAGATAAAGTATTTAATTTATTTTTACCACAAACAGCTTAAAAACCCTGCTACTTAGCATGCTGTATCCACTTTGCATTATACTAATTAAACACACAGTTAGTTCTTCATTTAGAACTGGAGTAAAAGTAGTCGTATAAGCACAATGGCACAACGGTTTATGATTAAAAAAACCCAACAATAAAAACAAAAATCTAAAAGGACAGAAATTGTTCAGCATAATGAACTACAAAGCTTTTGGGAAGCACAATCCAGATTTGATAAGAAATGCCCCAAACATCAACTCAATGGGGAAAAAATTCCTCTGTTCCTCTGAATGAAACAGGAATTTTGTGTACTATAGTGCTAGTCCTCAAGAGTCATCGAAAGGCTTACGAGATTAAACATTCAGAAAGAAGTTATTCAAAAATGGAGTTGGGAAGGGTGCAGAATACAACACAACCTGCATTATCACTGAGAAAGCCTGCGACTCACTGACCAGCAGCGCTGTCTTATCTCTGGTCCACTCGTACGCTTCTCTATCAGGGGAGCAGGCAGAGAAATATACATCTGGAAATGCTGAGGACTGGTATGTAAGCAGGATCATACCTCATAACACAGGAAATTGTCAAAGTGGTGGTACCTAAAAATGAGCCTGCATTGTCTAATATTAACCACCAGAGTTCTGACCCTGCTGCTTTCCAAAAACAAAACAAAACAAATGCTGCGATAACACTGGTGGAAAGAATATCCTTCCTAATTAAATGAAAACTTAATCGATCCTTTCTGTTGTAATACATCCACATAAGGAAGTTCATACTACCCATAATACTAGCATACTTACAATATGCACAGTTTCAAAAACCCTATAGGAGTGAAAAAGTCTTTAGGAGAGCTGTGAGAATGATGAAGAGGTTATTTAAGTCTGCACAGAGAGGCCGCTTTTCATAACCTAATGTACACCTGAGTGAAAACATCCGAACAGTTTTGCTATTATGGTTCATGACAGCTATACATATTCTAGTTCAACTCCTATTCCATACAACTACAACGTTTTAAGTCTTTTCCCCTCACAAACAAATGGCACATATTGAAACAAACAGCACTCATAAAAGACAAAACTTTGTACCATCTTAAAAAAAAAGGAAATAAAATCCTACTTACGTGTAAGATCAAAACACAATGTAAAAAGTTACAAATCCAACAATTTAGTAAAAAAAAAAAAAACTTCTTCCGAATCCTATGCATACAATACATGGAAAACTGTTCCTTTTTCATTCGCTTTTGAGTGTGACACCAGGCTTATTAAACTCCTGGAACCGCAAGACATTTAGGACAAACCAGAATACACTGGTTTAAACATCACACAATCAATAAATCACTGCACTGATTATATTGCCCAAGGTCTGATGTCCAGTGACGGTCGAGCGCAAGGTCTCATGGATCCAGCCTTCAGAACCCTCAGGGCAGTGAACGCTCTCCCACAGCACAGAATGGGGGATATTCTCATCCACCTGACAAAAAGTAAATTGAAATGTGGACAGGTAAATAGTCCTTTGATCATGCGATAAACACAACCAATAGAAAATAACGGTTTTTATGCCGAAAGGCTGTACACCTTGAGTGACCAACAGGCCAGGTGGGACCCAAGGAACAAAAAAAGACGGCAGTCCAAGGAAGAGCGCAATTCTTTTCAAAGATGTTCAAAGACATGAGCAGCTGAACAGTGTAAAACAGCAGTTAACAGAAATTTTGGTAGGGTTCAGTCAAGTGACCTGATATTACATTATTAATATGATCACTTGTCAAACTGTGTTCAGAATGTGCATTCACTAAAGAAAATAAATAAAATGCCTTCATTCTTTAGTGAGAACGTAAACTCATTATTTTCATGTACTACGTGTGTGTGTGTGTGTGTGTGTGTGTGTGTGTGTGTGTGTGTGTCTAGAATGAACGGGTGACATTCAGTGTAATTGACCGCTTAAGTGTTCCTCAAAATGTGAGGTAATTAAAAAAATCCATCGCAGGCAAAATTTCAATTAAACACACAAATAAGTACACCCCTCCCCCACCCCCCATCCCCACACTTGGCTAGACCATCACAGAGACACAAACACCTTCAAATGTTGTCACAGGATGGCTAGCAAACAGCAAAATGACCAAGTAGCTAAAAACATCTTCCCTAGGAGAACCCTATTGCTACCCAATGACCTCTAATCACACAAGGCTCAGAAAAACGCAACTTTTACAAACAGATCCTTAAGAGCACGATTTTTGTCTCCGTAGACCACTGTGATCAGTCTTCTCTGTCAGGGGCCGTGCAGGATGTCGGGCATACCCAGCCTCCAGCTGTCCCTGGAAGGTCCGTGGGTTTCCTGTGCTAAATGAGGACAATTATTGCACCCTCCTCCGCAGTGGTCCGAGTTCAGGGGTCACAGTGGATTTTGCTGAAGCCGGGCAGCGTGATCTTGCCTTTCCTCTTGAGGTCGTCCTCTGAGCCGGAATTGATCCGCTGGATGAGCATCTTCTCATAGAGCAGTGGGTGATACGCGCCCAGAGTGCATGCCGCATCATAGTAGTGCTCATGGTAATGGCACAAGTCTGTCTGCCTGAGCGATGGGATGTACTCATAGACATGGACCTCCTCACACATGGACATCATCAGCAGAATGCCTGAAAACACACAAGGTTCAGTGATCAAATTCTGTGTGACAGAACAAAAGAGTACACTCAGGTTTACAGGAACACTCAGCAATTTTTGCATCTAACGGGTAATTTGTTTTGGCCCAGGGAAGCCAAGGTTAGAGCTTACAC
>JBBKCR010000002.1:9261758-9274909 GCA_037577295.1 Ladigesia roloffi | reverse complement strand
CCCCCCAAAAAAAAAACCCGACCCGACCAGAGCCAGCCCCGACACATTAACTGTAATTATCGGCCTGAGCCCAATTAAAATCTGACCATTTTTTAAACACATTGTTGATTTAATGCTTGATCATGGATAGTGGCAGGAAATATCCTGCGAGTCCGGTCGGGTCCGGCTCGGGCAGAGAATCTAAAGTTTAGCCAGGGCCCAGTACAGTGCAATGACTTATCTGCTCAAACACATTTACTAAACCTGGTAGTTCGCTCAAGGTTGATTCAAGTGTGTTTGAGCAGCAAAACGGAACACATCGTGCTGGACTAAACCCTTCGGTAACATTATATTGCGTATTTGTAAGCGGTTTCATATCTTTATACAACCTGTAGAATAAGACACGAATAAACAGAAAACAGGACTTTAAATAAGCAACTCTGAAATGAATGCAACTCTTTTGAGACATTCAAAGGCGGAACTTGTGCTTCAGAATGTTGCCTTGAAACTTGGCCTGAGCTTTAGAAAACTGGACTGGATATGCTCTGGCAGTATTTTCTGTTAGAGAGTACAGTTCATGGCTACACCAAATGTGGCAAGTCACAAAAATGCAAATCCCACACACAATATAACTACCACCACCTGTTCATGTACGACAAGGGCCGGTTATTTGGTTAGTCTTTTGGTTAGTCACCAGAACATAATTCCCAAATGCTTGGCGGTCTTTAAGGTGTTTTTCACAATGGTGACACTTTTTATTTTTCTTTGTTACTCCTGGTTAGCTGTAATTATTGCCCCCCCCATGGATCCATTATTCTCCCATGGATACCATTTTTGCCCATCCTCTTTATCTTGGTGGAATAATGAAGGCTGACCTTATCTGAGCTGAGCCAGACCTGCAGCTTTTTAGATGTTTGAGTTGTACTCTCTGAGCCTTGGCTTATTTTTTTTTATTAATCTCTTCTAGAATTCCTTTCATTGACTGCTAGCGCTCACCGTGTTGAGATCCTTTAGTCTACTTCATGTTGCTGGTTAAGATCCTATTTAAATGATCCTTAGATCCTACAAGACTAGCAATAATCAAGCCTGGGAGGTTTAGTTTAATTGTTTTGAATTATCAATACATTTGCTTCATTGGCTGACATTTGTATTATGAACTGTGGTATAGCAACATAAAAACCCCAAACACAAACTGTACTGTACAGTGCTTTAATCCAACACCATAGGCAAAAACCAATAAGTACAAATCTAGCCTTGTGGGAACACATCAGCTGCAAGACATTGATGCACTGTGTCATTATGCCATTTATTCATGTGTAGCAGGTGGAGCAGTAGGGCTGTATTCAATAATTTCCCTGCACTTAAAATAGGAAAAACACTTAATAGAAAAATAGACTCTAAACAAACTTGTGACAGAAAATCGTTCTGTTACCATATAGACAAAAATCAATGAAATGGATAATTGGATAATTTAACTGCCAATGCGATTTATGGAGTATTTAACATTAACAGGATAAATTGTGACATTTTTCCACACAGAGGAAGATGCTAAATCAAACAGAAAAAATACAATACTTGGTATATTGTGATGGTTCATGGCATTAACCTTCCTTGCGCTGCCTAAAAAACAGCATACCGTTATAAACACACACTTCTGCTGAGCTTGTTGCTCTTTTGTGGGATGGGATCACACAAAAAAGTGAAAGACGGTACTAAATGACAAAGAGCAGACATTTTCTGCAGAATATTTTGTTGACAACCTACATGGCTTTGGTTGGTGGAGGTTAACTATTGTGAGAACATTTTTTGTCCCGCCTCGATACACACTAAGCTCGATACACACTAAGCTCGATACACACTAAGCTCGATACCCACCAAGAACTTCACTTTCTTATCTCTGACCCTTCTAGCAGGATACAGCACAGAAATAATGCCCATAAAGCTCTAATGGCTCTTTTTGTCTCTAACCCCCCTTTAGTTCTACAGATGTTTCCTGATCCTTTTCCACTGCAAGGTGAGGTCTTTGGAGAACGGCCACTCATCCATGCCCTCCAAGACCACCGTAATCCAGCTGAACCGCATGGTGCAAAGCAAAACCGTGGCCTGCAAAGTGCAAATTTCCACCGGTCTACAGGAGCAGGGCTGCAGCTCCCAGGACATGGAAAAAAGCAACCCACCAGAGGTTATATCCTAATGCGGGACCCCCCTCCTTTCCACCTGTGCCAGTGTGTGAATGTGTTCCTTGCTAACAGTGATAGAAGGAGCAGGATTTCCATCATAGCTAGGCACACCGCCTTCTCCCTAACCTGAGAAAGCCCAGGGACCGCCCCCTTTGACACAGTAGGAGTGAGTGTGTGTGTCAGTGCCCCACCCCCCCACAGACTGTGCCTGTTACTCAGTGTAGATGTTCCACAGTCGCACCCTATCTGTTCAACTTTCTCTCTTTCAGTGGCTTTACCTGGGGAGGTACAGCAATTTCAGTGTCATTTGTCTAGTATGAATATGCAGTGTCCATTGTCTGATATTTACTAATTGCAGAGTGAACGGCCTGCGATTTGTCAAACTAATCTAACATTCTCAAAATGAAGGAATAACAGGGATATGACATTTCAGTCTGGGCTATCAGTGGTAATGTATTTTTTGCAGATTGCTGTGTCATTGACGAGAGATTTTAATGGCTGATTTGGACAGATCAAAGCTTGATTCTGAAAACAACAAAAGACCTTCCCTGGTAAACCTTTTCTGGCTCAAAGAATCAAAAGACTACTTCTGTCCTTTTCCGTCCTATCTTTTGCTTTACGTGTGGCAGTCTCCTTCAAATGATGGACCGAGAATGAACCAGTGACTTTCCACAAACATTTGAAATATGTGAATGTACCCTGTGGATGGTGCAGCTGTCTAGTGTTTTATGAGGTATGCTGAGAAGGACATTCTCATATGGACCTGTAGTGCCAAGTATTCTAAACGAACAAACTGTGCATATTTGTGTGTGTATGTATGTGTTTAAAGTGTGTGAGGTCATCTATCTATGACTCACAACTGTGACAAGCAAAGCAGAAATTGTTGTGTATTAGTGCTTCGTGGTTGTGTCTATGGGGGGATTATGTGCAGTGCATGGACCTGAAATGCAGAAATTGATTATAGTGAAATTTTTCAGTCGGTATGCTGCTCTTTGAAAAATAAATACAACAAGCTTCTGGACCCGAAGCTCTGTGTAAATTTGTATATACACGATCTTGGTGGATATGGAAATGCCCGACTGAATGTGAGGAATATGCGTGTCACAAATACAAAATGTCAGACAGTTAAATCATGTAGGCACCTTCCCTTCCAGAAGGCAACCAGCCAGAATAGCCTCACTCAGGTTGTGGCCTGATCAAACAACCCTTTAGCAGATTTTCCACAATAGAAGTTTCCTTCTGTGTATGGTTCTGTCCTAATTCTGCAAAAAGGAATATGGATCATGCAAAGCAAATTTATTCATCAAAAATTACAATCAAGTCCAAATGATCAAATGTTTAAAATTGAATCATCTGAAGATACACAGAAACACATATTTCTACTTCAACTTCACCAAGTAAAACTCCAACACCCATCACATTAAGGACACTGCCCTGAATATGCCTAAATGATACACAACAAAATCCACAAGTATAGTCATTCTAAGGTTGTGTTGGAGGGTGATAAGCTCCAGCTCTGATGAAGTGAGGCGACAGAACTTTACTTCAGAGACACAAACGGCAGCAGGCTGAATTTTATCGGCAGGTCACGCTTCTCAGGAAAGGAGTGGAACAGATTTGTCTGCTGGCTCATCACGCAACCTTTTTAGAGCACAGCAAACTGGCAAGTTCATATTTTCTGCCTGAGGAGCATGAAGTTTAAATTTGAAGAAAGCGATGCCCATCTGATCCACGTAGCTTACATGTATTCTGTGAGCGTGCGTTGGCATGTCTTCTGTTTGTTTGCACAGTGACTGGTGGGCTTTCATCTGCCTTTTCCTTGGCAGCCGATCAGCACACCTTTCGTGCATCACTGAAAGCTCCAAGGCGCCATCTGTTGTTGCTGGTGTGTAATGGAAGGAGTCGGAGATGGATCCAGGCCCAAGGAAGCCTGGTCAGGCACAGGAAATCATATACAGCCTATCCTACTGGGCAGTGAGACAAGTCAATCTGCTCCACCTGTGTACACCATGCTGGATATTTGTAAGGTTAGACTGTCAGCTACAGAAAGCGACAGATCAGACCAAAACCATCTCTTCAAGTCAACAACAAAAACATTCAGTGTCCAAAAAAAAAATCACTGTAGGAAAATGTGCATTTCTCAGATCAGTGAGAGCTGATAAAAGGTTTTATAAAAAAAAAACACATGTATTAAAAAAAGCATGTATAAACCCAATATGAGTAGTTCTGGACACATTCTATTAAAGCACAAGAAACAGGTAAATTAATCTCTTTTGACCTGAATATCAAAACCTACCAACAAACATTTGTATTCATTAGAGATATTAATTGAATCAGAAGTGTTAGGGGCCCAGGAAACACTAAAATATTCTGCACAGAACTAGGGTTAGGAGCATCTGTCCCAGATTAGTTGTTCACTTGGGGCCATGACTGAGTGTGCTTTAGAAACCTTTTTAATATTATAAATATACATTTATAAATATACCTTTTTCTTATAAAGTTTTCTTATTAAATCTGTCTGGCTACATGTAAATATGTGTAACCTTATCATTTGTTCCCCAATGGCTTAGTGTTTTTCAAATTACAAACGCTACTGAAATGTAAATATACACATCGACCAATTACAATTAACTGCATGTAAGTGAATTACCCGTAAATGTCATACAACTGCCCTGCAAATTCAGCGACAGCTGTAAAGAAAGCTGAGAAAATGGACTCTGATGGGTGGGATGGGCTGGTGGTGTGCGGGGAGTGCAGTGACACACCATGAAAGGGAAACTGTCAACAAGTAAACAAGTGTGAAAAGCGATTGTCCTACCGATGAACCCGGACGAGGGCGGGTTGGGCTGAATGTTCTCTAAGGTGTTGCCCTGGATCAGGTCCCATAGCTGCCAGATGAACTTGGGGTGCAGAATGTAGAAAGGCTGAGCAGGAAACTGCTTTCTGTGCTTCACATATGGAGTGAACAGGTTGTAGTCTGGGCTCAAATACCACTAAAAACACAAACAGATCAAAAGCAGGTTACCGACACTTTTTTCTCCACTCTTTAAGCAAAGTTTCAACAAACATGTCGGCAGGCCACATGTCTGCACCTTTCCCTGCCAAGAGACATTCATCACTTGAAAATGCAGAACCTCTTTAAAGCTGCCTTTTCATCTGAAAAAGCACGGGCACAGAAAGACATTTTTCTTCATACACTCATGGGGAACTTGCAGTATGCTTTTTGTCAAGAAATTGTCTCAAGAATCTTCTGGATCTATCTGAAGGCCATTTCCCTGTACATCTTTCAAATGTCTTTTCACTTGCTCCCTCATTCACAGGGGCCATTCTAAAACAGTACAGAAAACACAAAGTTTGAACTAAATTAAGGGGGAAATTATTTTTCTCTCACATATTTGTATGTATTTATTTGCGAAGTACTTTCATTGGAAAAATCTGCTTCAACTTTCACTAAGGAGACATTTCTTGTTAAAACTGAAGTCGTTTTTTTTTACTTGTAATTTATTTAGGCATGAAAAGAATTTTGCGTTAACATTTAGGCAACAGAATCTTTTATGAATCTGATGATCTTTTTAGGACTACAATCACGAAAAAAGTTTACTCGTAAATGAGGCTCACTGTCTTAACTGTGCACACACATGAAACAAAAAGTATATACTCAAACACAAACGTTTTAAAAACTGAATGATTTCCACACAAATACAACATTTCTTATAAAGAATTATGTATCAGTCAGTACTGACAACAATGATGTTCCTATGTATATTGCACATGGTAACATGAAAAGACATGCCATTGGTTGAGAAGACTGCACTGATCACTTTAGGAGACCATGTTACATTCACCATTATTAATGCTTGTAGCATTCAAGCAGCATGCACGATGAAGGTGAAGGAGCTTCCTAAAAAGGTTGTGGAGAAACCAGCAATCAAGCACATACTACATGTACACACAGAGTTTGGAAAACTGAAAATGGTTTGCCGGGAGGAATGGGTGAGAATTCAACCCCAAAGCTGCAAAACGCTAATTGCTTCTCACTGCAGATGCTCAAAGCTGTAATTGCCAACAGTGGCTTTGCAAACAAATACACTTTAATATGTAGTGTTGGACTACATTTTACTATCTTATCGTAAACCTTTTTTTATGCATGAGTAAATGCTTTTCTGTTCATATTTACATCTTTATATTTTTTTAAGTGCAGAATCAAGAGATGTGTGTGTGTAGATTTGGTGAGAAAGTCACACTTAGCTTATATGGGATAAGCTACAATGCCCTAACCTCAGCTTTACAGACAAAATGTTACTTAAAAACGAAAAGAATGCATCACTAATGTGTGCACAGTCTAAAGGGTTAGGTTGGGATTCTGAAGACTTTTCTGCAGCAATCCTTTCTTATTGGTTTTAAATGACCCTCCTGGTTGCATTTTATTTCAGGATTTCCCATTGAAAACAAAAGTTCATGTCAAAAGTGTACATTATTAATGTCTGGCTGGTCTCCTCAGGCACCACGAATACAAGATCTCACTGTGACACAGGCAACAGCGGTTCCCATTGTGTTGGATCTACTATGAATTCAGTCTAATAATGAAACAGTGCCTTTTAACATCATGCTGAGCAGCTTCCTCTTGAGCTAAGCACTTACATGAAGATGGCTGATTAAATGTGTATTGCTGTAATGCCTCATATGAACAAGCTTCATGCTGCTCGGTGGTCTTTTGGAATGAAAGTTATTATGATTTTTTTTATTTTGTGTTACTAAATTGGAACATGACTTAGAATCAGATATGGACAAAAGCTAGTTTTCCAGAACCATCTAATCTCAGACTAATCACTATCCAAATGACAGGCATGGTAATTAATTAACGAGTGCTGTCTTCATCATCTGATTAATTACTACTTTAGATCCAAGAATCAAGAATTCTGAATCAACTTGGACTGGGAGTAGTAGAAAATGAAACCAACATGGGTAGAGGAGGGGTGGAGGTAGCTGGGTTCAAATCCTACCCCCAGCTCCCTGAGCTAGACCCTTAAACCCAAGTTCCTCCAGGGAGACTGTCCCCTGTAGTTAGGGAATGGAAGTCGCTTTTGAAAAAAAGGCATCTGCTAAATGCTGTAAATGTAAATGTATACTGAATTCTGCAGCACATATAGAGAATTTTGAAAGGGAAAAGAATGGAGTCCATAATAAAGGGCAAATAATGAGAATAAATTTGCTCATTTTTGATATTTAGTTGTCTTTTGTTGAATCCATTTTCTCCAAATGCTAGTCATTTTTTAAAAAACACAATATTAAATAAATGAATAGTGATCTCTGACTTTTGGACAGAATAAGGACAGTAAGAGAAAATGAAAAAAGAAAAAAAAGAAACAAACATTGACTTTAATGATAGAAACAGGCACAGTAGCAGCATTCAGAGAAGACGTACTTTGTGCAGGTTCACAGCATAAGGAGCAGGGTCCCAAGCCACTAATGTCATGTTCTTATATAGTGAGCTGCTGTTGAAATGGTAATTGGGGTTTGCCAGGATCTACAAAAAAAATAGAAGAAAATTATAAATACAAATCTCATGTTTAAAAAAAACTCTTGGTTTCATCTTAATAGGCAGAGAAGCATCACTGAGGAAAATATAAATCACACATAATGGCACACATGGATAAACAAGACAGATCTGAACCCGTCTTCACCTGAGAGTTGATGATGCGTATGGTGGTTTTGTTTCCCACGTCTCTCTCGTAACCTTTGGTCGGGGCTGAATTAAACCTAAGGACTGCGTCATGGGAATCTAAAAGAACAAAAGATTGAAACTTATATTCAAACATGCTTCAAAGACAGAGGTATGTGGACACATCTTCTAATGATGTCATCTAGACACGTCAGTCATACTTGCTGTAAACAAGTGCAAAACTTCAAGCGTACAGCCATGAGATCCCCATAAATAGGGTGGCAGTAGAACCGGTCATACTGAAAGCACCTGCAGGGCCCCATCAGCAATAAGGGTTGCTATTGTGAAGGGCTGTTCTTGTACAATGGAAACATCTAAAATAGCTCTCATGCAAAGCAGCAGGCCAGAAGTCAGGTCTGTTGTTATTATTACATCTCATCACTATTATTTTTATAGTTATGTCTCATCACAATCATTTTTTAAATCATTTTATAATAATAATTATCATCTCTTTCAGATGTGATTTCCAACAAGCACAGCTTTGTTCTTTTTTTACAGGAATTTCTGCATTCCTGGTGCATTAGTCAGGACATATTTTTATTTAACCATTATTTAGTAAAAAAAAAAAGGTATAAATATCTCAAAATGTAAAATACAATTTTCTAAATACTTAAATATCCTAATATTTACTGTATGAAATAGACATATATGTTTGTTCTTCTGTATTTTGCGTGAAGGCCTTATTTTTTATTCTAAATAAAACACTGTGCATAAACCATCTGTGCATTACATGCCTGAGGACCACTTTTTCAGATGTTCCTTATTAAAGTGCTGTGGTGGCTGGTACCAAAACAGTGAGATCAAGCAAGCAGCGTTGTTAAATCTACCGGTTTAGTAGTCTGGCGGCTGTGTATGCAAATCTCACTGGTTCTCACACTCTTATCTCAATTGTTCCGCAAAAATGGTGGTGCTATGTGGCTTTACCACTTCAGCAGCAAATACTGGTGTTTCCTAACACAGGCTAATACACACTTCTGATATTAGTATAGAGTCCTAATTTTGCATTCAAATAACATTTATTTAGTAAACAGGTCTTTAAGTAGCACAATGCTGACATTAAATTTAGTTTGTCCATTCTAATAATAATTTTAAAACACACATGCCCATATTTCTGATCCTATTATTGGTCTCAGTGTCTGGATTGAAGGTTTTACTGAGCACTGCAGGCTTTTAGTCACACATCATGATGGAGGCATGGCAGATCCCAAACTATGCTAGACTCTGGGCCTCCAGGACCACCCCTGAATACCCCAACATATAATAATGCTTTATAAAACTTCATCAACTGCTGCTTTCAAGTTGTCCACAAGGTGGCAAAAGAAGACTAGGGTACCCAACAAATGGACTTGTGAAATGGAGGGAACTGTAGAAATGATACTTGTGTTTGTAAGAAACAACAAAAAAAATTAAGATCTGAAAAACAATTAAATGATAATGGCCACCTTCATATACACTCGACTGGATTACACTGCTGATCAGTTTTTCAGGTACAACACTGCTTCCTCCCCAGTCTGTGTGTGTGTGTTTGCGAAAGTGACTGTGTCTCTTCATTGGGAGTATTCCCATGTCTGCTCTTGGCTGTGCCGGGGTGTTCCTGGCTCTCCTGCTTGTCCTTGAGTGTTTTTACATTCAGGATAAGCCACTGAACTGGAACTGGTCATGGGAAATGCTCAGAGAGAATGGCTTCTGAGAGCAGGAATAATGTGCTTTGGTGAGATCGGTCCAATCAGCACATCTGAAAGTTCACTCATGAAGGGAAAGTCTAACGTTATTAGAATACGTCCAATAAGTACACTGAAGTGGGTCTATGTGGGCAGAAAAATAAATGAGCAACTAATATGCCCTATTTGTGGGGTTTCTTAATAAACAGACAATAGTAGAAAGGACTGTAGAGTTTGTTTTCTTTTTATTGTGTGTATTCTAGGACTTTCATAGTGTTGTCACATTTTACTCTTGTCTCTTATCCTAAATCTATCACTATTAAATTAGACATGTAAAACATATGTCAAATCTTTTGGCCAGTGATCCAGCATTAGGGCAGATTTACTGCCCAATAGTAAAAATCCTTCAATGATTCCAGAACAACTCACTTACAATTACGTCAAACAAACAAACAAACAAACAAACAAACAAATAAATAAATAAACAAACGAATAAATAAATAAATAAATAAATAAACCTCAAAGAATGTATGCATGCCATGGTAATGAGGTCTTGGAAATACAGCTGCAGACAGATCAAATAAATGAAAGCAGTCATTAGATTTTACACTTGTACATGCCACGACAAAACTAATTTGAAATTATTCTGAAAGCAGCTTTAGAGTGATGAGTAATTTTCATATCTGAGCTTGAACTCTATTAGTACAATTTAACCAAATGTTATTTATATAGTGCTTATTAAAAGCAAGCTGTCAGTAGCTTTACATAATACAGGTTCGAGCCCCTAGCGAGTGAGCCACAGGTGAAAGAGGTGAGGAAAACGCCTCCTGGCTGGAAGAGGAAACCTCGGGAGGAACCACGACGCATAAGGGGAACCAAAAACTTGAAAGAGCAACCCATCCTCCTCATGTCGACCCGGAGACAAAGAAAAGAGGCTTTATGGGGACAAATAACAAGAGAAGACCTGCATGAACAAGATTATTGACAGATCTGTGGCTAACAGAGCTGAACCAGTGAACCAGTTAAATTTTGTTGGAAGAATCTGTAGTCCATCAGTGATTATATGAGAGCTATTAAGTTTCAAAAGCTAGTAGCAGAAATGTAATAATGTATACTGTATATGAGAGCTATTAAGTTTCAAAAGCTAGTAGCAGAAATGTAATAATGTATACTGTAGTATTTTAAAGTCCCTGTCAATGTCAAATGTATTATATGTTCATCTAATAAACATTCAAACACATTCTGATCATTTACAAGTGGCAATAAGGGTTGCTATTGTGAAGGGCTGTTCTTGTGCAATGGAAACATGTAAAATAACTCTGATGCAAAGTAGCAGGCCAGACAGTCAGGTCTGTTGTTATTATTACATATCATCACTATTATTTTTATAATTATTTTATAATAATAATAATAATAATAATAATTTTTGTTCATCACATCATCTCTTTCAGATGTGATTTCCAACGAGCACAGCTTTGTTCTTTTTCTACAGGAATTTCTGCATTCCTGGTGCATTAGTCAGGACATATTTTTATTTAACCATTATTTAGTAAAATGGCAAAGCTATAAATATCTCAATTATACAAAATACACTTTTCTAAATAAGTAAATATCCTAAAATTTACTGTATGAAATAGACATACATGTTTTTTTTTCTGTATTTTGCATGAAGGCCTTATTTTTACACTCTTCTTGTAAGAAGCACAACAACACCTTTCTAAATAAAACACTGTGCATAGACCATCTGTGCATTACATGCCTGAGGACAACTTTTTCAGATGCTCCTTGTTAAAGTGCTTTGGTGGCTGGTATCCAGAACAGTGAGATCAAGCAAGCAGCGGTGTTAAATCTACCGGTTTAGTAGTCTGGCGGCTGTGTATGTAAATCTCACTGGCTCATTGGTTGGTAGTGTGGCAGATAAATGGTTATCATACAAGAAACAAAAATCAGTCACACAACAAAACAAGTCCCGAAGAGTTGTAATTGTTCAGTAACTACTGTACTACAAATACACATGCATTCATGAGATGCTCAAACAGCAACCCCTTGTGGACAATGCTCAGCCAAAAACTGCCTATAAAAATACCCATCTCATCCTGTCAAACTGCAAACTAATCACTGGGTCCCTAAAAAACACTTTTCTTTACAAACTGTGAAGCGGATTCATACTATGCCATTGTGACAGCCCTAGTTCTAAATTCTGCATCCAAGATATACATTACACTGATGAGCAGGAAGTACAAAGCCCGATAAGCGATGACCTGGCTTTTACCCTTAGTACGCTTTATGGAAAGAGACATGCAGGCATCAGTAAACATCTACATCACCGAGGCGTCTTACTGCTGTGTGTTATGTGTTATCTGATACGCTTTTTGAAAAAAAAAAAAAAAAAGCCAAACAAAGACTTTAGTGCAGGCTTCTCTAGGTGAATTCTGCCCTTTTTTCCATTTTACATAATCTGCTCTTTAGGAAGAGAAAGAATGATAGTCTAATATCAGTAAAGGATTCTTCTTGAAACTGCATACCCACCATTGAGCAGAGGAACAAAAAAAAGCTGGGCCATCACCATGGAAACACTTTCAGTTCCATTGAAATACCACTCTGCCACAGTGGATGCCAAAGCTGGCCAGATTTGGGCACGGTTTACCCGGAGACCCTGGCAGTTACATAATAGCAAAGGGCACGAGGATCCCACAATCACAGGCAAAGCAATGGGCATCACTATGGCAACTAAGAAGGACCAAAAAAAAAGTGACAAAAACCAACCAGAACGAAGGGATGTGAAAAGGCTCCTCTGCTGTTTTTTTTCCTTGCTACTTGCCACACAGAAGTGAAGGGAGATGGAAAATATACTGATAGACATTGCATTAACCGACTGTCTGATGGATGCAGGTTGATGGGAACCACTACACTGGCAGGCCGTTGACCAAGACTCCTTTCTGTGTGACTACATTAGAAACAATGGGCACAAGAACTATTTCATCTGCTGCAGTAACTAGTGACCCTCACGGTTGTGAAACGGACGTGCCTTTAATCTCCGATCATCTTAGTTGTCACTCTGGGGAAATCCTAAACATCCTGTATACTGAGGGATGATTAGTGAAATAATCCCACATGTTAGAGGTCACACAAATTTATATGATTTTACATATAGGTCTCACATATGGCACTTTATATAAAGACAATTCTTCATTCATGTCATCACATGACCAAAAAGCTGACAGGAAATGAAAACAGTTGGCCGAGAAGGGCAAGCAACTCTTCCTCTGTGGATGAATCCTTGTAGTCCTGTGTGTTTATACTACATCTTATTGCTTTTAGTCCTGTACCCATCACTACATCATCATTATCTATGATGTTAATTGTTTATATTATCATATGTGTAATTTCTGCCTAATTATATTTGCAATTTGTAGGGCTGTAACTGAATATTAAGTATTCGTTCGGTGGGGTGGCATTCGAATTTTCAATTTGAGATTTGAGTATTCGAAAAAAAGAAAAAAAAATGTACACATGCAAAACAAAGCGTGTTTAGCTGCAGACTGCTGGAGAGTGGAGCTCCACTCTTAACAACCCATGACGTCAGTTATAAAACTAGTGGATAAATAC
>JBBKCR010000002.1:9240303-9261006 GCA_037577295.1 Ladigesia roloffi | reverse complement strand
AAAAACAAGTATTTTTAGCCTGAATGTGGATAAAAACACCACAGCAGGACAGTTACAAGACTTATGAAGGTGTTCGATGGGGATTTGTGACCAGCAGTGAGGATTTTATAGGAGAAATTTGAAATCACACACTCTGAGTCCCAGAGAGATGCACCGCCCGGAGTTTATTTTGCAATTCGCCGGCAGTGTTTACAGCTGACTGATGGTGGAATAAATGCATTCGAGTTGTTTTTCAAATGTTTGTGCGAGATTTGTCAAGTTTTGTTGCTTTTTGTTTAGACGCTATCTAGCTAGCTGGTTAGCACTAGCTAATACACTGGCTAAAAGGATCTTGCCGGATGGCCGGGTCTCGCGGCAAATTTTAAAATATTGTTGTTTGTTTATAATTCTACTTCGAAAATATGGACTTCTGAATCAGCACCCTTCGAATGTTCGATGTTTTTCACTACCGAATACTCGAAGCTCAAAAAATAGCATTCGTACCAGCCCTAGTAATTTGTGACATAATTCATGACCCAAATGACAATAGTGTGATTCTTTTGGTAAGCTAAATTCTTGTTTAGTTAACTACATTTTGATCTGTAAAGGATCAAATAGAATCACCAGGAATCAACGCTGTAATAGAATTGTGAGTGTCAGGTGCACAGACAGATACCACAAAAACTATGGAGGTTGATGGTTTTCCCCTCACATCAGAGGTGACTTTGGTCATCATAAACAACAAGCCACAAAAATACAAATGAGATTTTCACGGACACTGGCAAGTTCATAGGGCTGCAATAAAATAAAATGTGAGCACCATAATTTAGGGTGAATAACATCAGAACCGAACAGTATGTAAATCCAATCACCCCACTCCCCACTTTAGGACCATTAGCGTGTTATGAAGAGGAAAGTAAAGTGTAAATGTCCATTTTGACTGTAAATATGTGTTTTGAGAGTAATCAAAAAAAGTCTTCTGTTTAAACAGCTTCAAGATGGATCACACAATATCCCACACAGGGAAAGAGCATTGCCCTTCCATTTCTGCTTTTCTACACCTTCTCACTACTCACCGATCTCCTTGCCCAGGCCAGAGCGGAGAATGGCTCCAGCTGAGGTGACGACAGCACAAGAGCGCAGGCTTGAGCTGTAGAGTTTCTCAAGGTGAGAGGGGGGCACAATTTTCCTCCAGCCTAGAGTGGAAAAGGGCAGCTCATGTCCATCCAGCGTCCTGACCCTTCCTTTCCTCTTCATCTCGCAGAGCACCTGCCTGCTGCTCTGCTGTGGCCTTCGCCGCCCCCTGTAGGCCACACCATGCTTGTTGGAACTCATGTAGTCTTTCATAGCCCTCTGCAAGCGCGGACTGAGCATGCCCACAGACACACTGCCCTTCCACATGTGCTGGGCTACAGACTTGGACTTGGAGAAGTAGTATGCCTCCTGATCAGAATCTTCCCACTGCTGGGCCCCGAATCTTTTGGACACAACACTGTCCTCCTCCTTACCGTCTTCCTCCTCTCCTCCCGCCTGGCCTGTAGAATGTGAAGAAAACATCAAATTACAACTCTTAATTCTATACATTTACGGTCCAGGTCTTATTGTAAGAACACAAAAATACATCCTTTCAATGTACAGAAATTAAGTCCTAAACTGTATAAATCCTAAGTACTGAACTGTTGCATAATTAACAATAATTTACATTTATTTCTTAAAATGGAAACATATTCAATGCTACGTCTTAATGTCGACATGACATTGAAAATCCCAATATGAACACTAAGTTGGAAGATTCAATTATTTTTGTAGTAGACGCTGAGGTCACTAAGACCAATACCAAGATTGTGGCATAGTAAGTCGCAGCAGCCACTCCACCTTCTAATTGTAGGGCAGTTTGAGGCCGTGGCATGATTTTCACACCAAAATTTGGCACTTACAAGCGTTGGAAAAAATGGTGCTCATGCCCATCAAACACTGCTACAACCGAGAAATCTACAACAGCAGCTGACCTTCCAGACGTGTGCAGTCTCTGCTTGCTGTGTGCTCCAGCCTCCTGACCTTGGCATTACTTGATGCCACTTGCCAGGGGAAAGGACACTGTAAGCAGTGCACGAAGAAGTGAAAGCATGCCAAACAGATGGAGATCCATGCAAGACTAAACAGCTGTAAGTCTCAAAGTTCATGTGCGTTTAAAAACACTGTGCTAGTCTCTAGCTTCTGCTTATCTGCTGTCAAATTTATGACAGTTACATGAAGATCATTATATTTTCCGTGGGAATTTACGACCCCATCCAGCGCTATTGCAAACAACATGCATGATTGACAAACATTACTGGATGAAAAGAGCCCTAAATGAGCTTCAGAAACACCCAGACAGTTCTAGCTAAGCTCCATAAGTACACTGATTTTATAACAATGTGGACTTTGGGGCTCACTACACAATACACACCAGCAAAATGTGTGTAAATAATTACTCAGACCACATTTCTGTTATGCTAATTCCAGCATGAAGACAACTTGTTAGACATGACAAGCCCCCTCTGAAGCAGATGAAAACCTGCCACCCCCCAGCAGCCATCTCTGCAATGGGGTTGGTCACTGGCAATATCAGAAAGTGCATCAGTGACATTATAGTCTCCAAACAATGAACACAGACCCCAAGCAGAAGTTGTGGACAATTGCACTGCACATGCTACTGACATCTCAAGATACTGTCCTCAATCAGTAATAGCCAATCTGTCCTGGTCCATCAGACCAGCGAAGAATGCTAGTGCTCAGAAATCTGCAGCCACTTCCATGACCGTGGGAACACAAGAGGAATGTGGTAGGCAGTCTTGGTCCTAGAACAGGACACCTCCACCTGTGTATATCTTATCTAGACGCACTCAATTACATTGAATCACATGGCAATGAGGAAGGCAGAAGGCCGCTAGACCAGACAACATTCCCAGCCATGTGCTCGTAGGATGTACTGGCAGACGTACTCACATCTTCAATATTTCTCTTGCCTGTCATCCCAACATGCCTCAAAGCAACCACAGTCATCCCTGTGCCCAGGAGGTCTTCAGTGTCCTTAATGATTACGAGTAGTGATGCTCCGATCGATCATCCGAAGAGCGGTATCGGCCGATAATCACACTTTATGACTCGAGGACGGGTACCGAACCCGGTACTTTATCGCCTAATTATATAAGACCAAAGAATGGATCAACTCGCATGCGCACGCACAAGCACACAGGCACACGCACACATGCAGACACACACAAAAAAGAGATCTGTGCACGAGAGTTCTCTCATGTTGTGTGTAACAACACATAACAAAGGAAACATTTATAGTAGAGTTTAGATCAGGCACAAAAAATGAGAGCCGATCCGACCCGAGCCCGTGCAACTTGTGCCTGAGCCCAGGCCAGCCCGACACATTAACTGTAATTATTGGCCTGAGCCCAAATTAAAACAGGCACTTTTTTTAATACGTGGGCCGTTATAACACACATTCTTAACTGTGGGTGCGTTCTTAAACTGACACTCTGGTCCTTTGAAACCGCTTGTAAATTCAGAGTGTGGAGGGAATTGTTGTTGGTTTGCCCACTTTCGGAGTGTTCAGAGCTCAGGGCACTCCAGCTGAAGGGAGAAAGCAGCTGAGCGTGACGTCAGTCTAACTAAAAACAGCGGCAGACAGAGTTTATAGGAAATACACCAGACATATATGTTGTCCCTGCCCACGACTTGCTGGAAATGGTTCCATACCTCCGACTTCCCTCTAAACTTGCTCAGCTCAGTTAACAGTGGCTCCCGCTACTGAACCACAACTGCACCATATTGCACAGCTCATACCACAAGAATCTGCTGCCAACACAAGCATGTTGGGTGCAATCAGCTGGAACAAGGAGAGAAGCGTACTAATAAGAGTATAAGCAGCTCACAGACTGGTGAAAACAGAACAGCATGTCTCATAATGTAGATAAAACTAAAGAGATGATTACTGATTTCAGGAGAGCACACCTTTGATCACTCTCTGCTGAATATCGTCGGCTTCTCTGTGGAGATTTTCCAGAGTACCAAGTTTCTTGGGGTTTGCAATGTGGACCTCAGATGGACCCTCAATACCAGCTCTACTGCCAGAAGCCCCAGAGACTGAATTATGGCCTGCATTAAGAATTTCTACATCTCAGGCCACACAACAATATAGTGGCAGGTGAGGACTGTTGAGAAGATCAGGATCTCTTTCTTCTTTGTCACAACCATATATATCACACTATATCAGTAAAGCCAGCAACAGTGAAGAAGACACACACCCACTCAGTTAGTTAGTCAGTTTCTCTGGAATATTGTATCTGCCATAATTCTGTATTTGTTCACATCAGTACCCCTACTTGCCAACGCTAGTTGCATTGTGTTGTCTATTGCTCTTCTATTGTATAATCTGCTCTTATGTTTTGCACATTTCCCTTTATGTACTGTATGTCTGAATTATAATAAACACCCACATCACCTTCACTTGATACAGAAGCTACTTATAAAGTATAGGTTTCTGAATGGTTTTGCCATGGCTCAAATGGCTGTCACATGCTTTGGATTATATTATCGTGTCTGTCGGTCAGTGTAAGCAAATTTAACGAGTATGCAGTCACTATTCACTATTCACTATTCCATTTACTTACTTATTTGGGGTCCAAACCCGAAGTGCACAGGAACCCTATTGTTTTTCCAAAGTATTTTTTTCCCAAAAGATATCTCATTAACCGGATAAACTCAAAATACTTCATGCGCCTTATACCTTAGATGACCCTTCATATCATCTATATGGTCACGTCCACATGGCCACGCCCACTTCGCTCCATTATTTACTGCCATTGTAATATGTCCATTTCTCATTTTGCCTATATCTCCTGAACCATATGGGATAAATTTCTAGTTCTTTCACAGGCTAATCTCATGGCACCATGTGACTGATGTATATGGCCAAGCCAATTTCTGGCTGCGAAATTTTTCCACCATTTTGAAAAAACCTCAAAACTTTAATCACCCATCTACACCAAGGCCGTTACTCGAAATCTCATGAAACCTGGTACACGTCATCTCCATAGTAAGACATCTGTAAAACAGCCTAAATCTCCTTCTCACACAATGCGTTTGACCAACGTGCCCATGGCCGTCAGCGCTCATGTAGCTTGGACCCCGTTAATAACCACTTGCAGTTCTGGTTCTTTCTGAAGTAGCTTTATTTTTGGACTCTTTCAAAGAGCTCAAAAGAAGTGTGTGTGGGCGGATTGCTCAAAATTAAAGGTGTTAATTCAGCTCAAATTTGAACAGAAAATCTAATTTCCCTATCTAATATGTTTGAATTTGATCACCATAATCAGTGTGTGCCATAGCCTCCTCTCAAATTTCACTTTCAAATTTCATCTTCTTGTATCTCTGCAAATGTGTTAACACGCCTCCCCCAAATGTGTGAGTAGAGTGGTTAGAGGGTTGTTGCATATTAAAGCTGTGCGTGATACCAACATAAGCCAATGTGGTGAAAGTAATTATAATGGATTTCCTGTATGGTCCTACCTCCTGCCACTTCCTCCTCTTCTTCCTCTTGCTCCTGATTAGGTAAAGTTTGAAGATCCTCTTGTCTCTCACGCTTGTACGTCTCCATGCCCACATCTTGGGTACCAAATGCTGACCATGCAGCCAGGCTCTGTGGGTCCGGGTAAGGATACGCCTCCTGACTCAGCTGCCCAGCCTGCGGCTCACTACTTGGGTTCTGCTCCAGGCTCTTCTCCAGCTGGGTGCTGGAGGCTGCAGGGCCAGAACCCGTTGATGATTCCAGGCGCGAGGCCATGATGGCCCGGGGGTTACCCCGTATGGAGCTGAGGCGGTGGGTGTCGGTGTGTGAGAGTGCAGCCGCCGAGTGCGGCTCATCCACCCGCGTCTCCATGAAGTATGAGAACAGGGCCAGAAAGACCAGCACCCAGGTCAGCATGAGGCCCAGGCCCAGCCGCCTCCATTGCTTCAGACTCGTCTTCATTTAGCAACTCCTCTGCACCCCCCCACACTGCACTCCAGAGTCAACAGGAGAGATCAGCAGGCCTGTTGGAGAAACAATCAAGAACAATGTTCACATGTTCTTTTACCTTCTGTTTTACACTGAGAAACATGAACTGGCAGACCAGGTGTACAATCTTTTTGGATACACCACTTGCATATGATGCACCGCTGCATGCATGACAATCTACCCCAACTGACATTTTTAGCTCTTTTGGATTATTCATTATTCAGTTTTATTCAATATATTATAAATTTGTTTTTCTGAACTGACATTTGATTAATGTATCTTTCATTTAAAATGTTGTTGTGCTGATATTAGAAGGACATCAGTCATACTGTTTCAAACATGAATGCAGCAATCCTGATTAGTTTATAGATTAGTTTACATTTCCGGAATCATAATATAAATATCATTTTCATTTTAAGGAGCCAAATTGCCATTTTAAATCAAAAAATGAAAAATCAGATGCTTATTTAAGTAACATGAAACAAATAATTTGGAACATCTAAAATGAAAGGGAACTGGCTACATTTTACACTGTCCAAACTTAACCATAAATTACAAACTAAACTAAACTAACAAGGTGAACAATTTGGTATTTTGAGCAAAAATCTGCCAATTCTGATAGTGTACTAGTTATAATTTTTGATGCACTCTTTTGAATGTCTCCCCACCTCATCCCACGCACTCCAGCCCTCCTGATGCTACCCTGCAACTGTAACACCATTAGAATCAGTGTAAAGAATCCTTGACTCTTGAGATTTAAACTGACATCCTGGATGCTCCAGTTTCTCTTTATTTTTTGCAAGTTCCTATAATAGTGAAGTTTGAGAAGTGGAGACCCATTTACAAGTATTGTACAGACTCAGCGTGACGGAAAGCTTACTCAGGAGACATGAGGCTGTAAACATACAATGTACACACTCACTGTGTCCACTGCTAAAACCAGGAAAAGCACTAGCTGCAGCATTTCTGTCTCCCCATTCTGTTGGCTCACTTATGCTGAGGAAAGGATTCCCCAAGAGAGCACTCCTCCAACTTCTTGTTCTGTTTTTCTCACAGCTGTTTACACATGTGTGATAAAAAGGTACTAAAATCCCAGGATTCTAAATGTCACAGTCTTATGTGTATTGCACATTCTTCACAAGACACAAAACAAGAAAACAGCAATGACATGAAGAAAAAGAATAAGGAAGCCTTGCCTCAGCCGTTTTCCTAGTTTCATGACTCCATTGGCACGTGATAGTCAGGACCTGGGGGGGAAAAAAAGAACATGGTAATATTTAGAGGAGCAGAAAACACTACCCTATTGTCTATAATGTATCAGAGACAACATTAAATATTCAGAAATATTTTCTGAATTCATTACTTTATATATATATTTATATCCTTTTAATGACTTTTTATTTGTGTGCGCCACATGTGACATAGACAATGACACACGTCATACATGAACATACCACAGCAGAAAGTGATTGTCAATGAAAACAACTGCTCTTTATTCAGTGTCAGAAATAAATACTCAGTACACAAACCAGCATGAGCCTGCTCATAATGTCACTTTTGGTGTGAAAGTAACAGCTCACTTTAGCAGCCAAACAACCAAGCTTGGACAGTTATCAGTATCTTGCTGGTGCAGATGTGCATTGATTCTGGGATTAGTGGGAAGGTGACAGAGAATAAGGAGCTGTAACGGCTCAGTCACAATTGTGTTTGCCAGGAAACGTTTACGAGGGGAAATTACATTCATTTCAATGGGACTTCGCTAATGCGCTAATCTCCAACATGCAAATAATGCTTTTGCTTAGGCTGCATTGAAGGGTGGCCCTTCACACACACACTGAAGAGCTGAAAAGAACAAAAGGCTAATTAAACCACTATCTAAGGACGATCTTTTAAACAATTATTCTCCTCTGACTATAATAAACCTACAAAAAAGAGACTGTACGATACATCCTCATTCTGCGGACAGTGTTATCTGTTTTTACTGGGTGTGGTAGCTTAATTAACAAGCTTGGTGACTTGGCTTATGCTTTGGCGATATGCTACAGTGCACTTCCCCCAGAAAATTTTAATAAATGGGTTTATCAGGAGTTTAGTTAAAAAATATATTTCTAAGTAATTTGTGATTTTGCTTCAGACAACTTCACTCAGTACCATTCGATCACCACTAAGTAGCCAGGATGATAGTGCCCTACTGGTGAAAACCTTGTTTGGTGCAGAAAAATAGAAATATATCATATAAAACTGCTTTAGTTCTACTTATTTAGGAAAATTATTTTAGAATTTAGCCCCTTTAGGGTGTCCAGTCATTTTGTGATGGACTGGTTAGAGCAGGGAAATGGCTCTATGTTAGCTGTACAGTTACATACACTTTTACTGACACAGATTAGTGTGTTACTCTGTTTTCTGGTGAGTTTATAATGGGGTGCACAATTGTGATTGGTTGATTTTTTTCTTAATAGGCACCTAGCAATCAGCCTGTTTACTTAGATTATTTCTGTCAATCAGTGTTGCATATTATATTATAGATTGCATGACATGAGCCAGCCAAGTACAGCCGACGTCAAAAGGAACTTTATGATCTCAACTGTGTACATGTGTACAGAGAGACAAAATAATGAAGCTTAAGTTCCACAGTCTACATATAGTGCAACAGACAAACAAAAACAGTGCAAATAGAGAAGTAAGAGCAAAGTAAGAGCAGAAGTCTGGGCAGTAAATGAAGAGGTACATTCTCTTACACAATCTTCTGTTACCCTAAGTACAGACTTTTATATTACAGCTGGGCAACATATGTATTGTAGCCATGAGGTAACAACAAATTTAAGGTTTATATTAAAAAAAGAAGACCACTGTAGATGTTCCCTTTAGGGGGGCTGTTTCAGTCGGTATGTTTTAGACATGAAACCACAGCCTGGCACAGGATGTGCACAACTTATCTTCACACAAGAAGAGAAAGTGATTTGTGTTCAGACATTAAATCTTTCATTCAACTCGATGACCCTGAGCATTATGTGCTGCACAGAGCAGGACAGCTGCTTTGGGACCTCATGCCCGCCCAAGATGGGCCTTAACAGCCAACACAGTGAGGGAAATAAAATAATAAAACACATACTGCCATTTATGCAGGGCACAGACAGGTGCATGCATATCCACACACACAGACAAGCTCACCCACAAGCATTCTTTGTTGCATATAAAATACCAACACAACTTGCTGCTCATATCATTAAAAGAATACAAACATGTCAACTGTTATTGATCTGTTTAGTGTCAGAGTACAGTCAATGGGACTGAAACTTTTAGGTTTTATGCAAATTTCCTCATCCTGACATCAGAAAAAGGGAGTCCTCCAAACGGCTCGTAGAAGCATGTTTGCTGACATCAAAATCTTTCAATTGCTTTACAGAAAATGGATGGATGTTTTTTTTTCACACTTGGCGTGTTTATATGAGCAGAAGAGATCCAAATGGAAATACAAAACCATGCAAAATTGAGTTTTGCATAACATTTCCCTTTTAAGTGCAATGACTTTCGGAAACTGATATACGATGAACAGTGACAATGAAACTGATCAAAGGACATGAAAAAAAAACAAACACAAACTGGGGAGAAAGTGTTAAATTTTTTTGTGCCAGAGATCATTTAATAAACTCTTTTTAATCTCGAGTTTCCATTTCTGCGTTCATTTAAAATGAGCTGGATTTACCCTGAGTAGACTGGTTTAGGATACCTCCCATTTTAAAAAGTCCGAAAAAAATCTTAACGTGTGTGTTGACAGACAGTGTGTGTGTGTGTATGTGTGGCGTGTGTGTGTGTTTTAGAATTGGAGGAAGTAACTACACACCAATGGTGCAGGATTTCCGCTTCAGTTGACGAGTGAAATGCCTGCCACAGACAAGCTGGTGGACAAAGAGAAAAAGAAAACAACTAATGGGCAAAAAAATTAAGATGGTTAAAACGAGTGCTTGTTAAAAAGCCTTCAGCTGCTTACTGTGAGTGTCTCTCATACTTACAATAAACAAATAGAAAACATACACAACGTACAGAAACATTTTGAACAATCTAATTTTAAACTAATGGATCTAAATCCACAATCAGCTTATCAAAGTGGCTAACTTTGGTGTGGACATTCGGGGTCCAAGTAAGATTCCACACAGACCTACAACAGCACCAAAACAGATTCTATGTGACATAGTGGCATGGTGACCTGCAGCAAGCAGGAAAGAAAATGCAGAAAAAATAATAATAAAAAGACAGGCTCAGCAGAACGTGTGCATAATTTCAAAGGTAACTATCTGAAAACAAAATGTAATTCTGATATACTCAGAAAGCACAGAAATGTCACTGAGATTATATTAGATATTACATCTATGATGACCAATGAGTGCACAGTGATAACTTATTATAATGTGGCAATTTCAAAAACAAAATCATAAAAGAATTTAAATTACTCTGCTATATAAATAAAATGATTCTTTGTAAAATTAATTTGAAAGCATTTAAACATTAGATCATATATACTGTGTTGAAATTTCTACAGTTATTTTTGTTCTTGAAGTCTACATCATTTCCTCTTACACTTGATAAAGGTTGACCACAACAGTAAAGCAAACATCTCACTGTATCACCCAAAAATTAAGAGGATGTACAGGCTGCATTTACATGACATAGGGTTAGTACTATGTATTAGAAATGGTATAAACTTTATGCAATATCAATTGGGCCAATAGGAGAGATTCTAATTATATCTGCCTACTGCAAAAATATATGCTCCTAGTTAGGGATGAGTACTGAAAGGGGTCAGCTCGGGCCGTGTTCAGGTTTGGGCAGAGAATCTAAGGTCTAATGCCAGTTCGGAAAAAGCACTATTTGGGAGCTGCCTCCGAGATAAAGAATTCAGTCTCGCTTGCTTTGAACACGCCATGATTTATTGATAGCTTTCAATGCAGGTGTGTTCATGAAAAGTTTAGAGTTAAAGAGACAAAGAGCGGGAACGCTGAACATTGGGGCGGACCATAAAGTCGATGGGGAGGAGCGGATCGGGGCGTGCAGTGGCTGCAGCGCTGGGATCACAGCTGGATCTGACTGAATTTTGATTGTTGCAGAAGCGAGGCTCCGTGGACCATAATTTGAGAAATGCTGGTGTACTCTATATTTTGTTCAGCAATGCCTTTGCTACAGACATGTTACCCTTTCAAAAACAGGTTCATTTAAAACTACAGATCTCATTAAATACTGTGATATATCCTCTACCGTCTATGGTTCAATTTAAATCTCAATATGAATTTTATGCCATATTGCACAGCCCTACATATGGTATGCAAAACCATTCTGATAAACACAAATGGTTACATTTACAGTGAAAATCAGATAAAACTGCATGCCACAAATGTGAGGCAGCCTTACATGTTCATGCAGGACAGAAGAGGAAAGAGCAGGTGAGAGACAGCCCTGGCTAGTTAGAGCACATTCTCTCCATTATACATGAGGCAGGCGAGAGTCTTCACACAGTTTGGGACTTTCTGCTCAGCAGTTTTAAAGTCATTCACACACACTACCCGTGACCTCACACACAACTTTTACACATATACATCGAGCTTCACACACTATTACACCAGACAAGGCTTTTAGTCTTCCTTTTAAATAGGAGAGAATCAGTCTACCAATACTGCCAATACTGATAAATGGATCCACATTTTACATTGACTATGAACTTAATACAAATTAATTATCAGTATTATTGACATAAAATATGAATAGCATTAGATGCAGACATCTTATATCTTTTTAAATAGATGTAACTTATTTTCAGATTTGATTTTACATCTAGTTTTAGGTTTAAATAAAGTTTTGGTTGTACAGAGCCTCCAAGTACGAATTATGGAATTCAGTTGGTAACGTGGTTACTAGACATGGGATGATAACCCGTTTCAAGGTTTACCGCAGTTAAAAAGTCACGGTTTCAAAACCGCAAAAAAAAAAAAAAAAAAATTATACCGTTCCTACGATATGTGCATTGTTTGTGTCGCCAAAGGAAAGATTTGTTTTTGAAATTTTTATTTGTTTCTTTATTTTTATTATTGTTGAGCTGCAGGTTTAGGCTCACACAAGTGACTGTAATTAAATTTTATTAAGAAGATTAAATTATTTATTTTAATTATTTTGTTGGAAAAAAAGTGTTGTTTTTTTTTACCCAGACATTTAAATACAACATTGTAGAGCAGTAATTACAATACAGTGATACCGTGAAACCGCGATACTTTTATCCAAGGTTACCATACCATCAGAATCCCCAAATCGCAACAACCTAAAGCTACAATTCCCCCTAACACCAAATCTCGCAATCCACAGTGAAACTCTTTTAGAAGGAATAAAATCTAAAATAAATAAAATGTATTTTCATATAATTTACTTTGATCTGACCATTTATACAGAACTTATTCCAGATAAACATAATAAATTAAATATATAAACTATAACAACTTCAAATAGTATCTTTTGAACTAAGACAAAAAAAATTTACATTTTTATTTATCTTGATAACTCCTGATGTTCAATGATGTGGGAAAAAAAGAATGATAGCATTCGTGATCATAAGACGAATCCCTTGATTTAACTCAAGGAAAAAGACGACATGATGTGCTGATGCCCCTGTATCATCCACTTTCCGTTCATGCCGGGTCTTTGCATTTTACTTTCCGCTCACTGCTATTACTCAGGCACAGGAGGATGTTTGGCTAAAAAGGTGAACGGCTATCATTGCCCTTTTAGCTGGCAGCCAATAAGGGGCAGAATATGCAGGCCTTTATGAGATAAAAGACACTCTTATCGGACAACCTTGAGAATGGCTACTATCCAGCCCTTCTGTTTGGCTTTGCTTTCACATACATACTCAAGTTCCATTACGGATGTCCGTGTAATGTCCTCTATTCCATTCCCATGCAGAGGGATATGGGTATGTGCTTGAATTGTGTGTCGTTATAGTGGAGATCATGGTGTGGTGTGACACTATGGTTTCTCTCTCTCCAACACACACACACACACACAAACACACACACAAACATACCTCCTGAACCCATTATATCCTTCTGTACCATATAGTGCACTGAGGTGATGGACCGTGTATAAATGTTTTTTCATTTTCCATAGATGCCTTCTTACTATTTTCCTTCCTCCTGGTTTCTCTCAGTTTCTGCTTCATATCAGAAAGCTGCCCTCCTCCAATTTCCCAGGACATGCATTCTACTGGGAGAAGTGTGGAACATCTCTTTCAGAAGCACTTCTGAAGATACATCAGGTCCACTTAGCACATGGCAGAGCAACAGAAACACACCACACTGCCTCCATCCAGCTGGAAAAATGTCTTAAATAAACCAACGCGGATTTCTGCCACGACTAGAAATAAAACTACCATCTGTACTGGATTTCAAAGATGGTGAGACGAGGAGCAAAGACAAGTAAGAAGAAAGGAGGAGAAAAAGATAAAAAGGCAACAAAGACAAGGCCTTGCAGAAGTCCCTTTTTAAGTAGCCGAGGGAGAAGATGTGACTGTATTCACCAGCACTTGGGCGGCAGGAAATAAAGGGACAGCAAAAGAAAGCATAGGCAGAAAATAAATGCAGGGGTGCTGTTTGGAGGGTGGGAAAGGAGCAGCTTGTGAAAATGATCAGCTCCATGGCTGAATTCACACCTCCCTTAGCAACAAGCCCCATTTCAGGCACAACAATTATTAATCCTTTTAGGTCTGGCTCCTCTCTGAATGTAAATGAAATAATATGTGGTGAACAGAGGATAAATCCAAAACCCGGTTCCCGAGGGTGGGGGAGGATCAATTCCTGCCCAGCTCAGCCTCCGTTGATGGGCTTTCACATGCGGCAAGTTTCTTTGATTTAAGCCTTGAGGATCGTTTAAGTAAGAGGTTGAACAGTTTCAATTCGCTCAGGCCCAAGAGGCTGTTGTGCTGCTCAGGAGGACATAATCGGATATTAGTTTTCATCCATTCTGTCACAGAAGAAAGGGAGTAAGAAGCCTCCATTTAAAAAGCTAATCTATCAGCTTGCCCTGTACAATTTACTAAGCAGCTCACAGATGGAATCTGCACTATCTGCACTGGGGATGGAGAACACAGGCAGCCACAGGCATAAACATTCTGTTAGTATTTATGGAGTACTTAGACAAACCTCTCGGAAGTTATCAGGCAACGTGCAACATAACTGTAAGATGGCAACACCTGGTCACATCAGTTTAAAAAGGATAGAGAGCCTGGAATCGAACCTCCTGCCAAAAATGTAATGGATCCCTCTTCCTGCAAAAACTTGTAACCCAATCCCCACTGGAAATCTTCCAGTGTTTAAGGGAAGAGTGTGGGACTATTGTTGTTGAATGCAATGTGCCAAATCTGCTGAAGTGCCAAAAACCATCCTGCACAGGACTATCCTTCATGAGGAGATCAGTGTTTTACTAGAATAACATGGAAACAAAAGTAAGTGTGACAGGAAACCCAACTTTGGGGCAGAAAAGCCATAAATAATCCCTGAAACGCTAAAGAAAAGATTAACTGCAGCAAAAACACAGGGCAGAAAAGGTATGCAATTAGTACTGCAGAGAAATACATTGTTTATAATATTGTGTCATGCTGTAATATTGAATTTTGGTTTTGGCCACATGAATAGATCACTAACATTACATCCATCACATTAAACACTGTTAGTCCTGTAGCTTAGTAGCTTGTAAGTTTGCACAAACCTTGCTACACATGCTACTTACTAGAGATGACATATTAACACATATGGGTTCAGCAGTAAAGCATTGATTGGCAATCGGATGGGAGGCTAATCAATGATTTCGACCCAGTCCCATCTAACCTGAAAACTCTGTGTTGTCATGTCAGATATGCGTTTGTTCCTTTAGGGCAGCAGAGTGTTGAATGAATTTCAGCATGATGACCTACTTTTAGACCTTTTAGACTTTTAAAACTGAAAATCTTTTTAAAAAGTCTTAAAAGTATACAAATCATAAACTTCTATTTTCTTTTCTCAACAACAGCTACCTACAGCTACATATTAGTGATGCCCAATAACTGCTTAAAATAAAAGAAATACATGGAAGCAACAGGACAGATCACTGATATGACCAACATTTGAAACAGATACTCGATAAACTCACTGAACTTGTTGAATTATAAAGAACTCCAGAGAGCACAATCTTTTAGGTGCCTCATAAAAGTTTAATGCCCAACCCACAGTCTTAAAGAAATAGTTGAAATAGGTATGAGCAAACAACGAACACCAAATCCTGTCAATGTCATACCAACAGTGTTCCTAGATTGATGGGTTTAAAAAAAAAATTTACATTTCTGTGTACATAGAGGGAGCGGTCCAGTCCACTTTGCACTGAGGGCAGTTCACAGCTTTGAAATTTGCCGACACCAGCATTTCTATACAGGCTACATACAGTTAATTACTATACTTTGCTTTCCAGATTTAATCACAAATTGTTTCATTACATCAGTTTCATTTGAATAACCAATACAAATGTACATTCTCAATAAAGCAATCAAAAGTTTTAGAACACCCCAATTTTTCACTTGTTTTGTATTGAAATTTAAGCACTTCAATGTCTCATTGTATCTCATTCTGCAGAAAGTCCATCCTAACTACGTTGCTGAAGTTCCCAAGTGTGCAGCACTTATAGGCTGCTTTGCTTTCACTCCTCTGTCCGGTTCATCCTAAAGCAGCTGAATGGGGTTTAAGTCTGGATACTTCTGGCCACCCCAAGTTTTTCAGCTTACCACCTTTTTTTCTGAGGTAGTTCTGGCAGATATTGGACTTATGTTTTGGGACACTTTCTTGCTGTTGGATGAACTTGACCAAGTATGCACATACCAGAGGTCTTGAATTATTTCCCACTTTTAGAAAACCTTATCTTTTTAAGCTCTCGAAGTTCATCACTGTCCTTTGTAGCATTTCATGATATTCAATCTATAAAGCATGTGCGAATGTTTTTAAACCTTAATAAGCTGACACTAAGAAAACAGAACAAATCAGTCATAGCAAATCTGCAGGATGCGGTTTCATCACAGCATTGGATTGAGTTCACAGAAATTGAGTTAATTTACTGTATTTATGCCAGCTTAAATATCAACCAATACTGTTCTATCCTAAAGAAGTTCTGTGATGTTGAAATCAGCACCATCCTGCATTATGTGTACATTCTGGTAGTATGTCTGCATACACACACCCCTATTATTATTTCCAAATCAGTTAAATAGCAGCAAATGGTATGGTAGGACCTCACAAAACACCACAAACTAACCTCTTTGTACAACATGAAATATTGAACATGCTGTAGCCCTGCAGTTCATGTTTTTTTTCCTCATTATGAAATATTCATGTTGGACATTAACCCTTACTAAGCGAGGGCTGCAGGAAGAAATAGAGACATGGACCACTAGTCTGCTCAGGAGATTTGGAATGGTGACAGTAGCTGGCAGACATTACTAGAAATCTCACTCTCCTAGCAGTGGGAGAGATTGAGCACACTTGAATTCACACCAAAATTTGGGGCAACTGAGCAATCTAAGCATGTGTGTGTGTGTGTGTGTGTGTGTGTGTGTGTGTGTGTGTGTGTGTGTGTGTGTGTGTGTGTGTGTGTAAGTATGAAAGTCATTTTACCAGCTGGGAGGGCAATGCCTAAATTAAGAACACACAGATGGCTTGATGCAATCTCTTGACACATTCAAATCTGAAAACTGAAACAAAATACTGGTGGTGATTGTTACATTATTACAGATTCATAGTTCAGCAAGGCAAAGAGAGCAGCATTTTAAAACAAGATTTGACAAAGCTATTGTTAATGAGTGTCGGTCTGGGCTTGTTTAAGCCCTAATGTTCATTAGTGTGCTGTAATTCAAAACGCTTATCGATCCTTTCACAATTTATGATTGGGGGGAGATCTGCTCAGAAATAGGAAGATTAAAATTCTGCATGCGATAAACCTGCAGAGGTAAAGATGAGGAGAAGGGAGAGAAAGAAAAAACACAAGATCATCAATGAACTCATTCCACTACATTTGTGCATCTGCCACATGTAAGGAGCTGCAAGAAAGGATATTGCAGTCACAGTAATGTTATCAGTCTCACATCGAAATTCTCTTGCAATCGAAAGCCCTCTTGCAATTACATAAACTGTCATTCAAACAAACTCAAACAGGGAATGAATCATGTTCTAGCAGAATAAAAGAAAATACAGGTAGGAATCAAAAACTGTTCATTAATGTTTGCCTTTTTTGAGAACTTTAGGGAAAAGATGGCCACAGGGGGTTCTAGAACTGACATGCAGGTGTGGCCCTACAGCCAAACTACGTGCAGGAATGAGAGCGCACACATGCCGGAGACCAAAAAATACCAAAAAATGAGTGAACTGATTTGAAGACATGGGTGGTTTTGCAATTTCCTACACAAGATGCAGTCTTTTTATCTGCAACCAATATATTTAACTACAGGAGGTCCTCAGGCTACAACGGTCTCAACATATTATGTTTAATGTTTACAATGCTTGCTCCCATAACCAGTTTGGCTGCAAATTCACAGAATACTAGTGTTAATTTTGTCACCTATTTTTTATTTCATCTTAGTTTTAGGACGAAATATGCTTATTAGTCTTAGACATATTTAGTCACGGAAATATAATTTGTGTCAGTCTAGTTTTAGTCAACTAAAAGCCTTGTCGTTTTAGTCTAGTTTTAGTCAAAAGAAAACCTAAGGTATCTTAGTCAAGTTTTAGTCGACTAAAGGTCTCGTCATTTTAGTCTCAACATTAGATTTGCCATTCGTTTTTATCCACTTCACAACTTGATAGCCAAGTAGTAAGTCTGGTATAATGGCTATAAAATAAAAGCTGCATAATGTATGTGCCACAACACCATAGCTAACTGGTTTATTTAACGTTACAGTGTCGATTCCTAAAATCAGCATGAGATTGAGACGTTCATTTAAGTTAACGTACCTTAATGTGTGGGTGGTTAGCCTTTAGATGACGCTTCAGGTTGGTGGTGTTCTTCCCTGATATTTTATGCCCGCAGTGCTTCCAGTCAGTTATAATGACACATTCTGACTTTTTCACAATGTCTTTGTAAGTAAAATGTGACCAAATATCGAGCCTTTTCCTTCTCCCTTGCATTGAGTCTGCGCACGCTCAAGTCTGGCAGAAATCTCTGGTGTTTGCTACTGTGTTGTGGCTCCATGTTGCATCCACAGGCAGGCAGCAGCATCACGAACTCATTCGCAATATTTTGAAGGCGTAAAAGTTTAATATTCTATCTCATGATGAAAAAAGTAGAGACGATTGTAGATGAAATTGAGGAGAGATTTGATTAGTTTTTATTGTATAAAAAAACATTTTAGTCTCGTCTTTTATCGTCAACAATAATGCATGTTAATTTAGTCTTAGTCAGCATTTTTGTACACTGTTGCCGTCTCGTCATCATCTCGTCTTAGTCATGGGAAAGGTTGTTGATGAACATATTTCATCTCATCTCGTCTGACGAAATTAACACTACAGAATACACAACGTGGCATCTGAGTTAGGGAGTTAGTATCCACCAGTACACATATCTACACCACTATTAAAAGTGTTTTTACTCATTTGTTTAGACATTTGTTTCTGTTACTACAGTATATGGTACGTTTATACCTTTTCCTTTTTTTGGTGGCTTGGTTGTGTTTTTATGTTCTAGACTATGATTTTTATGTGTTGGATCTAGTGATGCTCCGGTCGATCGGCGGGCGATCAATATCGGCCGATAATCAGACTTTATGACTCGATCAGGACACGTTAAACTCGCAGATCTTAGGAACCGATCACAATTGATGACGTTAATGCGGGGGGACTAGGGATGGGTACCGAACCCGGTAGCCTACTTTATCGCCTAATTATAAAAGACAGCAGTATGGATAAACTCACACAAACACACACAACACGAGAGTCTCTCGCTCGCGCACGCATACACACACCACGAGTCTCTCATGCACACACACACAAACAACACGATAGAAATCTCTTGCGCACGCAGACCCAAACCACGAGACACAAAAAAATCGGTACTTGGTATCGGTTGCAAAAATCCTGATCGGAGCATCACTAGTTGGATCAGTAAATGACTTAGGCTAGGGTGTGTATCGACTAAGGCTGTAACCGAATACTTGAATATTCGCAGGATTTCCCGCAGAATTTCCGAACCACCTAGGAGCTACGCGGTGTACTGTGAAAAAGTAATATAAAGGATTTATTTTGCACTTCGCCGCCAGTGTTTACAGCTGGCTGGTGGTGGAAAAATGCATTCAAATTGGTTTTTAGATGTTTGTGAGTTTTGAGTGAGATTTGGCTAGTTTTGTGGCTTTTTGTGAAGATGCTATCTGGTTAGTCATGTGGCTATTGAGGCAGAAAAAGAAAAGCTGTGTTTAGCGGTTTGTTTACTTATAATTCTACTTTGAAAATATGGATTTCTGAATCCAAACTCCCGCCGAAGTCTCGAGTATTCGATTTTTTTCACTACCGAATATTCGAAGCTCAAAAAATGGCATTCGTAACAGCCCTAGTATCGACTATATGTGGTGTAACTACAGGACCCCTGTACTATTTTTAAATACTCATTACTACACTTTTATACAAAGACACAGCATTTAAAGAAGTTAAATACTGTACATTGCTTGCTTGAACAAAGTAAAAAAATAAAAAATAAAAAAAAAAATTAACTCAAACTCCATGCCAAATTTTGAAATACAAAATACACACAGTGATCAGGTGAGATGAAAGACATTGATCCTCTCATTATATTGAGAGGATCCTTATCAAGTCATATAATATACAAGCCAGGAAGTGAACAGTCAGTTTTCTGACATGTGGGGTGCAGAAAAAATGAGAAAGGATACAATTGATTCTGACAAGGCCAAACAAGATCATGAGATAAACAGCAATACTCACTTCAAGCGTCAGACATTTAAATGTTGTTGCTGATCATACGGTGTAATTATACTGAGTCACATCCTTTGTATAAATATGTCAGTCACTAACATCCTGTGATTGTTGCATGTTCTACAAAAGGTAGAAAACATCACCATTCGGGTATTACCCGTTTTTTTGTTGTACTCTTCTCATTTATGCCACATTATGTTTGTTATTTGTGTTTGTTTTCTTGCTCTAGTACACTTATAACAGTGCAGTAAGGTGTTAATGGTCTGTTAGGCTGGAGCAGTCGTGATGAAAGAACTGAAAACAACAGGATGGGATTTCAAGATGGGGGTTGGGAAACACAGCCTTCAGTTTCAACCATTTAATCTTTGTTTACATGACTTTGTTTACATAACATGACTAATCCACAGCTACTGCAAACGCCCCTATAGTTCCTGTAGTTTACAGTATATTCACAGTCTGATGTTCTCATCAGTGTAGTATTGCTAATTTCATCAGACGAGAAGAAATGTTCGTCAACGACCTTTTTTTCCATGACTAAGACGAGATGGTGACGAGATGGCAACAGTGCACAAAAATGCTGACTAAGACTAAATTAACACGCATTATTGTTGACGAAAAAAGATGAAACAAAATGTTTTTTTATAAAATAAAAACTAAGATAAAATCTCTCCTCAATTTCGTCTACAATCGTCTCTACTTTTTCCA
>JBBKCR010000002.1:9225081-9240203 GCA_037577295.1 Ladigesia roloffi | reverse complement strand
ATGTATGTATGTATGTATGTATGTATGTATGTATGTATGTATGTATGTATGTATGTATGTATGTATGTATATGTATATATGAATGAGTGATGTATGTATGTATATGTATATATGAATGAGTGATTTTAAAAAAAGTAATATATATATTCACTTGTATGATCCTCAGGTCAGTTTAATCTCCTTTAATAGAAGAAAAACCTGTCCAAAATCTGATAGTACCCCTATGTGAGGAACCTTTGAGTTTTATAAATGAAATAATTTACAATGTGAAAAAAACATGTCTGGCCCATACTAAATTTTGTCCTAGCAGTTTCAAGAAAATAATAAACCAGAGAAATACAGCCAGAAATACAGAAAAAAGAATGTGAGTTTACTACGGGATCAATTATGTGCAGCACACTCTAAAGATGCACAGCAATCTTGTGCAAAAATCTTACCACAACCTGGTGATCTATGTCCAGCTCATGCAGTTTTCTAGCTCCTGTGGTTAAAAGTAGGGTAAGAGTCTATATCCTGGGGCACCATGTGACTTCCTTTAGGTTTTGGTAAAAGAAATGTTCTGCTGATGGGCCAGAAATGTCTAATATACAAATTAAAATGTTCGCAATTCTGTGGATGCAGTTTTGAAACCATACGGAAGGACAAAAAGGGCACTTTACCCATGAATGTCTTGAGCAAATTTTTGGCCCATAAAACAAACACAGCGTTTCCTGTTCTCTGTTGCAAGAGCTACTAAAAAATTTTCAAATCATTCCCTCACACCCAGCGTAAATGTTTACAAGCTTGTAGTTAGACTCCATTACCCTTCCTTTGTATTCCTCTAATTGAAGTTCATTCAGCCTTGGAGACGTCTGAAACCCTTCTCTTTCAGCAGCTCCGTATTAGTTTACGCTCGCGCCTGCTGGCTGTAGCTCCTGCTCCTGGGTCGGCTCGGGAGAAAAGGAGAGTGTTATTCGAGATGATGGCTACACATCAGAGCGCCTGGCGCTATGTGCAGGCCTGCTCCCGACACCTGACAGCCCATTAGATAGGACCATAAAGAGCAGCACGGAGCAGAAGTTCGATGGGACACCCAAGGCTGTATAAGAGGCATCCGTCCTTCAGCGATAGTGATGGATGAGACTGGAGCTCTACATTTTACGAAACATGAGGACTCGGGAGAGGCCCTTTATCAGACTGTTTCACTATGGAGTTCACAAACTGCATAGCATTTCAAACAAAGCTATAAATATGACCATCAAAACCCTAGATCTGATCCTCTGTATCAATATTTATTTATGTATATATATATATATATATATATATATATATATATATATGTGTGTGTGTATATGTATATGTATATTTATAAATAAATGTATATTTATACATATAATAGAGCTCTATGAATGGCCTGTATACATACATATACAGGCCATTCAGACAGCTCCATTATTTATTTATATACACATACATACATACATACATACATACATATATATATTAGCTTTTTTTTATTATTTTATCATCAAAATCAACAAACCTACACATCAAGCTTTATCTGAAGCATCTGAACCTTGTTATTTTTCATTTGCCATTGGAGAATATGAAAATAAAGCTGTCTAAATGTAGCCATAAAGCCATATATCTCAGTAAAAGAGAAGAAACATTTTGACCACTTGTGACCTTGTAAAAAAATGAGTGAACAGCAATGATTACAGTAATCGAAGTTCTTGCTGGGCAAAATCAAAGAAAAGTATAAGAGCTTAGCTAAAGGCAGTGCAGGTCTAATGTTCTGTATTATTTGCCATGCATTAGTCTAGCCACGCCAACAAAATGACGCATTTCTGTTGCACCTTCCTGCATTACCGTCCAACTGTGAACGGCACCATTTGAAGGAAAGAGGCCGTGAGTCACCGGTATGCAATTCTGGGCTTTTCACTCTCTCTCCTAGATGTTTGAAACATTCTTAAATTGCCCAAGTTCACCTTCCTTTAGTTTAATAACTGCTAAACAAGTCTATAAGAGTCGGTGTCTACTTATATTCATGCACCAGATTTTCTACAACAGTGATAACTATGGTCGTGTTAAGATAAAGTTGCCTATTATGTTAAAGATAATAATTTCAATCATTTTTTGCTACAACACTGAATCTGAACCCCCATAATCCAGACCAGGCAATAGCAACAAAGACATCTATTATGATTTAGTCAATTTAGTCCAAGTCCAGGACTGAAGTTGTCTTGATTACACACTTGTCTTGATTGCACACCACTTTAATTATACACCCACACTGAGAGCTTAGACTCAGAAAAGACCTCCAGCAGACTTCTTTTAGTGCCTGCGCCCACTTCAGCCATGTGTTGCCACGTCTCCATGTGGGGACACTCATTTTGGGCATGTTCAAAATGACAGATGATTAAATCCTGTTCTATTTTTTCTTTTGCTATTTTTAAGACACAAGGCTATTCATAAAAGATTTGACTTTGTAGCCCTGGATGCCCAGGTTTAACAACAGCCTTGGTGTGCCCACAGAAGAAGTCCTTGAAGTCTATTGTCCACATTTAAGTCAGTATATGCCTGTGTAAAAATATATTTTCCTGTTACTTCCTATCTAACAAAACTGCTACGCCACCAACCTCAGCAGAACGATGCTCAGTCCAAAGCCACATTATTCTGGGAAAGCATTTGTTCAACTGAGAATATAGTCTGGGCCTTGTATGAGCATGTATACCATCACATATCATCACTAGTCATGGAACACTGACCAACACTACAAAGAGACACAAATGATTAACCAGTCTTCGTGTCATGCAGTGTGTGAAATGCTCATGTTTAAGGTTTTAGACATGTAATTCAGAATATACGGTCTATATTTTCAGCAGCTTGTGCTTGAAAACTGTAAATAAGCTAATGACCAACACTCCTACATGTAGGTGAACTACAGATCAAATCATAGAGCTTACTGACTCCTGAAGCCTGAGCCAATACGACTTGTTCAAATTGAAAACTGAGCAGACAAACAAGGCAAGCATTCTGCCAGATTGCATGTTTATGAAAGAAGTGCCATCCAATGACTGTCAGTCAAGCATAACCAGGAGAGAGTGCACAAAAATTTCACTGGAAACATCCGGCTCTGCCAGAGAAAATCTTTTGTGCAGTGAGGGACAAGAACTCGCATTCAGCATTACGGGAAATGGCAGCAGGCAACTCTCATTCATGTCTTTCAAATGCCATGCAGTTGCATGAGCGAAGAGCTTCTGCGATTTTATTTAGATGTCATGTGACTGTTAGACTCAAATCTGTGCTTTACACACATACAAAATCAGGTTGTGCATGTTATAAAATGAATAATCTACTCAATGTTTACACATTTTGACAAAACAAATATTTACATATTTTTGGTACTGCTGCTTTGTGTGCGTGTTAATCAGGGTGTTGAATAGGGTGTCTACCTGCTTTTTGAATTCTACACACTTCAGATTATCCATCTGAGAAGAAACTCAGGCAGGCACAGATCCTATTGGATCAGCCTGAATCAAGACCAACAACGTTCCGCTCACAGAACACACACACTCCTGGTAGTAATTACACCCAAGTACACAACTGAGGAACAGAACAAATAGCCCACCATTTGTCCAGAAATCACGTCTCTGCTCTCTAGGGAGACATCAAAGGCAGATTTGGAGGAACTCTTCACTTTGACTGGTGCAATCAGTGGATAAACCAACCTGGAAACCTGTCAGGTCTTGTCTTGGCAAGTAAATAGCCTAGGACAGTGGGGGGAAGAGAACATTTTTCAGGAGCGTGCAGCCCCTTGTTTATAGCATGAACATGGTCTTGGCGTTTTGGTGAGACAGAATAAGGCCATGCCTGCCATCTGGATGTGATGTACTAGGCCAAGTTAAGTGGTGGCAGGAGAAAGTTTCTCGAGCAACAGAACATCAGCAGGAGAGGGGTTTTTTTGCCATTAAGGGAAAATCTTGGGGTGTGTTGCAGCTGATAAAACCTACTCCTGGTGTGTGAATGCATCATGCAACATCTGTAGCACACACACACACACACACACACACACCGAAGACATGTGCTCATTTGGGATTACTGGAGCTCTCTGAATGGCTTTTTAACAGATTAGAGAATCCAAGTAGGAGAGAAAATCTGAAACTCCCCTGTTCCTTATTGACCGGGGTGCTGGACTTTAAACGTGCTTTAAAGTGAAAACGACCAAGAGGTCTAAAGACACGCCAAGTAACTAAAAATGCAGGCAAAGCATTGCAAACGCAGAAGAGCAGAGGAATTAGCACCACGCCATGTGCAGGGACTCCTCCGCCACAGACCACACTCACAGTCAGAACAAAACAGGACTCTGGCTGTCGTGGTGCTGGAGATCATGGCTCAAAGCCACAGCCAAAGCCACAACCAAAATCTGCAATCAAATACGATACAAAGGCTTGTATATTGCGCAGAAGGCCAACAGTACATTTTAATGCAATGGCTTCGTTATGGCCACTCCAACTTCATCCATTGATGTGGGTAAAAACACAAACAACGCACGATCCTCCACTCCCAGTAGCGGGATTCGAAAACAAGGCAGCAGATTCATCCTCATTCTCCGATATCGAGCCTCACGACAGCTGCTTTCCTTTTTCCAAGACGTTCATAGCGTACGATCATAACAAAGCAGTCTCCCCTACCTCCGTTCATTCACAACGCCATGGAATTGGGTACCGGGAGACAGCACGACTTACTTGTCAGATCAGCCCGTGTTCATGGCTTAACGGGCTACAGTGGCTCCATTCCACGCTCCTCACACTCTTTTGTACAGCGATGGGTCCAGTCACTCATACCTCAAGCCCCAAGCCCACGATGCTTCAGAGTGTGTCGGTCTGTGCGTCCTTTCTTCTCGACGTGGGGGAGGAGCTCCGGGACCAGCAGGGGGTGCTAAAAGGTGATCCTCTTATAGCTTGGTATAAGCTTACATTAGGAAAAGAGCATTAACATGTCAGTATGGCACACAGCTCACAATGGTGGAGAGGTTCAAACTAGGCTGAGTCTAAAAGAATGAAAATACACTATGAATGTAAGTATTGGGCCGCCTGACCATAACACCAAGAGGGACTTTAATGACACTGCATTCAGATGCATAGACTTTAGTATGTATAATATTTAATATTAGTTTTACCCATTAATCAGCCTTAATTTCCCTTAATTGCCTGGAAATTAAACTAAAAAGTAAAGTAATTTTAAGCAGTAAAAATAAGGGGTTTGGTTTCGTAGTGATTTTTGGCTGAGAAGTTCTGGCTCGCAATCTCCATTCTAGTTCATCCCCAAGGTGTTGCATGGGGTCGAGGTCAGGACTCTGCTAGTCAAGTTCTTCCACACCAAACACATCCATTCATGTTTCATGGAGCTTGCTTTGTGTACTGCAGCACAATAATGCTGAAATAGAAAAGGTTCTTCACCAAATTATGAACTTGAAATTATGGTGTTTCAAGAATATTTTGGTGCTGAAGTATTAGAATTGCCCTTGCCTGGAATTAAGCAACCTAGAGAGCAAACCCTGACAAGCAAGTGTGTCCCAACTGTATAAGCGATAAAGTGACAAATTACCATTACTGTGATTTCATATGTTTTTTACATTTTAATTGGAGGGTCCATTATAGGTGCTGTGTAGATGCATACTGTGTTTAACTAATATTCAGCTATATACAACTTTTGGTATATTGTAATTTTACTAAAACATTCTCTAACCCTCATCTTGTCGTTAACATGACCTAAACCCACAATTGAAAGCATTCCTAATCCAAACTCTCATTCTAACTTTAACCTTAAATTTAAACTAATGGTAATCCAAGCCCTAACTTTAACCTTAACCCACAGTTCAACTAATCATAATTCAAACTCTGAACCTTAATTTTACCTTAAGAATAACCCACCATTTAAAATGAATGCTAATCCAAGCCCTAATTCAAAACTGAACTTTAATTCACAAGTTAAAATGTATCCAAATCCAAACCCTAATCCTAAATTTAACCTCAACTAAAATGTTTTATTTGTTTCTAGTCTTAACCATAACCATTACATTTATCTGAATTTACCTTTAATTAATAAAACATCCTGCTGTATTCCTGGAGACCCAGCCCTAATGGCGCAGTGTAGGAGAGCGCAGTGTTTTCCTTCAAATTAATTGCCAGGCTTTTTCACATCAGGTCTGCTGTGGAGTGACAGTTTCTGTCCTAATTCTCTTTAGTGAAGTGCAGGCTTTTTGCTGTTTTAATTTAAAAAGAAACATGGATGAGATAATTAAATTCTATTACAAATTTAACAATATTTTTGTAGTGATATGACTGAGTGACATGGTGAGTTTTTCTTTTCCTCTTTTTTATTCTCTATTTTTTGCATTATAATGTTTTACTTAAAATGTGCAGAGGTCCATCAGAAATTTAAAAAGACCAGTTCCGATTGGCTCCTCTGTAAAATCCCTATGTCAGAAAGTGATTTAAGCTGAAACATTCTCTAGATGCAGTGTGAACTGTTGAATCTATATACTGTTGAATAATATAAACTTCCGTATGAAAAGACACATACATCTTTTGATATGACAACATTTAATAGGTTGTCGTGACAACAGGGCCTCGCACACAGTGGGGGGGGGGGGTATTCAACAGCCCCTTTTTTGCTTTTTTGTCAGATTATATTATATTAAATTGATTACATTTTATTTATAACTTGGCATCCCTATCTCAGAATATCTCCCTATCTCAAAACAGGCCATATTTGCGTCTGAATTTGCATATGAACTTGAATTAGTGTACAAGTGGAACAAGTTATCAAAAGCCCAGTGTTAGCTCTTTCCACACCCCACATGCCAAAGACCAAATAGACTCCTTCCGCCATCGACCCATCTTACCCAAAACTGCAATATTTCAATGCATACTGCGCATTTATTTTCCATTCACCTAAGCTGCTGCCCCTTGATCTAGGGTGGTCTAAATTTCCTGTCCAGTCTCTTTGCTCCTGCAGGCTTTTGGGAAAATAAATGTGAATTTTTGGGCCTGTGCCTCATTTTGCCTCAACGTCCTTTTCAAAGGCATCCCCCTTTCTTTCATGCCCCACCCTGTGCTCTAATGAACTGCGCCTTCATTATTCGGAGTCTTCCCTCTTCCCTCAAAGGGCTCAGAAATGAGGCAGCAAGCTTCAATTCAGCAGCAGAACAAAGTTATGGCTTCTTCTGCTGTATTTTCCACCTCATTACCTTCTAAATCTATTGAGTTGCTGCATCTGCTATCTCTGAGTTGTTACTGCCCCAGCCATTTTCTCACACACTGCTCACATCAAAGCCTTTTTGGACTTTCAGCACTTTTAGCTATGACATATACACCGATTCCCCCCGCACACACACATACATACACACACACACACACACACACACACACACACAAACACACACATATACACACACAGCTAGTTTTCAGTCTGGATCGGCTCTACTATCTTCTCCTCACATATTAAGGTTGGTTTTATCTTGAGTGATAGCCTCTCCCCAGCCCTCATCGTTACTGGGGTAGTGTGTGAAGGCGAACTTAAAGGGATTTGCGGTTATCTAAGACAGACATTCTATTAGGTGTCCTGATTTTTCTGATGATGTTTTGTCACCCTCTTTTCTAAACTACATATCATCTGTGTATTACCACTAGGAGTGCATATTGCCTTCAGTAATAAACATAAACAATTATGAGGATCGCTAAGACTGCATCGTCACCTTCATTACCATCAGCCTCCTAATGGAGTGTAGTCTCAAGTGCATCTGGTGGCTATTTTTTTGTAGTGCGAGCAGGGGCTGAGGAAATTCACTGCAGCAGGAACTCTCCCCTAACATCTGCCTGCTGCTCTGATTTATTCTTGTTTGTTGTTGCTCAAGTATAATAATTAGGGCGGTTCAACACAGAATGAGCGTGACCGTAACCATAGGGACAGAGCAATTCTATCAGTCTGATGGTGCTCTTTCTGCTCAGAGAGGCAGAAAAGGGACGGTTGAATCTTTCAGAAACATCTGCTTCTCTGATTAGGCTCTTCTGATTGAATTTTATATGGACCAGTTGCTCCCAAAGCTGTTTTCAAACAAACCCTAACTTCTTTTTAACCCTTTAGGTCCTACTGAGTGTTGATCTATAAGCAGGAATGGGGCACTTCCTTTCAAAATAGTGATGGTCCAAGGTGAGAGATAGTGTTACATGTATTGTTGTAAAATACATATTAATAGTAACTTTTCAGAATATTGAAAAAGACACATGTAGAACAGTCATTTGGCAGTATTATATATTCCACACATTCAGCTGTGCTACTTTGTGGCAGGTTTTGGAATAAACTCATTTTCATAAAATTCTAAATGCCTCCACTTTTTTCTTTCTCCTTGCCCATTTTGATCTGATGCTTTTCTCGAAATCCCCTACAGCGGACTGCCTCCTGTTGCCTAGAAAATGATTGACGGAAATGGAAAATGTGAATTAACAAAGAAATAAAAGTTTGGCAGTTTTGGACGGAAAAGTAATAAGCTATGAGATTTCAGTTACTCGCATTACACTCCATGGCATTCCACATTTACACTCACATAATCCAGTACTGTGTTTATTACATGTAAATATACAAGTACTGATGTAATTGTTCAGTTTAGTCAGTCTCCAAATGTGCTTAGTAACTCACCACATACCAAAAGAATTCTCCTATTAATGAATAAAGTAACTAAGCTCCATCCACAGGGATCACATATTCATCCATGTTCAGAAGTATAAGGAAGCATAGTTTCCCTCTTTCTCTGGATGTTGTCGACCTTCTTACCTACATATGTTAAAACTCCAGGGGAGACAGAAGGGTTATAACCCTGCCATTATGCTAACTCAACCCCTGCCCCAATAATTACTAGCAGGAAACAGCTATATTCCCTGTTTTTGCACTGATGTTTCCCATGCAAAGCATTTAACATTACTTTGGCAATATAGTGGTTATATCAGTAGCACTACTAGTTTTATTAAGGTAGAAATCTGGGTGGCTTTGATCATTGTCATGTTTTATCTTCAGCTCTCCTGTTCATAATAATGCACAGTCCAAATGTATCTTGCGAGCTGCTGTTTATTTCGATGTGGCTACACGCCCCCAACACCCCATAGAAAATCCTGTTCAACTGCCTTTTTCCCTCCCAACCCCCGGACAACAAAAGTTTTGCTCTGAGTACTGTCACATGCTAATAGTGTTTCATTTCAGTAACAAAATGTAAGAGTTGTGTATTGGTATGTCTTTGCTTATCAATACTGCCTCTAAGACTGATATAAATGTGGCCAATTGGCATTTGCAGCCATCTGTATTGCCCTTCTACAGCTCTCAACAAGTTATAGGGAGCTCCAGCTGAGTTTACCCAACCCCCATATCCTCCTGCTGGGCTCCAGACTGTCTCCGCCTGCCAATAGAGTTAGAGGTATGGAACACAGTCAGAGAGCTCCCCTCTCCTCCACATAAAGGACAGCCAGAGGAGCTTTTAAAGGACAAATGCCACTTATAATAAGTCTTTACCTTTCATAATACTGCAGTACAGTCTTACAATGTAAGAAGAACTGGAAAAAAGTGATCTAAAGCTAAGTTTTTCTGAAAAATCTGGGTTGCAGAGTTGTAATCTATAACTTGCTTTCTCCACAGCTGTTAAAGTAATATTTTTATGTATTTATATCATGCTTGATTATTTGCTGTTCCAGTAACTCTAGCCACTGACAGACTCATCTTTTTTGCTTTCAAACTAACTCAATAAACAGTAAATTAGTATGTTTTACTGAAGAACATTAGGCAGCTTGTGATCAAGTGTTTAGGGAGTTTCTCCTGTTATTTGAAAGCCATAGATTTGAGCCCCAGGTAGCCTTAAGGAAGCTATTATCTCCACACACTGCTCCCTGCTTCACTTGGGGAAGGGATTAAATGTAAAGAAAGAATTTCTCATTGCTCACACCGCTGTGCTGTGGTTTGTTTGGCATTACTATGAGGAGCCATTTCATGCACAGGGCCAGTAAAGGTCTGAGAAGCTTGGACTAGAAACAGCTTACACCAATTCAAAATCAGCCGCAAATATACCGCATGTTTTTTTATTTCACTGATAAAACGGTTAAAGCAAAAGAGGCAGCAGAAAAGGCTAATTGTACGCGAGAGGGTTTTGTCAACACTGATGTCGAAGTGTTGCATCAGAGAAGCATTGCCTTAACAGTTTCAGTTATTGCTCCATCCCATGTGAACTTCCACTGGGCATCCTCGAGTCAGCAGACATTTTTCCTGTTTTGCTGACAGCTTGTTGTTCTGCCACCTCTTAATAAGCCAGTCCACACAGTTCGTATATATTGTCAGCAGTTTTGTCGCTTAACATAATTACGCTGGAATTAACGGCATGCCTGATGGCATGATTGCAGCTCTACATTGTTATGCAATCATAACTGACATTTGCATGTTCAAATGGCACCAAGATGCGACATAGGACACATTTCCACAGCTTATTTGGGTAAATTTTGGTTTTATTATAGACCTAAATGAACAGTTTATAGAATGTAATGCCAATGAAGTGAATTACTCAATCAATAAGCACACAATACACTGATAATACACTAACTTATTTTGTGTCTGTCAAGAAAAAAGCCTTTCACTTAGATTTTTGCCATTTTTTATTTGAAAACACCAGCCACTTGTTACATTTTTTAATTTAGGACAAATTACAGGCAGAAATTGTTTAATAGGTCTTAGAATTAAGTTTTGATCCATTCATTTACTATGAAATGTAAGAATGTGTTATTCTGCTCTAAAGTTACTGTTTTCCAGATTCGGTTTTCCAGATTCTGTTAGTTTTTTTTTACAGTTACTCTTTTGTTCCAACAGTGACAGTTTAATCACTAGCAATCTATTTGCGTTCTAAATAAAATGAATGGATTACAACAGGAATATTCCTAATGGTATTTCTCAAGCCTTTACCAGTCTTTCCCACCAGGCTATATGGAATTGTGTCTTTCTACAGAGCATTTATACTCCAAGTCATTATACAGTCAGTAGAGATAACATATATAATGCAGTTTGATGTGGATGTCTGGGAGTAAATGCCTTTTCATATTAGATCAGCATAATCATGATGATACGCAGCTCCACCATGAGCGCACAGTGCCTGCTAATGCCTGGAATGTCAAATTTGGTTCGTTTACTTATCAGCATGGTCCAGGTTAATGTGTTGATTATCATATCAGGCCTGCTAAATGAAGTGCTCCTAATTAATGTGCTTTGAAGGAGAGTGTTATGTGTAATATCATCCTGCTAATGCTATTCTCTTTCATTAAATATCAGCTTTAAACACAGCTTTCGATGTAGCTCAGAAAAAAAAGCATATTTCTGCCCTCCTGGGTCTGCTCTGAGGCTCAGAAAGCTCTGTGCTCTGCTATGTCAGATGCCAGCAGCTCAGCGTGTTGCATTACAGCCATTGAGGAATGTCTAATCTATTGAAATCACCAGTTCCTGGACAAGACTCTAAGCTGCAGTGCACCTGAATGGCTTATCCATGTAGCATTAATGGAGAGAAGGTGAAAATGATTTGAGTGAACTACCCTCTGCTCCCGAGCACATTGACTTGGTTTAGTCCTTCCTGGCGTAACGAAGCAGCCCTCAACCACCAGGAACTAGGTTGTTTCCATGGCGACAGAGGCAGTGACGGACCCCAGTGTGTGTATGTGTGTGAGTGTGTGTGTGTGTGTGTGTGTAAAGTGTACTGGTCCAACATGAGAGACGCCTAGACTGGAATCACAATGAGCAGCCCCTGTGAAGAGGCAATCACTGCTGCGGAACACAGACATACACATTCCTGTTTAAACGAGCAGAGTTTATCTATGCAAATACACTTTTTATAGATGTGAATCGCACTGTTTTTTGCTGCCTGAGCTGCTGATCGGAGAAATTGAGGACAACATTTTCATTGAGAGAAAAGGCTGTGGGCTGAGAAAAAAGTATCATGAGTCTCAGCCCCAGGGTCATAACAGTTCATAGCCCTAATCACTGGACTCCTTGGTAAAGATTAATATATACACATACATAAACACATACAGCAATCAGCCATAAAAATCTACAGTTGTATAGAAAAAACTATTCTTTAAAAAACTATTCTGACCCACTGAAGCTTGAACTCCATAAAACCTAGCATGCTGTGGCATTTGGCACCAAGACATTAGCAAGAGTCCTGTATGCTTCAAAGTAGCCCCACAACGGATTGGACGTGTTAGTTATGCACACCTCACAAATGTTCAGCTGGATGTGGGACATGTGGAAGCCAAGGTAACACCTTGAACACTTTGTTGTGTTCTACAAACCATTCTTGAACCCTCTCTGGCGTGTGGCATGCTATATAAACCTGCTGGAAGAGCCCACCACCATTAAGTCATACTGTTGTGGTGTAGGGGTTTACTTGGTCTGCAACACTAACTAGTATGTGGTATGTGGTCATGATCGATAGTGCCCCACCTAGTCAATCAGATGCCAGCCTGGTGGATCCGCTCTGACGTCGGCCCTGAGCATCATACAGCCTCTGTTAGCCCCCACCTCTTCCCTGAATAAGAGACACGCACGCTTATCAGTGTAAATAAAGCTTTGGCACATCTACATTGATTTATTGGTCAAAATAAAAGCAGTGAGTCTTCTCCTCTAATAGTTAATGAGATGGAGATTAGAGGAGAATACAGCAGTCTGAGACCACACCTCACTCCTAAATGCAGAATCTTTTCAGATTCTCCAGTGTTCCAGCTCTTCACTTTTAGACTCATCCCAAAGGATTCCAAAAGGTTAAGTCATCACTGAACCATTTATGCATGATTTGAGCATATGTTTAGGATGCATTGTTATTGTTATGTTTAGTCTATTATGACTTTTATTTTTTAAGACTAAAATGACTTCATTTAAATGTTTGTTTTCCCTCTTTTGGTTTTCAGTGTAAGTTTAAGGTAATTAATTACAAGCATCTTTACCAAAGATGCCACTGTGTTTGGAGCTAAATTCTTATCTTTATTTTCTGCAGTACCACAACATTAGCTTTAAAGTTTTTTGGGCAGTGCTTCAGTGTATTGGCTCAATATACAAGCCTCATGGATTCGAAATACCACGCTGATTAAAGTGCAGAGCTGAAAGATTTTTTCACCACATGCAAACTTTAATACTGTAGTGCCAGTCATTTCCTGTTTGCAATTTCTGCAAGGCCTGAGGAAAATACAGTCATGAGGATATTATGAATCTACAGAAAGAAATACAACACCTAATTTTTTTATCTTCTCTGATGTCAGTCTAAACCTTGTTCAGGCATGTACTTTATTTCATTTTCTAGTATGTTCTTGCTGGTTAAGCTTTTTTCCTCTCACAGTCGAAAGGTATGCATGTCAGGTGAACTGGATATGCTAAAATTGATTTTGTGCATGAATGCATGTGTCTGTTCTGTAATGGACCGTTGCACTCTTTCTTCACCTTTTGACTGCTGGGATAGGCTCAAATGATCCTGGTTGAGGATAAGCCATCAAGATAATAAATGGTCTTGTTTGAGCACTGTGATACATAAACATTATTAACACAAATGCATAACCAGAAAAGAGTCTCTCACTGAAAAAGGTCTCTTTGCAGTATGGACATTATGAACTCTGGTTCCTAACACCACCACTGCAAAGAAAGGTCAGGGTGGTTTTACAAAACACTCTGAATTACTTTGTTTGCATCTCATCTTTAATTCATTTCTAGAATGTTTCAGAAATGTAGAATTATCCTTTAAACATTCTGACCAACATTTTTGTAATATCCTGAAGTGTGTTCAGAAGGCAGAGTGGCAGCTTTCACCCACTCTCTTCCTTTCTGAATAGCGCATCTGCTCTCAGTGATTGGTGCCCACTTGTGTAGTAATTGCCATACAGAGTGGGCTGTGGTAGTAGTATATACAAAACACAGCTTGCCTGCTTTCATCCTCTTCCTCCCACAAGCTTCTGGTTTTCCTCCCTTCATGGCACTGTTGCTGCAAATTAAACATACAGCATTTGTACATATTTAGTAAAAAGTAAACATTTTATGTATTAATTTATTTTTATTCTATCAGGCTATTGGTCTAATTATATAAAGAAATTTATTTTCCCTTTTATTTGACAGAAAAGATGAATAGATGACATTTTTTACTATTTACAAATCTGGAATGGACATTTTGTTTTCTAATCTATTCCCATTTTAGTGATTTATAACAGTAGACTGGCTGTCCGGGGATATGTCATGTCTGTGCGGTCTGTGTGTGTACATCAACCCGGCCTGGTGTGTGAAAGTTGTGCTGGTCTGTAGTTCATGCTCATCTCTACTATTTTGAATCTACTAATTTGTGACTCTTAGATACAGACGGTTCTATTTAAAGTGGGAATTCACTATTATGGGTACATCACATCTTACTAATGCTAACATTCGGCAGGTTCTATCTGGGTGTGAATTTTAGGTTCCATCAGCAAGTTCTAAAATTCACACCAAGATGGACTGTTCATTTTTAATGGAGGTTTTAGACACACACATCTTATGTTACTTCTCTCTACATTTCTTAATTATGTGGACTAGGGGGCAAAAGCGCTGGACTGTGTTAAAACAAATATCGTTGGTGTGTACCACCCTGAGCCCTGCCCCACCTAGGCTACACTCGACCTTGGTTTTGCTGATTCCAGCATAGAAGCTGCTCATAATTCGCCAATCCATCTCTGAGGCTGATGAAAATCTGTCTTCCAGGAGCCTTCTCTGCACTTCAGGGCTGCTTTGATCACACTGACTGGGCATATTTAGGAAGTCTTCACACAGAATACACAGTGTTGGTGACTAGCTATGAGCAAGTACATCAAAGACACCTCCACATGCCCCAGCCAGATGCCATAGATGACTAGATAGGTGTGCAAATGCTCCGAGAACAATGCCTTTGAGACTCCGCCTTCAGATCATGTGATAATTCTGCACTGCTGACAGCAAGGGCCAAGCTGTCCCGGGCCATCAGAACAGTGAAGTGCTTACTAGGGATGAGCCGGATACTCGGCTGAAACGAGTATCCGGTACGGATAAAGCACTTTTGACGAGTACGAGTATGA
>JBBKCR010000002.1:9207769-9224981 GCA_037577295.1 Ladigesia roloffi | reverse complement strand
CCCCCCCCCCCCCCCAAAAAAAAAGGCACTTTCTGCAGTTTAAATTTGTAATGATTGTTTATAGATACCATGCTGCTACCAGTTATGTAATGCTTGTGCTGACTTATAATACTTAATGTGTCCATAGGTTCGTCAATATGTGGTGCAAGTCGTTTTTTCTGTCACATTTGCCTTTTCCTGCACTATGTTTGAACTGATCATCTTTGAAATTCTTGGAGCCTTAAGTAGCACGTAAGCAACTCCATTTATAAAAGAACGTTGTATTTTCTATAATTTTTATAGGATTTCCTTAAGGTGCTTCATTTATTCCCTTTTTTAGGTCCAGATATTTTCACTGGAAGCTAAATTTATATGTTATACTGCTGGTTCTGATATTTGTTGTGCCTTTCTACATTGGCTACTTTGTTGTCAGTAACATACGATTGTGTAAGTGCATCTTAAGTTCCTAAAAGTTGTCATTTATATATCATTTTATATTTTCCTTTCCTTGGGATGCATGTGCCTAATGGTCACTTATGTCTTGTATTTTAAAGTGCAGAGACAGAGGCTGCTTTTTGCATGTGTGGTTTGGTTTACCTTCATGTATTTTTTCTGGAAACTTGGAGATCCTTTTCCTATATTGAGTCCAAAACATGGTGAGTGCTAAAATGTTATTGTCAGAAAAAACATAAACACACAGATGGCAAATAGGGTGAAAAATGTTTGTTCTTTTTGTCATTTGAAAATTTCCTCCTTCCCTCAGGCATTCTGTCCATAGAGCAGCTCATCAGTCGAGTAGGGGTCATTGGGGTAACTCTGATGGCTCTTCTGTCTGGCTTTGGTGCTGTGAACTGCCCTTACACATACATGTCCTATTTTCTCAGGTAGAACTTAGACACTGTAAACAGTGCAAACTCACAGAATTTAGATGAAAGCAATTTCTGTGGATTTTTCTTTTATCGCTGATGTCATTTTTCTTTTTTTTGTAGGAATGTGACCGACAGTGACATCCTTGCCTTGGAGAGACGACTGCTCCAGACAATGGACATGATTGTCAGTAAAAAAAAGAGGTTAGTTGTGAAAAGTAAACAATAGAAAATTCCAAGTTCTCTGAAAGAATATTTGTAAGACTAATTTAAAGTGTGATACATGCGAACGTGAACCCATGTAGTCATTAATGTAAGTATAATAAGAGTATAAATATGTATATACTTTATTACATATAATTTATGAAGACTGCTTCATGATCCACACTGTATAGGATTGCCATGACAAGGAGGCAGATGTATCAGCGAGGAGAGGACCAAAATAAACAGGCTGGATTCTGGGGGATGATCAAGAGTGTTACATCTTTAACCTCTGGCAGTGAAAGTATCCTTTGCCTTGATATTTACTGGCAGGTCTATAAATATTTGGATGTTGACCAAGTTTTTGTTATTTTGACCATATACATCAGCATGTTAAATTAAACTAGAATCAAATGCTGTAAAATTAAAAAATAGTCCAAAGAGTTATCACTTCCAATAAAGCAATCCCTATTTAGACTGGGAAACTAAAAAACAAACCCATTACAAGATTCAAAATCAAGAAATTCAAGATTCTTTATTTGTCACATGCGTAGTTATACAACTACAACATACAGTTAGATTTAACAATATAGAACTAGTAAGAATATCAGGTGTGGCCAAATCATCTATTTGGTACTTATTAAAAAAATGAATGCACTTGGGGCAGAGAGATGCTATAAGACCTTCAAGATCAAAGAAAACAACTGGGGTGGAAGATCTTTTCCTGAGGTGGAACTCTTTTCCTGGTGAAGGAATAGTAAAAAATCAAGAGAAGACACAATGAGAGTGAACACAGGGGGGTTACAAGTAGAAGTAAAAACTGTAAAGCCTCAAAACAGGAAGTCCAGATTATAATTTGCCATATTTAAAAATTTCTGTGCAATTCTGGAACAACATCTTAAGGTCAGATGAGGCTGATTATCTTGTACCAGAAAGATGGGAAAAAAAGGGAATACAAGATATGAGACTGCATGGCAGATAATAACCAGGGAAGAAACGGGGTGTCTAGTGATTGTGTTAGTTTGACCAGTTACTTTTGAGTTCTAAGAAAAGGGGTGAGCTAGGTATTGAATATACCCTCTGATTATAGCTAAACGTTTACTTTTGGAGTTTATATTAATCATTTAATTTTAACTTCAATACACTGGGGTAAATATTTAAATTAACACCACATTTCTAATGTCTAAATATTAATTTGTGAAGTGTTAGCTTTTATCAGTTAATTTCTGTTTTGCTTGGAGAGAGTTCTAGTTTAAACTCTGATCATGAGCTGACAGTTTTCTTTTAGTTGGCTTGAGTAACTGCTGAATGTTTTGTACCTGATTGCGTGGTAAGATGAAGCATGTTGTCTTAGGCTGAGTCACTGTATTTACACAGCAGGTGTGCCAGTCTTGTCAGTGTACATTATGAATTTATGATCATGGTTTGTATGTCTTGGTGGAGGTGTATGCAATACAAATTGACATTATTTTACCTTAATTATTTGAATACCAAAATTTTGTTGGCATTATTGAAGTTTCATGTTTGCTCCTGTAAGGCCCCAGGACATGTTTTGTAGTCAGTCTTTGCATTTATTTTAAGATAAAAAAACCCAAACATGTATTAAAATGTGTGATGTGAGGTTCCTTGATAATGGAACTGCAGACCTGTCCCTGATCCAGCAGGAAGTGGTTGCTCTCGAGGAGCTCAGTAGGCAGCTTTTTCTGGAGACAGTGGACCTGCAGGCCACGAAGGTACAGGACACTATCAAATGCTGCCTGTTGTGTATCATGTCATGCACACATACATCTTCTATGGTGATCCTCCAAAGACCACTTTTCACTTTTACCTTTTCTTTTGCATTTGACTCCTCCTCTAATCTGTGTCATTAGGAACGGATAGAATACTCAAAGACTTTCCAAGGAAAGTACTTTAACTTTTTGGGATACTTCTTTTCCATCTACTGTGTATGGAAGATATTTATGGTAAGCATTTATTTGAAAATTAATGTGTAAATATTACAGTCGTATTGTAATTGTAAGGACACTAACCTTATGTATACTGTTCAGGCCACAATCAACATAGTCTTTGACCGCGTTGGAAAGACGGATCCAGTGACGAGAGGGATCGAGATCACGGTCAACTATTTGGGAATCCAGTTTGATGTGAGCTTCTTTTACACTGTTGGTTAGTGCCAAGGGTAGGACTGATTAAGTGCTTTATCACCTCAAAATGCAGAATATTATTTAGCAGGAAAGATTCACAGTAGATTACATTTTTCAAAACAGTATTGGTTGACATTGACTCTGGAATTAACATCACCTTTTACTCTTAAGAGCTATGTTTGCTTGCATTTTAGCTATGCACTCATAGGGATATGGCCTGAGGGGGGGGTTGGTGCAGCGGTCAGCCATTTACAGCACAGCTATGATCTTATGCCATGGTACTGATGAACTAGAGTTAATTTTGTGTAATGATTGACTCATTTAGAGGCTTTGTGTTCTGCCTGAACCACATCGGCATCTCGGGATCATGGCCAGAATGTTAAAACAGGAATTTTTAATGACGGTGACATGCTCTGTGGTCCGCATGCAACCCTGAGGTGCAGTGATTACTGCAGCACTTGCTGGCAGTGATATTTGTATGTAAGGTGTAAGTGAGAAGATTAGTGGACTGTCTGATTGTTGCCTGTATCTGCTGGTTGCTCATTAATCACTTCCTAGCCTGCTGAATCTTCCATCCGCCCTTTACTTGTTTTTTCCACAAAGGGAGCCAGTCATACATCCTCTTTTAACATGGATACTTTCCATGCTGCTCTGAAGAAAAAGCTATGCTACTTTGTCCATTTCATAATAGCAGAGCATGATGATACCTCCGGCATTTCACATTTTTTAAACTCACTCAGGTGAAGTTCTGGTCTCAGCACATTTCCTTTATCCTCGTTGGAATCATCATCGTCACGTCCATAAGAGGCCTTTTAATCACTCTTACCAAGGTAAGCAAGAGAGTCGGCTCATATTTATTTCATGAAACAAAAGAATTGTACAAGAATTGTAATGTATTTGGTCTAATATTTAGTGTAGAGCAGGGGTCCCCAACCACTGGTTTGTGGACCGATACCGGGTCGTGGCTAATGTTGTACCGGTCTAATGTGGCTAATGTGGTACACAGAAAAAAAACTGATATAAAAATGGATATTCTTAGTCTATCCTTAGTGAAAATAGTTACTGATATTAAACAAATTCCTGACGAAATATAGGTTGGGGACCACATTCTACAAGGTTTAGAATGTACTAATAACACCCCCCACCCCACCCCACCCCCCTACTGGTGTAGAGCATTTCATTAACAGTCGAGACCATTTAATTTTGCTGGTGGTTTTAATGGTATGGCTGATCAGTGTAGAAAGCTGTGCTATCTGGATTAAGCGTGCTTTCACTTACTTTTGGTTTCACCATGCAAGCGCAACAAAGATCGTATCATGACATACAGTATCTACGTCCTGTGATCAACATATATGCAGATGTCGTCTCCATATATTTGACATTGATTTCTTCTTAGATGGTCAACTACAACTGCCGTAAAAGAAAGTAGTGTACCACTGATGCCACGACACCTTTAAGCAGTACTGCGGCAGTTTTTTATGTTCAGGTGGCATTGCTGTCTCGCCCTCCTTTTCTTCTTTGATGTGCTTCAGAAAATAAGATGTACTCCTTCCATTTTTTCCTGGAACTGATCTGAAAGCCCATACTGTCTAAAGGTGCTGCCTCCCACTACAAAAAAATCAAACTATGGAACCAAGGCTTCCACTTTTGGCCAGACCAAATTTTATTATTTTGCTAAATAACTGCTGCTTTGGTTCAGACTGAATGGAATAGGCTGAAGGTCTGGACCAAACTACTTAGGTGTTTTTTATTTAATTACATAAAGGAAACATGTTTGCCATGTTGTTTAATCTATGTGTTTTTGTCTCCAGTTTTTTTATGCTATCTCCAGCAGCAAGTCATCCAACGTAATCGTGCTGGTCTTGGCCCAGATCATGGTAAATGACCTCAAGTCAAGAGAACATGATGGTATTGTGTTGCATATGGATTATGTTACTAAAGATGATTGTGTAACATTTCTCTCTCACTCTCTCCCTCCTGCCTTCCCTAGGGGATGTATTTTGTGTCATCTGTGTTGCTCATGCGAATGAGCATGCCTCTGGAATACCGCTCAATTGTCACGGAGGTACTAGGAGAGCTACAATTTAACTTCTACCATCGATGGTTTGATGTGATCTTCCTTGTAAGCGCCCTTTCCAGCATCCTCTTCCTCTACCTGGCACACAAGCAGGCACCTGAGAAGCACATGACTTTGTGACCCTTATTCAGGTCCCTCTTATGTTTTCTGAGGGGCCATCTACTGGGACTGAACTTCCTGAATCAGGAAGGGCCTAGAGACTGCAATGTTCATTGGGGATTTAGTTTTGGAACTGTAAAGGTGGTGGTCTTTTTTGGAACACATTTTATTAGCATGGATGTGACAAGATGCTAATTAAGTTCAGCTGTTTTCCATGTTCACTTATTTTTAAACATTTGAGAAAATTGTTTTTTTTTTTTGTCATTTTTCACTGGACCAGGCACAACAGGAAGCCTTGCTATCAACATGTTATCAGCTATGTTTTTTACCACTAGTCACCTGGCAATAGATTGCTAATTTCCCAGCACAGTATTTTATGTGAAGTTAAAATCTGCTGTCCTCTGCAGTCTCTTTGGAATTCTGCTTCAGCATGAAGAGTTTACCATCAGCGGGATGTCAACTTAATAGTATTTTATTCTGGAACAAATACTTTGTTAAACATTTAATAAAGTAAATTAACAATCCTTATTGTACCGATGGTTAGTATTCAAGTAATTTATACGTTTATTGTAGAAGGATCTCCAGTGCCCAGAAAAAATAAAGAAACAACAGACTGCCATTGAGCTTTCAGAATTTTTTACTAGTTGGGTATTCTGTGAACAGAAACAGTGCCCTCTTGTTCATTAGACAGCCAGTCCTGAAGTAAATAAAGAAACATAAGGAAAAAGGGTACAAATCAAAACCCATTAGCCATGTAAATAGGTCCTGATAGGCATTAGAAAGTTTAGAAAAATCATAACCCTAATTACAAACTGCCATCTTTACAGGAAAGGAGTAATACTTTCTGTAATACAGAAAGATGAAGCTGCTTGGAAAACTGCATCTTGTCTGCTTTAGAAGTTGCTGACCGTGCCATTTCTACATGGCAGTAATGTCAACGTCCATAAATTTAAGAAGTACATGGATATCATCAGATGCTTGAATAAATATGTTAAATTGATGCTGTGCTTTTTCATCAATTTTAAGTGCAGTCCTAGTTTAGGAATAGGACTGAATCCCAGATCACTTTCCATTTAAGAAAGGGTCTGTTTAAACGGAGAAATAATTTACCACATTAAAAGCATTTTAACTGAATTGTATGTATTAATGACATAAATATCAGTAGAATCCAGCAATGTGGGGGGAAAAACATGCAGTGGACTTCTCAAAGCCTCTCATCTTCACTATCAGTTGATGACGTAGATGATACAGAGGGTGTCTAAAATGAAAAAAGATTAAACATTTTAGATGTTTTGTTTGTAAATTTGAAGTGTATTGTGTTTGTTATCAGTAACATTTGTTAAATGGAACTAACCCTTGTACAGGCCTGAACTGGTGGGGTCACTGGTCTTTGAGTTTGTGCCTCTCGTGCGATGGCAGGAGCACAGGGCTCTGGGGTTTGCACTGGATCCAACATCTGTGGGGTGATGGCAACTCCTTTGCCTTTCAGGTAATCATAGGCTGCTTTCTCAGCCACTAGGAGGATCAGACTGTTGCCGCTGCTACGAATCATGTTCACAACTTCCTCGTGTGTGCTCTTTTCCACGTTTATTCCGTTGACCTCAACCACAATGTCTTCATTCTCAAGCCCAGCTCTGTCTGCTGCTCCACCTTTGACCACCTGCCAACATAGTGTAAATGTCAGGTTTTAATCTCTCATCTCTCTCTCCCCCTTTCTCTTTGTGAACAAACCACAGTGTGGACAATGTGACATTATTTCCATGCATTTAACCCAGAGGTGCCTAAGGAGCTGTCTGATGGGAGAGGTAAAGGGGACCTCAGTGGAGCTAGCAGCCCTGGGATTCAAACCTACAAATTTCTGATTGCAGAGGCAAACAACAATGGGCACATGAGCATTAGAACTGGACATTGGAATAATGGGAGAAGAAGAAATGGTGCAATGAATCAATTTATTTTACATCATGTGGATAACTGGGTGTGCTTTGCTTAACTGCGGAATGATGCAGCAGTTTGAGAAGAATCGGAGGCAGTATGATGCTCTGGACAGCGATCTACTCTGTGAACTTAGGACCTTCCGTTCATGTGGAAGTTTCTATGGAATGTACCACCTACCATTGTTGCAGGCGAAGTGCAACCCTTCATGGCAAAAGTATTAACTTGCAGTTGCCTCTTTTAGCATAGCAGTCAATCACACTGCAAAAAGTGTTTAGAAATGTTTTGAGGAACATGAAAACGGATGGTGTTGTCTCCAAATAACCCAGATCTATGTGCGATTGTGCATTTGTGCGATATGCTAGAAAAAGCTTTCATATATATATATTATATATTATATATTCCTGTTATCCCTACCTCTTGAATATACTGTCCATAGACACCTTGAATGCCATTGAGGTGGAAGCCAAATCCAGCAGCAGTCTTTTCCAGGCGGCACAGTTTGGGTTTGTAGGATTCCTCAGCAAGAGCTGGTACAGCTGGAACTGGCAGTGGTGCTACGACTGGTGAAGATGGTGGGGTTGGGGCTGGGGCTGGAACGGGTTCAGGCTGACTTACCTTAGGCAGTGAACCCCTCATTTCCTCCCAATAAAGTAAGGGAGAAACACCTCCCTGCAGAAGGACATCAAGATGTCATATTAAATAGCGTAAAAGAAGACAAAAATGTAGAGTTGCGTCTAAAATAGGTGAAAAGTTTTCCACTGGGAGAAGCGTCCCAACGCACCGTCTTGTAGAGTTTGTCTGTTTCAGGATCAACCAGCAGGAGGCAGCATCTGTTCCCGAGCTGTCGGATTTTGTTCACCAGCTCGTCATGTTTACAGTCATCCACTGCCTCTCCCTCCACTGCCACTACACGGTCCATCGGCCTCAGCCCTGCTCTCTCTGCGGGGCTGCCACGGTCAATTTCTCCCACATAATGACCTGGACAGTGGTTTGTATAGATTTAAAGAAGATAAGAATGGATATTTAGAGCATACATTTAGAGGTTACTGTCTTACAGGTGCAGCTGTAATAATAAAGTAAAGTGACCCATTTTAGTCACAGGTGTACACAACACAGCAAGCTAATTTCAAAGCTAGGATTTTTCATGTTCTTGAGAAGTAAAATATGCAAATAGTAATATAGGATGAAATACTGGCTTTATATCAAACCTCTCTGAATTCAGACACAACTTATCATCCCTGTCAGAGGGATTTTTATTCTGGCACTAAAAATCCATAGCTACAGGTCTTTTCAACATATGTTCAGCTCAAAAGAATGATAAAAACCTTATAGAACATTCATTTTTTAGAGAGAGTGCCATTTCATGGAAGCAGAGAAGCCACTTTATTAGGAGAAATATAATCACACAATTATAAATCAATAAACTACTAAACACCATTACTTTTCACCATTCCACCGGTCATTCTCTAAAGAGTGTCGGGTTCAACTGACATGCGGTGTCTGAGAGAGCCAACTCTGGCCCTCGGGTGACTGAATGGCGCTTCAAAACGCGCTCTGACCAGAGCCTAAATACTCAACAAAACTCACTCAAACAAAAATAAAACCTCCAAAACAGTAGTTTTATCACAACCCAGACAGCAAAAAGACACTTTAATGCAGTGTCACGAGTGTGCCGAGTGTGAGCATTTTCTCCTGGATATTCTTATTTCCTGGCCAAATATCCCTATCAAATGTTTTCGAGTGTCCTCAAATTTCCTGAATTCTGTGTGCATTTCGCTTTGTTTCAGCATAAAAATACATGTTTTTCAGCCAGAGCTTGAAGATGTGCCTATCTCTGAGCGGTTTGGGACTGGGTTGCCCCTAGCTTTCCAGCCTTTTTCACCCCTGAGCGAGGAGACACTCCTTTCTCTTGTTATTGGCTACAAACCTTGTATATGTAAATTACAACTTCATGCTAACTGGTGAGAGTCCTTCACCTGTTGTTTTCTACATGCTTTACTGTCCTTCTCATGGGGAGTGCCCCCTGACAGACTTCTGCTGTATACAACCCATATAGGGAAAGAGCATACTGTGCATGTTTTATGAGTTCAAATATCGCGATATATCACAAAATTTGTATTTCGTCCCACCCTTACAAAGGAAATGCTTTCTCTCCATGTAACCCTAATCATGCACTGAGTAGCCTGCGTCTAGGGGCGGTTCCTTGCTCAAGGGTACCACAGTGGCGCCATTGGCAGTCCAGGGTTTCAAACCCATAAACTTGTGATACCCGGGCAACTAACTAACCACTAAGCCAACAGCTGCCTATGTGGTAACTCCACTCAAGAGTGGCTTGAGTCCCAAACTCCGCGTTCGGTTTGAAAGTGGATTTACCTGGCATTTTAGGGTCTTCTTTAAGTAAGTAGCCATAACCATTGGCATCCTTGGTCATTTCAGCGATGCGTGGCTTGTGTGGAAGGTGCTTCACTGTGGCTAGCTCAGTCCCCAGTGTGATGCGTTTGCTCTTGTAGTATTTATCTGTGTCCTCATCCACCAATAAAAACAGCACACAGTCTCCAGATGCCTTGACCTAGCAAGCAGTAGCATATAAGTCCTTCTAAGAACAAAACATTTAGTCTAGTATTTATTGACAACTGTTTGTGTTAAAACTCCACTTACCTTTCCCACAACTTGGTCGTGTGCGGCATCATTTACATTTTCTCCATTAATTTCCACAATGCGATCATTCTCCCTAACCCCTGCCATATCAGCAACCCCTCCGGGGACTACATGCATCATGTAGGTTCCCTTTTCACCTAGAAACACAGTATAAGCCTCAGCATCCATAAAAACATAAGAAGGCAAATTTCACAGCACTTCTTACCTTTAGTGGATTTTACAGAGAAGCCATAACCAGCGCTAGATTTCTGCAGAAAGCAGAGCCTGAGTTTAGGGCTCGGGGAAGACACTCCGTTCATGGTGGGCAGGCCCTGAGCAGTCTGGGGCTGGGAGTCTGTAAGGTTTATCCCATTGAGTTTGGACTGTTTATATGCTTCCTCCCCAAGGACATGAAATGTGACAGACATTCCACTTTTCCTGACCAGATCAGCAACCTGATCCAAGCGAATAAAGCAATAGAACTGTTAGATTCTACGCAAGCATATGTTGTGAAGGTTTTGAACTAATAAAATTCTGATCTCTTTGATGATGGGTGATATCAATCATTCGTCTGACCTGTCATTAACCTGCACAATAGTCAAGTATTGTCACTTTAATATAAAATGATTCACCGTTCGCCTTGTTTATAGTTTTATACTCAGCTTTATACCTGACTGTGCTCCATGTTGTCCACAAAAGTTCCGTTGACCCTGATGATGCGATCTCCATCTTTGAGCCCTGCCAGTTCAGCAGGACCACTCATCTCCAAGGCCCGGATCAGATGGCCCTCCTCTCCTTGCTCGACCCTCAGGAAGAAGCCGAAGCTCTGTCCCTCACGCTTGGTGAGGGCAATCACACGAGGTTTAGGTCCAGCCATCTTTTCTAAAGGGAAAAAATATATGCTTTTATTTGGTCATTTAACAAAGCAAGGTTAATATTTAACTCCTCCAATATCTAATAACATGCTTTTGCTATACTGTTCTACCTCCCGGGGGGAAAGGGGTGGCCATGGTGATAATCTTATCATAAATTATCACCACCACTCATCGTTTCATAACTGCCAAACTATTTTATCACTTTTATGGCTGTTGTAAAGCTGTCAATTACAATGTCCAGTATATATCACTGGGGTGTGGTGAATGTAATTCTTACATCACCATTTAAATCTTACTTAAGTAAATAAATAAAAAAATTTAAACATACATAAATGACAATTCCGCAGAAGCTTCTTCAGAAATCAAATCTATTCAGAAATTCCATATTCCTAGCTCAGTTTTCATTTGTCCCCATTATTGATACTTTTAATATTGTAAAGCCATTAACTTTTTTATTAAAGAATGGTAAAGCATCAAACTGGAGCACTAAAGAATGTAGATATATGGAGACTATTTTGCTTTCTTTGCAATATGCAAGAGAACTGTGGATGCACAAATCATAGCCATTATCTAGAGCCATAACTTCGCTGTCCTGGAGGTTTAATAAGAAGATAATATGCTGACATTCACAAAATGTGATCTGGTCCTTCGATCGTTAATTGTTAAATTGGAGGAGCTATGACAAATTATGCTCCTTGCTCAAATGAGTGCACTTTGCCTCTGCAATAAAAAGATGTCAATAACCATCTTTGCTAAGTGCATAGAAAATATGAGGAATGGAAGAAATAAATACATATTAATATGCGTAGATTCTTGGATTGCAAATTACAAACCAGTCTTGCATTTTACTTCCAGTTATTATGTTTGAAAAAGGCACCCAGTTTAAACACTATCTATTACATAAAAAGACACCACTCATTTTTTGGGTGCTTCCATGTTAGGGGAACCATTTGCTCCCTATTATATTTTATATAAAAATATAATAAAAATAAATTCACTTTTGAAAAAATATGTTAACAAATCTCAGACAAGTTATGTCATATTCCCCACAAAGTCTCTTTGCAGATTTACAATATATTATATCACAGAAAAATATGAATAATGCAGATTCTTGCTAAACATGTGTGGTGAGGTGAAACAGGCAAAATACTCTCGTGTAAGTGCTGCAGATAGTGATGTTATATATTTTAAGTTATTCGAAAATTTGCATGTTGAAGAAAAAGACACTTATGTTTAAAATGCCTTTTACCTTGCATTCATATTTGTAAATGTGACATCAGTGAGTCACAAGTGGCACAACCCCAACTGTCAAATAACTTTGAGGTCTTTGTAACAGTTTATGAGCCTTGCTTTCTTTAGACAATGTGGCTATAGTGCCAATAACAATGAGGAGTTGTTTAGTATATATTCGTCTACATAATTTTCAAATTGGTTGTTGATAGACAGTAACTTTCAGGACTAACTTCACAGATGCCTATCCCTGTTGGATGCACATTACAATGCCTTCTTAAAATTAGGTTTGTGAACACCAGATTTGACTCTGAGATTCGTAAAAATGTACAGCATGGTGATATTATAATAACAAACAGTAAAGCATAAAAGTAAAATGAAATTTAAGAATGTAATAAAGTCCTGTGCAACAGCTTGTTAGGATGGATATGGATGAACTGTTTGTTCTAAGATTTAAATAAAAGAAAAAAGCTCCATGAAAACTTCTGTATTACCTGATGTAATATAAAAACATTTTCCCATTTTGATTTGTATAATGAATTTCAAATCAAGCTGCTAATGTAGAGGACAGGTAGATGCCACTCACCTGTTCCAGTCTTTGGGATGTCAGTGCCTGAGAGGGGGTTCTTCTCTCCTTGCAGAAGTGTTATCAAGCTGTGTGTAGGTATGTAACGGACTTTGACAGACCAAAGGTTGAAATAAAGGGTGAGTTATTTAACCATATCTCGTGGCTGGAAGCCTCCTCGCAATGTTGCTATGTATAACTATGAACAACTCTTTAAACCACAGCAATCATAAACTTTAGTCAAAAGATTTGAGCAAAGGTGAGAAAGTTACTGAGGCTCAGATGTAAAATGGTATTTCAACGTAATCCTCTAATAGGGGGTAACGTGCAGATAGATTTATATTCCCTCAGTGTACAAATAATTTAGTGTGACCTCAAAGGTTCACACTAAGGTCTTCAATAAGTTCAAAACTACCACTGGGAAATGTCCATGCTTAGTGTGCTTGGTGCAGAACAGTAACTGTCAATTCTCTTATGTCAGCTAACAGACACACATGCTGGCTAACATCGGGCTGGATGTGGAAGGATGGCCATCACACCCCAGAGACACAGCGAGGCCAATAATACTTTATTAGGCTCTTAGCCACAGATTATAGACTCTTATTGCTCACAGTCTTCTGATGATAGGACGAACACCACTGACAGTTGTATGACTTTGAAGAATATATATATATTAATTTATCAATCAATTCTGTTTTTGCCCTGATTTTCTCATTTTCACGTCACTGTTGGAGTGCTTATTTTCATACTACTGACCATGCATGTACCTGTCATGGAGAAAATAAATTTTTGTTTCAACACTTATGTTGATGAAGGTCTTTGGACAAATGAAAACCTTTTGAACATAATGGTGTTGATCTTTGTCATCTCACAGCCCAAGACCTTTGAATTAGCCGATACGTTTAGTTTAATGCAATAGCCCATGTTTGTGTGTGTGTGTGTGTCTTCAACAGAATCATTTGAAAAGAGTGATCCCTGAATTCTTACCCTGTGCACTGATGAGTGCTCCTAACACACACATACACACACATCCTGCACACTCCAAAGCAATAACACGCCTCAGTGGGCTGCCTATTCAATACCCTTTAATTATTGAGCAAGGTTCTGAATGTGCTGTAGTAACCTTGGAGGAGCGACACACCTTTACTCGGGAGAACAGTGAGGGTATACATGATGCAAACGACTTTACAAGCTGTAAGCTGCGTTGTGGCAAAACCAGAAGATGGTAATCACATTATATTTTAGCACAAAGCCTGAAAATGGATGTACAAAGAGGTACACATTGCAACTTCTACAAGTACATCCAGAGTCTGAACTTGATGTTTCATTTATTTGTTATCATTTTTATTTACTGCTGTTCTTGCAGACCTACTGTGTGTTTCTGAAAAATCCACAATATCAGAGTCCTGTCTTATTCTTTGATTTGTCTGTTCCCTGGGGAAAACTGGGAATGTAATCCTCACTAAATATTAGATATTTTAATCTTTCTCTGATTGAATGCTGCTATTTAGTTGGTTAGTTTAGTCCTGCACTTTAATCAGGTGGATGTAGGTATTAGGTAATGGCTATGTATTGTACATTGGCTAGAATAAATATAAAAAAATTAATTTATGTTTTACATTTATATATATTGGGGCAGCTGGTGACCTGTTGTTTTGGAAGTTTGCCCTGCGATCAGAAAGTCATGAGTGAGAATCCCAAGACTGCTAGTGGCACCACTGAGGTGCGCTTGAGCAAGATACTGTCTCTACACACTGCTCCCCAGATTCTGTGTTCCAGCGGCTTCACTTGGTGAATGGGAGATAATGCAGATAAGAATTTCTTGCTGTTCACACTGTGGGCTGTGGTGAGTTCGTATATGACAAAAGTCATTATACTCTTGTATGTTTATTAGTATCTCAAAAAGCAAGAACTTACGAACATTTGATCCTATTTATTTAGTGATTCAAGTAATATGTTGAGTGATTTTCAGACAAAATGAAATTCCTTGGTATCTAGTGGTGGCCCAAATGTTGGTGGGAATAGAAATTGAACATTTAGATTAACATTACTGCTAATGGAACATCTGACATATGTGCAATGCTATACTGTTCTAGTTAACCCCAAATCTAAATTAATTAGTTCGAACTGATCCGACTTGTGTTCTCATCAGTTACCAACAATGCAACATAAGTCTTCTCCCAGGAATTCAATAAAATCATGTGTGACTGAAGGGCATTATTTAAAATAAATGCATGGTATCTTCTAATTCGACTTTGTAGCCCTCTCTGCTCGGTGGCTAGCAGAAATATTCTAGCTTTAGGGAATCCAGTGGGGGGTTAACAAACCCTGTCAATCTCCCACTGATGGTAAACATTAATAAACCCAGCAAAATGTGCAAGGAAGTCACACACTGGCATGAACTACAATTAAAGAAACAAGCAATGACAAACACTACAGGAGTCACGAGGTATGATTATGCAAATTAGCTGTGCATCCTCAACACCGGCCCAGCAGCACCACAATACAGTGATAGAAAACAAGTTCACCCAAAAAAAGCTCCAGTTCCATATGCTGATACATTCGTAATGTGTTCCCAACAGGTGACATTTAAGGTAAATTCTCCTTCTTAAACACTGACAACTATTTTGCTTCCAGAATAATTCAGAAAAAAATGGACACATTATGCAATTAGAAAAAAAAACACTGGTTTATATTACATTTGTCTAGAAAAATTATGTTATGTTACAGAAAGTAGTGTATTGAGGTGAATATTGGTTTGTGTGAAAAACAACCATTCAATTTAATAAAACACAAATAATTGCATGCACCTCCTCTGGACTTGGTTAGAACTGATCCAATTAAGACAACAGTCCCTAAAGTACGTAATTAAAATGTCAAAATAAATTAAGAAATTATAATCATGATTTGATCAATTTCTTCTCCTTCCATTTAATCCTGATCATGTTATTTATCATAATAAATTGTATGTGTTTTAAAGCACCTATTACTGAAATTTACTGATCCATCCTCAAATGGATCATATAATAATGTTTTTGAGTGCATAAAAAGCATGGGATACACCAATCTTTTAATGAACTTTTCTGATTTTACTTTTGTCTTAATATCATGAACATAGTTCGTCTTATAAGTGATTAAAATGTATTTGGCAGACAGTCTTATTCAGAATTACACCCATTGATAGTGAGGTGTATTAACAGTGTTTGCAAAAATGTACGGGCTGCTTCAACTCTTATATATTTAACAATTACTTAAATGGAAATACAGGTAGGCTATTTTAGATCAACTAATATGTTAGTAAATAATAGCTTCAAGTACCAGCCTTGCTTCATAAGTCTTTCGGTTTTTATTTTGTTACCTCTTTGCTATTCTACCTACAGTATTAATACCCCAGCATTTTGTGCATATGGCGAACTGATGGTGATGAAGTTGCCCCTGTGATCAGAAGATTGTGGGTTTGAATCCCAGGGCTGCCAGTGACACCACTGAGGTAGGCTTGAGCAAGGTACTGCACGCACACACTATTCCCCAGGTGCTGCAATGCTGGCTACCTCTCGAGTGAATGGTTTTAATGCCGATAATAATATTGTGTTGACACTGTGCTGTGGTGTATTTACATAATAAAATTTACTTTTTTTATTACTGCATTTATCAGGTGCTTTTATCCAAAGCAACTTCGATTGCCTAACTACAGGGGGCAGTCTCTCTGGAGCAACTTGGGTATTGTCCAATTATGCTGAAGATTGGCTTCGAACCAAGTATCTTACCAACTAGGCCACTTATGTAGCACAGTGTATCAGACACAGAATTCCGTTTTATGTGACCTTTATTTTAGACGTTATGTTTTATATTGCTGTCGCTTTGTCTCTGTGTAACTGTGTAGTTGTAACATAAGCAGTTTCCTCCATGATCAGTACTTTGGCATTCTGATTCTGGTTCAGACCAAATCAACTAACTGACTTTAATTACTGTAAAGTGAGTATTCATTAGAAAATAAACAGAAATCCTGTGGCCTGAATACAACAACACACAGCAGATATTTCTCAAGGAAGGAGGTAGAGGAATAAATAATAAACTAATCACACGCCTAGTAGCTTGTCTGACTAGACACTCGGGCTCTCAACGGGTCAGCTCACACACACCAGCATTTCCAAACTGCATTCTTGACTCTTGCCCTTCCAATCAGAAACATTCATTGTCACTGGAGAAGTGACGTCAATGTTTCACCTGAACTCGCTTTTAGCCGTACGGTGTGCTTGTGTGTGTCTGTGTGTGTGTGTGTGAGAGAGAGAGAGAGAGAGAGAGAGAGAGAGAGAGAGAGAGAGAGAGAGAGAATTGTGTGATAGCGATAGAGGAATCCCTTACCTGCCACTAGGGGGCGTCAATGTTTTACTTTAGTCATCAGACCATTCTTAACTTTTCTTCTCCACTGGAAGCGTGGCGTATGGGTGCGCTCCCACATTTCCACTCTTTAGCCCTGCAGCTCTAGGGTTTTTTTCATGCTTATCCTCATCGCATACACACACAACCGCCCCCCCCCACACACGCACACACATACATACATCTCTCACTCCTCTGGCTCCGCTCTCTCTCTCCTCTCCGTT
>JBBKCR010000002.1:9191166-9207669 GCA_037577295.1 Ladigesia roloffi | reverse complement strand
AAGGGCAGAAGAAAAAATATTACGAAGAGAGAGAAATATAGAAAGAGAGGGGAGGAAAAGATATATAGAGAAAAAAAAAAAAAAAAAAAAAAAAAAATTTTTAAATGTTTTAAAGTGTCAAGTGGCAAAGTGACATGTGCAAGTGACTTTTATCCTGCCATATTGCCTCTTTCATGACAATAACACATCTCATCTTGTATTATTTATTATTTTTTAACTCAAATAACAATAATAATAATAACAATAATGATAATTATAAGGATAATGATAATAATAATGATAATAATAATAATAATAATAAGAAGAAGAAGAAGAAGAAGAAGAAGAATAAGAAGAAGTAGAATTCATTGCTATTGTCTAGACCAGGGGTCTCCAACATGTTGCTTGCGAGCTACCAGTAGGTCACAACCCCTCTCCAAGTAGCTCGCCGAAGGGTTAACGAATCTACATACATTTGAAAACATGACCAGTCAATTTTTATTAGGGGGCGTTCACATAACGCACCTAAAAACGCATGGGAAACGCAAGGCATGTCGCTTTCTAAAAGCGCTCGGGTGCTCGCGCTCCGGAAGTGTCTGTCGTTGCTAAGCAACCATCAGCCGCGCTTTCCATTAATTTCAGCAATGTATTTCCACCAAAAAAAAACACTCGCTGTGCTACATGATTTATTTATGCAGAAAAGAGAACAAACGTCGTTGTGTCTGGGTGCACCCTATTCTTCAAAAACAGAAAAAAAACACGAGGAATCTCACCAGCTGATCCAAGAGCTCTGCCTGGACATCGGGAGATTCAAAGCCTATTTCAGACTTATCAAGGACCAGTTGTATAATATTTTAGGAAAAATTGGCCCAAGCATCAGTAAACAGATCTTCTCCCGTGAAGCCATCTTTGGTCAGTGAAACAGAAAAGGCAAGGAAGCGAATTGGTTGAATCTTGTCACTTGACCCGCAGTGCGTTTGCAGCGTTCAGAAAAGTTGAGGTGTTTTCAACTCGACGCGGCGCGGCGCGTGTCTCTTTAACATTGATTAGCATAAAGAATGAAGTCAGTGGTACTCTGGAATTTACTGGCATAGCATTGTTGGTGGCCAGTCAATCCCACTTTCCTTAAAGCCAATTACACTTTTAAATGTTCATTAACAACATTAATGGAATAATCCATTATACATTACAAAACACTAAAAACCTTTATATATGAAATGTTTGCAAAACTTGAAAATGTTTATTACCATACATTTTAAAGTATTTTATCAAAACCATTTATTCATTTATTTTTTACTGCTCATGTTATCGGATTTAAATGAACAAATGTTTAATGCATTTTTAATACTAATAAAAATAAACTGTAAAAGTAAAAGAGTTTGGTTGTCCATAGAAGTAAAACCATATGTTTGGACAGTAATTAGGGTTTAAAAACTCTTTCGCTTTCCAGTTTGCTCTCTCTGGTTATTTGTTGAGCGCAATATGCTCTGGGAAAAATGATGATAATTTTGGTCTGAGGTATTATCACTTTTGTTTCAGCATTAAATTATATTCCTGATAACAAGAGTATGAAAATGACTCACATGTTGTTACTTCCACACACAAGTATCCACACATATTTCCTCAGAGTTTAAATATTAATGTGCAAATTCATAATTTAAACAACATACTTTCATGTTAACTCAACTCCCTTATGGGCGAGAGCTAAAGCAGCAACAGTGTAATTCTCACCCTGGTTTAGTGGCCTCATGAGATAAACATTGCAGCCACTGGTATTGATGAAGCAGTGAATTAATGTATTTGGAGAAACCAACATGCATTGATTAAACAAGGACTGCATTTTTCCCCCCAGTAGACTGAAAGATATAAATCTTGATGGGAAATCATGCTACTCTGTTTATAAAGCAATAAGCAACAGTTTACGTGACCGAAAAACAAATTAAACAAGTCAGTTTTAAACAAAATACATCAATTTAATTATATGTGTATCTTGCCACACATTTGTCCTTCATATTCAAATTATTTTTTGTTTACTCTGTGCTATGTTTAATAAAATTGCTATAAAGGTCTTTCTGTTGGATCGCTGAGATGGTGCAGGAAAAGAGGAAAAGTGTTTATGTGATAAACACATGTTCACTTAAAATATGTTTCGATGAAAGCCGCTGGACTGAGGCAAGTTGAGAGGATGGTTTGCATGGAAATATTTTCCAAAACAAATACCCTTTACTGAGGCCAAAATGACAAAGCGAAATATATTCAAGAAAATATGTAAACTAGGGAAAAGGACCCAGCACCGAATCTAATTGACTGGTTAAACCGGACACGCCAGAGTAATATTCCGTGTGGTCCATAAATTGCTTTGGCTCTATAAAAACAAATGGATTTAACATGCAGCAATACCTGTTTTTAATGTTCAAGAGGTCTCTTTTAATTGAATAACTGAGAGTACAGTAACACTTTCCTTCCCAGAACTTGTTCTTTTTCAGAACGCATAGATTGCCAGGCTGCCCCTTTGTTCTTCTTAAAGCCCAGTAGTTTTATTACTGTAAATTAAATTAAATAGGCTGTTGAGCTCAGTCGCCATCCAATGTCTGCTTTAACCAGCAGACCGGTAAAATACAATACTCCTCCTGAAGAACACTGAATAAGACGCGCTGCTGATGAACAGAAATGACTGATGCAGTAATTATTGATTTTATTAATTTATTATTGTACCTGTTTATTACTGTACATGTTATCTGTCTATACCAAAGAAAACAACAGCACATTCCAAAGAAAATGCCTGTGCTTGAATTACAATACAGAGCATGGGTTTGCCTTTATATTTTCTGTAAGTGTAATGTATTAAACTGAATTTAAAATTAAAGAGATTTGGGGCATATTTAGGGGCTACACTAGATTTTTTTTGTTACCAAAACACAATAATTTGTTTTTTCACTATAAGCAGGTGCTCTCGGGATGCAAGCCCCGTGATAAGCAACGGATTACTGTATATCTTTTTAGAAGGACTTTTAGTCCAGTGATACCAAGAGTCAGACAATTAAAAAAGCTGTCATTTTTATTACTTGGTCAGCTAAATGCAAGTTTATTGTGACTCAAAAACAAAAGCAATGTTTAGTTCTAGTTTATTTTGAAGCTTTATAGTCATTGTATACTGTAGTGTAGTGAAGCCATGAAAAACTTTTCCTCACTTGTAGTAAACAAGTGTGAGGATATTGCAAGGGTGGATTGAGAGGCAGAGCATATGAGAACTTAAATATATGTATAACACAAGCAGGAACCAACCAATGCTAAACATCACTTATTACTCAACCCTTATTGATAAGCTGGCCAGGGATCACACACAGCTGTTTCAAAGTAAAATTCCAATAGGTTAGCCTCTTGTGGACACTGGCCGTGACGTAACAATGGTTCATGTAAACAAAAATAAAGACATGAGGCATGAGGAGAAGGCATGGGAACATTTCTACAACAAATATATTTTTAAAATTTGCTGAAAAAAAAATGTTCATATATATATAATTTTACTTATTATAACTGTTTTAAAACATTTTGTGGTTTATTTCCAGGTTGGGAAGAAAAAAATCAATTTGTGAGTTTCATCTTGTAGCAATTAGAAGACGTACCATCAGGGCAGGGGGGTGAGCCATGCCCACAGGTTGCCATACATGTCCATAACCTGGTGTTTAAAAGACATGATGTGCTTTGGATTTTAACCTGTTAGATTTTTACCTTTTTGCCTGTAGCTTGCATTTTAGGGCAAGAATGATATGCACTAATGCTCTATCCTCAGTGCTCTATCCTCAGTGCATCGAGCAGCAGATTTTGGAAATTGTATCTGACTGGTTTATTGTTTTTTCAGCTTATTTGTGGTCTGCTAAACTCACTCAATACTTCCTTGACAGTCATACTGAAACTAAACACTCTAGACTCTAGATTTCAAGTCTTTTATGCATTAATGTATTATGCACCAAAAAGGGACCTTGTCCAATAACCTTCTGACTGCACATCTCACTATGATGCAGAATACTCTATCATCCCATCTACCATATATACATCTGTGCACATATTTTCACTCAAGGTTTCAAGAAGGACTGATAACAGCTTGAACTGACATTATGTGGCATGTGAAAAAACATTTCAAACATTAAAATGAGGTATAATTCAGATTTTGCTCCAAATATATTTTATTCATGCCAGTCAAAATGTTAGGGTCTTAGGTTAATTATGAATACATTGGGTATTATTCATATTTTACATGCCTTACTGATTGCAAAGTAACTTTGAATCCTGAAAATATGCCTTGAGCAATGAGAAGTGTGATTGACTGTAGATTATAAAAGGTTATGTCATTGTTTTTGATACTGACTTACATCAGGAGAGGATCAATATAAATATATAAATATGAAATACAGATACAAATGATCAAATCAAAGCATCTCTGCAAATATTTTCACTGCACTTTTTAGACAGATTTATATATCAGAGAGCTGACCAACAACTTTAGAAATGTTTGATGAATGTTGAGTCAAATCACAGAACAATTGCTTCCTATTGATTTCTACAAGACTTTCTCCTCAGTTCTACCTCAAATGCATGTAATGTATTATTTAAACAAAACTAAACCACATCATGTAAGTCATTAATCCAAATTATATGGCATGTTATTCACATTACAGTAATATAAAAATGCATTATTAAAATTCCTCTGACTCCAGCATTGAATAAAGATCCAACATATCCAGCATATACCACAGTAATACCAACATTTGAAAACACTGAAGGAGCATGAAACCATGACCATGACAAGATTTACTGCAGTGTTTTTTGATCCAGATTGTCCTGCATCTCCCACATAATCCAAATGCATCCCAGTCCCTAAAGCATGCTGCCAGAGAAAATTAGATCCATCTCAGTATGTCCACTTCTCGATGGACCTGTTCTTGCCCTCTCAGCAGTATTTTTCAGAATCTATTACCAATGTAATGCCTGCATGCAGTGATGGTCAGAGCAAGTAGAAACGTGCGTTCCAGCAGAAAATCTTGCAATGACCACAGTACACTCTGAGCTTCAAACAGGATAGGCTCAGTCATATCCTATAATCCCTCTTGCTGCAGCTGCATTGCGGACAGCAGTAGGAATTCTACATATCTGTTATAAATGTTGTAGTAAATGTATTCATGGTAGATTTTTACTGATCATTTTCAGTTGTTTTTTAATTCACCCACTCTTCCTATTCCTCAAGCTCAAGTTCAAGTTTATTTACTTAGCACATACTCATAAACAAAAGGTCATTCAATGTGCTTTACAGAAATAGAATAGAATCCTTTAGATTAAAATAACTGAAGAAGTAAAACGATACAAGAAAACTAAAAGTGCAGTCGAATGGAAATGTTCCAGTAAAGCTAGAATACGGTCTTCATTAAATAAAAATAGTATTGTTTTTTAAAAGCATTGTTCCATATAATAAAAGTGTTTTCCTCATTGACAAATTCATTTTGTCATTGACTAATCCACATGAAAATTGGCATGCTTGTAGTCCCAGATGGTTTATACGGAATAAAGGAATTGTGCTCCCATGTGTCTCAACATGCTAGCACACACTGAAGTAAGCACCGAAAATACTTTTTGGGAATATATTCAAATTTGTATACCAAATTGTCCTTTAAGAGGTGCGTGAACACATTATATGTCATGTATGGAGTAGCGGCGTCTAGTGAATAAGCTCCGTGCCTAAATGTACTACTTGACTAGCCAGTTTCTTGCAAAATGAAAATCTTTAAAATTCTTTAAAACCCTACCAAATGTAATCACATTTTGTCCATTAGGGGGACAGCAACTGACACGTTTCAATATTCAAAGAACATTTCAAAGAACTATTTAATCAAAACCACTGTCAAAATCTCCTCCTGTTTTATTGCACATTTAACAAAATGACCCATGTGACCATCAAAATATATATACCAGACAGTACATGCTTGTGTGAATTACCAATCTTAATAGCATTTTATACTCTCATTGATGTCATATTTATACTATTTGCTAAATTGTAAATAAAGTAGCATAAGATGTCTCTACTGCAAGTTAGTATGTATTCCCCTGTTCTTCAGACATGTTTTGGTCTATCTTCTAAATTCTTTTTTTCTTTAAATCTTAGCAGAACTTGTGCAAAAGGCAAATTGTTTTTTTTTTCAAACTTTTGCTTCTTTGATCAGTATTGCTAGGACCGCTGATTGCCACTTATACCCCCAACTTCTGCGGTGGTCATATACTATTGCTCTAACATTAGAATGAGTACAAATAAATTAGCTAATTGATTTGTTGTGTCAGCTAGCCTAGCCATTTGCAAATCTTATATGATCTATATTATTTTAATGTTGGTATTGTTATTTTACTGTTTTTACACATGTGTACCCACCCACACACAAACACATACACTCTCTCCCCCTAGCTCTCTCTCTCTCTCTCTCTCTCTCTCTTTCTCACCATAGTCACATTTCGGTCACCAAACAGTTCAGCCACAAAGCTTCAGGACCAAGAAAAGTAACACCCATTTCATTATAAAACAGTAATGCTTCATAACAAATTCATTTCGGAATATTATGTATATTTACATTACTAAAATATTGTCTCTGCTTTCTTACCCAAATCTTGTGATTAGTCCAGATCCAGCACTTTCCTCAGTTACTAATTTGTAGCTCTCAATCATTCGTCAGAGCTAATTACACTGAGGCAAACCACTGGAGAGGAAATGAATGATTGCACCATTTGCTATGGTGTACAAGCACTAATCAAGCAGTACTTCATATGCAGAAAATAAATCCTGAAAAGTTATATATATATAATTTCCTAATTGATTTATATACACAATCCGAGAATATTAAGGATCAAGGTACTTTATACTTTATTGTCATCAGCAGGTGTGTACAGTGAATATAACCTTTGTGTATTTTTTTTTAATTCCAGACGTATGCTGTATTTGAATTATTCACTGTAATTACAGTGCCACTTCAACCTTTGCAACCTCCAGCTGCTCCAAATGTCAGGTTTCTTATCGGTTATGTGGTGGCCTGTGTCACAACCACTCAGCTGTCAGTAAGAATCTGATATACATGGAGAACTACACAAAGTATAAAGATATCAAATAATTATGTATGAGACAGTATGTGGTAAAAACATATTCTATATGCAGTTGGAAGCAGTTTAAGCTGTACTTTTTGACTTTGAAATACTCTGAAATAGAAGTGTGCAGGAATATTGGAATATTTAAACAATAGAGATCAACATCAGCCACAGGGCTAAATTCAACATAATACCATACAAAAAAGTCTCTATTTAATTAAATGTTTTAATTACATCAATGTTTCAAATCATAATTGTTAATGCTAATTTAAATAACCATTAGATGTGCAGATTTATATTTGAATATTACATTTAAACTAAAAAGATAATGTGGGTTCCAAGACTTCATAAAGCCAGTCATTTAAAGTGAGCTAGCCTGGCACGATGTCCAGGGTCCCTGCCTTGTTCCCGTAGACCCCAGGATAGGCTCCAGGTAACTGCATCCCTCGTTAGGATTAAGTGGTTGCAGAAAATGTATCAATTAATTTTGGGTGATATGGTTTTTGATCTGGGTTCTGTCCTTCCTCATCATGACTCCACACCCAATCATCTCCATGCTCATTAACTACACTGAACCCAGTCACTTACCTATCCGAAGACAATTGTAAAATCATAAAAACAAAACTAAGCCACTGAAAAAGGAAATGGAAAACTCCTTCCCTCATACGCCACATCACTGAGTATACTTCTGCCGGGCTCAACCAAACGAGTTTGTCCACATAGTCTGTAAGAGCGAGGCTAATAGTGTAAGCCGAGTGGGTGTTGGTGTGGGAGTGGGCGTAAGCATCATAAACACAAAACATTTCACGTCGAGGCTTCCATAACCCGAGGACCACATGTATACAGTTTAACTGCAACATTAAAACCACTCAAAGGGGAAAAGACTTCATGAGAGATATTAATTCCCCAAAAAGGAGGAACAAATAGAATCAGAATCTTTATTGATCCCAGAGGAAATTACTTCTCCCAGAAGAGAGGAAATAAATGATTAAACCATTTACTATGGCAGACAAGCACTAATCAAGCTGTGCCTCATATGCTTTCTTGAAAGTCTGAAGTATGTAAATAATGCAGTATGTAGTCCTGCTTTGTACAAACACATCATCTTCATCCTTCCTTACATATTTTCTGTTCCAGAATGAAGGCCTACTCATCATTTTTTATCTCTCTTTGTCCATCTTTTTTAGAAATTGATTCAGTGAGGATATTGCTGTACTCTCTCATCTTCCTGTTGAGCGTTTTCGGCAACCTGCTAATCATCGTAGTTTTGGTTGTGAATAAGCGGATGCGGACAGTGACAAACTCCTTTCTTCTCTCGCTGGCTGTGAGCGACCTGATGATGGCTGTGTTCTGTATGCCTTTCACATTCATCCCCAACCTTCTGAAGGACTTCATCTTTGGAGCTGCCATGTGCAGGATTGTGGCCTATCTTATGGGTAAGTCAGACATCATATACTGAACTCGTCTTCATTGCATTTAGAGTGATTCTGGTAAATTGTACTCAGTTAGTAATCACTGTGTTGGTTACACTATGTGAAAACTGCTGTTATTCGTTCTTTAGGGCCATTAGAACAAGCTCAATCATGTTCAATTTACACTCAATTCATAAGGTTTAGGTTGTGACCAAGAGAAAAAAATGCATGTTTTCATATGCATCAGCTCACTGCATTCTAAATAAGGCCAAAGCTCATTAACTGCAAATGAAACCACTCAAGTCAGATCGTCAGAAAAAAAAAACAATAACAAAATCAAGGTGAATGTACAGGAAAGAAATGTGCAAACAATATCATTTCAGTATTTCAGTATTTATAGAATGAAAAGATTTTAAGGAGGTTTGCTCCTGTATACTGCATGCCTTTGTATGCTCTGTAAACAGTAGTAAGACCGGCACACAACACCAGCCTCTCTGCCATTGTTTGTTTTTCCAAGGAAGGAGAGATTGGGGGATTTGTAAAGCCAAGAATAATTTCCAGTCGCAGCCCTGACATCAGAACCCTGACATCAGAGCAAACACCTCTGGGCAAATGCAGAGTTTGTTCTGAATGCCATATCAAAACACTTATGTTTTTGTCCATAAGGAAAGATTTTTTCTTTCAGGTTCTTGTCCCTTTCAGTTCACATGTTTCTGCTCTGTGAATGCTGACACAGTGTGTGGAGTAGATGGGTTTAGTGATAAAGAGCTAAAGCAGCAAGCATTGTGTGTGAAAGAATAAAATTTCTCTCAGTCAGTCTCACATATCTTTATCTGATACCAAAGTTCTCTTACTGTGTAGGGATCAATTCAACTTTCCAGTCTGATTACTTAGCTAGACATTATGCTTTAAGTGAATAGATGCCTGTCTATCCTCACTTCCAAATAGTTGCTATTTGTAAATAAATAAAGAAATGTTATCTTCATGCAGGAATTTCTGTCAGCATATCCACCTTCAGCCTCATGGCCATAGCCATTGAGAGATACAGCGCTATCTGTAACCCTCTGAAGTCCCGAGCCTGGCAGACTCGTTCGCATGCATACAAGGTTATTGCTGTGACCTGGGTTCTGTCCTTCCTCATTATGACTCCATACCCAATCGTCTCCACGCTCGTTAACTACACCGAATCCAACAACACCATCACAAGACACATGTGCCGCCACGACTGGCCCAAAGACCAGGTGCAGCAGGCTTGGTGAGTTATTTGGAGATTTAACAAGTCACTGAAATTAAATGACACACGTTTGATGGAATTCCAGACAGGTTAGGGCCTGTCTTGAGGTTTGTAATATAGTCTGCATTCAGAAAAGCTTCACAATGGGGTTCTTAAAAGCAAATCTGCTCCATATGTGGGAAAATAGCAACTCTTACTCTTCACTGCATATATTTGGTTTGCAGGGAGAACCAGAACACACAGTTCGCACAGTTGACCACTGATGCAAAGCTCTACTTGTAACAAGCATCGAAAGCTATTTGACTGCAGATGGCACATTTGTGGAGAAATTTCATCCTTTTTAACATTATTGAGTGAGTGAGTGTGTGAGTGAGTGACTGTAAGATTAAGCCAAACGATCCATGAGATGATTTGCATCCTTTTCTCTGAGATAATGACAGGGATGCTCATACAGAACATTTTGTTGTTCATAAATGAATCAGATCAGTAATCAGTTTAATCAGAAAGCCACTCAACACTGAAGAGAGAGAAAGAGAGAAAGAGAGAGAGAGAGAGAGAGAGAGAGAGAGAGAGAGAGAGAGAGAGAGAGAGAAAGAGATTTTTCAAATTCTTGGATTCTTAGGCAGTCAGAAAAAAATTGTCTGTTGCAGGGATATGCCATTAGCAAGGGAATCACTGAACTTTACGGTAAAAAGTGCAATTACACTGTCATAAGAAACTTTTTCACTCAAAAGTAGAAATTAATTTGGAACATTTGTCATACATGTGCCGATAAATGTTGTCAAATGGCCAAATAAAGAAAAGAGGTGGAGGATTTTTATTGCAATAATATATTACACACTTTTACAAACATCAGTGTGAAATATTTCAGTCACTCAAGAATGAATTGTAGTTCATTCCAATGCTTTCTTTCTTTCTCAGGTGTATTCTGTTGCTTTTTGTTCTTTTCTTCATACCTGGTGTGGTGATGATCACTGCGTATGGGCTTATTTCTCGGGAGCTGTACCGTGGAATACAGTTTGAGCTGGAGCAGAAGGGCCATTGTGGTGAGGCCCACTGTTATTCATACTCCTCCATTAAATTAATTTGCTAGTTTTTTATCAACACTGGATAATACTTTTGAAAAAAATAAAAAATTCAAAGGGTTTAGAGAGCTAATCCCTCTCGACATATTAGCTGATGTTCTCTCTGAGAGCGGATTTGATTGACTCTGTTCAAAGGCATGGCCATCTGCTTACCAAATATCATCCAAAATGTAGTGAATTGGACTTACTTTCAAAAGTAATGTGGAAGGATTTCTACAATGAACATAATTGAATAGCCTCTTTGTATTTGTATTTGCTCTTCAGTTGCTGCCATTAGGATAACCCGCTGTTTTGCTAAGATTATATCTCATGCTGAATTTCCCTCTGATGTACCAAATTACCAGACCACTATTAGATGAATAAATATACTTCCATTTCCTCTTGGCTTAGTTGTCCACCTCTTAAAATTATCTTAACATGGTCTGAGTCATTGGCTTTATTATTAGTACACCACAATTACATCGATTTCTACAATGCATGTTCTCTTGACATATTTGTCCTGCCTCTTTTTGGCAAAAACATGGAAATATTGAAGGTAAAAATATAAAAAATGGACATCTGTTTTGAGATGCACTGAATCAGTCTATTGCCATGTGAACACTGTTTAAAACCTGAGTGCTGCTCTTTCCCAGGAACAAATAATGGCGCCAGTGCTGCAATCTCATCTGGGAATGATGACGGAGATGGCTGCTATATTCAGGTCCCGAGGCGACCCAACTCCATGGAGATGTCCACACTTACACTCGCCAGTTCAACCAAGGTGGACCGTCCTCGAAGCAACACATCCGAAACCAAACTGATGGCCAAGAAACGTGTGATCCGCATGCTGATTGTCCTCGTGACCATGTTCTTCATATGCTGGATGCCTCTATATTCCGCTAATACCTGGAAAGCCTTCCACCCTGCCTCAGCCCACAAGATTCTGTCTGGGACCCCAATCTCCTTCATCCACCTCCTGTCCTACACTTCTGCATGCGTCAATCCCATAATCTACTGCTTCATGAACAAGCGCTTCCGCAAGGCACTGCTGACCACCTTTTCCTGCTGCTGTCGGCCATGCCGCTCACGAGGCTTCAGGGAGGGAGAAGATGATGTTACTGCCACTGGAGCATCCGTGTCTAAGTTCACCTACACCACCATCAGCACCATTGGGCCCTGTTGATTCCCTAAGTAGAGCGTGAGGTAGCATGGTAGCATGAGCCTAGATGGAGCTGGGGGAGGGATCAGTGGTCAAATTACATTGTTTGATGGAGAACTCTGAGGACTTGCCTCAAGACGAATGGGCTGTGAACAAAGGCTTGATGCTGCAGTGAGTGAGAGATTGCTTTGAGGTTCAATGTGTAGCAGCAACAATAGTATCAGCATGCTATTTCATCATTCAGTATTTGGTCATCCGTGATTGCTCCTAGTGTTGCATATGCATTTTGACATCTACAGTAACTTTCTGTTGTGTATTTTAAGTGCCTGCTAAGTTACGTGTTGCTGGTAATTGTGTATGTGCTCAGCGGACAAACTAGCTGTTAGTATCTGGCAGAAAGGAGTGATTTGTGGGCTTATAGCTTAAGATAAGTATCTCTCAAGCCTTCATAAATATGGATCCAAATACAATGTGATAGTGTTGCAGTACACTTGCTTAAGGTAACGGTTCTTGTTGTGATTCTGAGTATTTTTGGAAAAAAAAGGGTATTCGTTGATGTAACCTCAACGGACATAAACCTACATTTATAAGCATTTCTAGAGGATAATCCCAACAACTGTCAGTTGTCAAAAGACTACAATTGTCAGTTTTTTATGTAGTTTCATGTTACATCACCAAGTGTTATGACAGCTGACATGCAGCTTTAAGCCAGTTTTCATGAAAGGTTTATGTAGGACGTCAGGTAGCTTTATGAATTCTGCCTTTCAGTAAAACAGTACAAAATGAGGATTAACAGAAAAAAGCATATTTAGAAAGCACTTCTTTAGAAGAAGGTAATGTGTGTAAATTTTACAGTACAGTGGGTGCATCAGGCGCACTGGCAGGATGTAAGATAAACTGTGGTGCCTGACATGTTCACATTTACCTCTATCGCTGTAATTCTGGCTACAAAGCAGTATGAAGCAGCTGAGTTATATTTTTACTGTTGTTTTCTTGTTTTGTTCGAGCTGCGCTCCATGCCCTTCATTGACTGCGGCTCACCCATACCGGTGGTTTTAATAAGCAGTGACGTCTGTGGTGTGGACTTATGGGTCATGCTGAACTCATGCAGAGCCGTCACACAGCCACACTGATTTATGGCTGCTTTGGTGTGTTTTTGTATCCAGACATTACATATCGCTAAGCCAATTAAAACGCTCCCAGACCTGCTCAATCCAATACAGAAAAGTGCACTTTTTCTCTATTCCCTCTCTCAGAACAGAGAGAATGAAGATAAAGCAGAGGCACTCTCTTTAATGTCAGGGAGGAGAGATGAGAGATTAAATGTCACAGAGTCCAGATGCCAGACCTTGATCGGTATATAGTGGAGATGCTACATGAAAAATACTTTTAGTCAATTTACTTATTCTCTCATTCATTTGCATGGTACCTCATTCACCTACATATAGTGTTGCAAAAAATGAGTCAGCAAATATAAATATACTCATAATTAGTACAAAGCATGATCCTAAAAAAAGTACCCAAGATCTAGCAAATAGTACAAAGCTTTCGGAAGCTTGCTAGCTGGAAATTGCCGGGCATAATGCCCTGTGTGCCTTTCAGAACATCCTCAGAGCTGTGTCAGATTTCAGACATCACTAATAAATGGACATCAAAGCACACACACACCTACATAACTATTCCAGACAAAACATTCTCGAGTAAAGTTTATTTGATATTCCTACTGGGGATGATGTTATACTTCACCCACAACTTTGAATTTGCTTTGAATTTCTATTACTCAATAAGACTTCAAACACACTGCAATCATTCAGTACACATTTCTGGCACAGCCCACATATGTTAACACTACATGAAATTGAAAAGAAATGAATGTAAAGAGCAAAAACAAAAAAAATGACTTATTTAAAAGCAGGCCTACCTCATTTGCCAATTATATCAATTTAAATTAAACCTTTTTTTTTTCATCTAAGAATGTCAACCAAAACCATAGGCTAATGCTAATGTAATATTGATAAGTGTTAACAAATACCTAAAAAAGCATGCACATATACACAATTGTGAATACTTCTGCAAACTTTTTTTTACACTAAGATGTCAACCCCTGCACTAAGTTTATGAAAAGGCAAAACGTCTTGAAATTATTACATGCGTCCAATTATGACATGCTTTCCAAAGCTATAGAATGTTTAAATAGCTTAAAGATATGGAAATATAGGAACAAAAATATTTATGATTTCAGAAAATATCTATGATTTCAGCATTAGTAAAAATCTCGCATTTGTTTATGGTACTATTTATCTAGCAAAAATCTAAATGTTATTATGATGTATTTTTAAATATTCAGTAAAAAAATGTCAAAATTGTATATCCTAGTTATAATTACAGAAAAGACTGTGATCTGGCCTATAAGATTATGTATTCAATGTCAAAATTACTGGAGTAATACAGTTAAAATGTACAGAAAAAATCTCTACTGGTGTAATATTTATGTCTTTTTAAAAATCTTTATTTTAGTACTAAAAATCACCAGCACATCAATTTACTTTTCAGATGAACTGTGTATGAATAGTTATTATCTCAACAGTGGATAATTTGTAGTAAGCAATTTGATTTCTGTTTTTCTTTTCTTTTACATTTCTCCTCTCTTAAAGTTATCAACTGCTTTAGTCTGCACTCATCCTCCACTAGTTTATTTTCCTTCAGCTAAACATGTTTTGCCAATCAATGTGCATCTGCCGTCTCTGGCTGCTTTTCCGTTGAACGGTGAAACAGCTTATCCCCACACTTCCCCAGGCTCCTCTCTACAAGCCCGGCTCTGATTACAGCCCATCAAAACAACATGGCACAAGCGCTGCATACTTCTGCCTTCAATTCAATTTCTGTCTCTCCTGCTTGCGCTAATGTCTCTGTCAACCCTGCAACTGCAACCAAGGACATGTCACTCACAGTGTGGATTAGGACTTTTTATTCACGTTCACACCTGAAGATTAGGTTGCATGGAATGTGTGGCAGCAGTTAAATTCCTTGTTGACATTTCCAAACAAGCGTCACCCTTATCCAGGATATTCATTTCAGACAGGTATGCATAATAACAGTTGTGGTTATGTCTGGGTGTCACTGTACATTTTGTAACCCAATGCAGGAATGGCTCTTTGTAGCACCTTAAAAGTTTAGTGGAAATAATGTCTGCTTACTGCAGCTATACATTCCAATATCACTGTAGCTCACTAAACAGTGATCTCACTGGATTTACTGCCATATGACATTTAGGAACAGATATTAAGTGGTTCTACTATAGAGATCTTTATTATATTTACACGACGTGAATTAATTCCACTAGGACAAAGGCATCAGTCTATAAATTCCCGGTCCCCATATGTGTACAGAGAGATTAGAGAAACCCTAAACAAGTGCACATGCATCTCCTTTGGGAAGCCTGGAGGTATGTGACTTCCACCATCTGTACATTTACATACATATTAATGCAGAATGTCGCAAAAGCAAATGTACAAGCATATGAGAGAAGTTGAGATAGAACATGACTAACAATGAAATAATTACCTACCATTTAACTGAGGCTTCATCTTCTAATCAAACATCTGCGAGAGCACTTCTTTGAATAATGAGATTTATTTGGACCATGAGCAGGGTTTTACTGTTGCCTTTAGTGATCACATGGTTTTAAAACACACTTTTAAAAAATGTTTTAAAAGAAAAAAACTTTAAAAACATTTCAGTTGTTGTGTCACTTGAGAACTGTTGTTTTGTGAATGAATTTAAAGTTTAAGGACCTCAGCATTTCTCTATAAAAGTTATTTAATTGGTACAGAACCTTGACATAAACCAAGAAACTTTTTCTATGGTATCACTCAAAGAACCCTTTCTGGCATTTTTAAAGAGTAGATTTTGAGAAAACTGAAAGTGGCAGTGCATCCTAAGGGACTCAATTGCACAGTTTACACAGTTAAACAAATGTACCAAACAATACATTATCAGTATCTGCTTCATAAATTATTGTGGGTGTTTGGAAACACTTTTGCCTGTGGAAACATCCGTTTTGAAATGAGATAAGAGACGCATTTATTGCCCAGATGTCGTAGAGGGCGAATCTGCATTGTTATCATGCAAAATTTAAATTGTGATCTGTATCATAAAGGCCTCTAGCTTAGATACCACAACTGAAAATAGACAACAATATAAAATGTTGATTTCCCCAAGGTGTCTTTGTGGATGTGTGGCAGCAAGACTTTATTTCAGCAGCTTGTATGGGCACAAAGAAGCTTTAAAACAGCCAATAGCTTTCCTCTGATTAACAGGCTACAGGAAATGTAGCTGTGAGCTCCTAAACATTATTTAACTCCCAACCAACTAATCTCATCACTGATCACTGGATTATATAGCCCATCACATCTACAACCACTCTGTTGCTCAGCAAGAAACAGTGATCTTTCTGAAGAGCGATCCAGGCATTTCTGAGATCATGGTAAATTGTGCTGGACCTGAGGTAATCAATGAAAGCAACTAATACAA
>JBBKCR010000002.1:9144543-9167464 GCA_037577295.1 Ladigesia roloffi | reverse complement strand
GAATGAATGAATGAATGAATGAATGAATGAATGAATGAATGAATGAATGAATGAATGAATGAATGAATGGATGGATGGATATTTTAGTTGTTTTAATAAACCAGCAAAAGCATCTTCATTTCTCAGTCTGTCATTACAAAGCCCCGGTATGCAGTGACCATGCAGGGAAGCAGCTGTAGGCTCTGTCACCACTCAGCTTTGAAGTGCCGCAATTATCACTCGTGTTGAATTACTGCATTCACTCCATATGTGTAATTACGCGTATGGTCGTATTTATGACTGGCTGTTTTTCTCAGTGGCTGCTGCTGGCATCTGCATTAATCGAATAAATAAATGATTTTGTGCAAAGGGTTGTTGACAATGGCAGGGAAGGCTGCCAAGGTTGCAGAAAGATGAACTTTGAGGTGGGGATATGGGTATCGGAGAGTTTACTGTTAAAAAAAATAAAAGAGCCAGAAAGTGTTCCTTGGAGTCACGCCATAGAAGAAACATTAAATAATCTTTAAAATTGTCTAACTTCACCCAATCTGTGTTCAAATAAATATATATTGAGATATTTTTTTTGGAATTCCAAGTGATACTTGCTTCAAATAATTTTAAGGTATCTTCCTATTTACAAGTGCATTGTCCCAACAGTGTATTGCAGAAATGAGAGTATATGGTCAGGACAGTATGTATATGAGGAAATATAGGAGACTTCTCTTTAGCCATCACCCTGCGGCAGTACATGTGCATCCACTCACTTTTCATACTCATCAATACATCTTAATTGGATGAGGGGTGAATCCCAACACAGCCTGGCTGTCATGCCAAGCAAAATTTGAATGGGGTCCCAGTTCTTCAAAGGCATCAGCCATGGAGGGAATGAGTGAGTGGTGTGTGTGCGTGCATGTGTGTGTGTGTGTGTGTGTGTGTGTGTGTGTGTGTGTCTGTGTGTGTGTGTCTGTGTGTGTGTTTGTGTGTGCATGTGTGTGTGTGTGTGTTTCATGTTTATTCTGGAGGCAGAATCAGACATATTTGTTACATCTAAGATGGTGTGTTTTTGTGACAGTCTGAAGTAGAGATGAGTCAGAAAGCATTCAGCAGTATTATATTCCTGTCTTATTCATACTGTTACACTGTCACTTACACTTTTATGGTCTATAATAAAGTTGAAAGATTAAAGAGAGGTAGTGATTTAAGAAGATAGGCCTGATTAAGGAAGTCCACAATAGATGTTCTGGCAAGAAACAGAAGAGAGGGAAGTTTCAGATTAGTGGTCAACACAATTATTGTAGCATTCACCGTTATTTGCTGTTATGCACAATAATTTTATCCGCAATTATTTTACTGGCCAATTTAAAAACATGGAAAAAAAATTGTGGCATGTCCGAAAGCTAAGACACCATTCTTGGAAATGAATGATGTTGGAAATGAATGACCTTAACGAAATGATCTTGTTAATTAACTAGACTTTTTGAGGTTACACAGGTCCGGATTTGTCATTAGGATTTGACAGGTAAGGAAATTGAAATACATTTGAAATGCAATTGATTTTCTGACTCCTTAGACCATGGGTGTCAAACTCCAGTCTTGGAGGGCTGTGATCCAGCACGTTTTGATGATTTCCCTAATCAGAAACCCCTGGTTTGCCTCGCCGGTTAATTGTAAGGTATAGTGAATATCTTTGGGGGAGAGAACTATCAAACTGTGCTGGATACTGAACCTCCAGGACCAGAGTTTGACAACCCTGCATTAGACCATTCGCCAACACTCAAACAGCTATGGGTTCCTCAAAAAAGCTGACTGAGTATCTGAAAGTGATGCTAAATGAGGCCTATGAAGCAGAGGAAGGCTTTGTAAAGATGTCAAATCGCTTCCAGGCTGCAATTTTGACTGTTACAAATGGTGTTAACCATGAAGGGTCAAGGCATGGTCTGGAAGACCAAGCAAACTCTCATATAAATCTATTTACGTGTTGGCCAAAAGGCAAACTCCTTTATGACAGCAAAGAACATCCAGGAGAGGTTGTATGACAAGAGTGAATGGTACTGATCTGTTCAAGATGGCAAATTGTTTTGGGTTTATAACTTCTAAAGCCATCTCCCCATTTTTTGCTTCTCAGCAGTTTCACTTCTAAATCCGTGTATCCATGAGATCAGTGGCTCTAAATCTGACGCTCAGTGGTGCTCACATGTGAATGCACAAATGAGCATTGGAAAACACCTTAATTTTTCCAAGTTTTTCCCTTGTTTTTACATTAATCAAAACGAAAGAGTGCATTAACATTATCTACACTCTGCAAGTGTCATTCTATATTTGTGGAATATTAAGGCATACACAGACCAAGTAAATATGAATGCAGACATCTCTATATTTCTTGCTAAATGTGCAATGCACACCCACAATGAAGAATAAAAATAAAAAGCAGTACAGGTTATTATGCAAGGTGTGGCATTTCCAACATTGCTATTTTGTGGCCTTTACTGATCCCACCTGAATTGCTTTTACTTTTCTTTTCCTGGAAGGTATACATATATCCACTTCTGCACACATTGTGCATTGAGGCTTTGAACAGGGAGCTGGAACCTCTTCCCAGCTCCAGTTGAGGAGACAGGGGTGAGCAAGCGATCTGGGCTGGCATCCAGGCTTCTCAACTGGGGCACGGAGGCTCACTCCCAGCCCCAGAGCCCCTGGAGCTTCAGCCTTCTGCTGTTTATGCTAGGGCTCCCAGCAGCTCTGACAGGGGCCTGCTCCATCCATCTGGCGAGGAATCAGAGACCTGACCCACCGCTAGGCACTCCGTGGTACCATCATAGTAGAATAAGAGAGCAACAAAAGAACAGGGAAAAGAATACAAGTTCAGGAGATAAAAAGCTACTGGATTCACTATTAGCTAAAGACACCCAGAGCAAGCAAAGGTACAGTTTATATAACATCTCCTATTTAAACATTGTACATTTTAAAATGTGGCAACATTTCATGGGAGTAGTCCAAAATTACTTGGAATAAAATCTTGTTACATTCATCTACAAGCTTAATGATGTTAGAGATATGGATGGATAGGTGGATGGATAATTGGATACATAGATGGATAGATAGACAGATAGTTTATTTGTTAGTTAGTTAGTACCAAATTCCCATCACATTCTTGACACCTATGGTATACACATGATACAGATTAGCTGCTGAGAAATTTTAGTGCAGGAGAGAAAAATACTGTATATCCACAAGCAAACAGCCAGCTCTCACAGACCAGTGGGCTAAACTCATGGAGCACTTTCCAGAATTATTAATGCCAACTGGCAGCTCCCTGATATTATGGCATAGTCACTGTAATACAGGCACTCAGCTACAGATTGTGCACTCACACCTCTCTAGATAGATCACTATTCCAGACCGCCTCCAGGAGCAAGAGCTGACAGCATTGCAGGGGCTCCCCATCTAAAGCCAATGCCAGGAAGTGGAAGGCCCTGATTGGATTGTGGGAATCTAGGCCAAATCGTCAGGCTGCATAAGTGAAACAGATACGGAGAAAAGGAATGACATGGAGCAAAGAAGAGTCGCTCCAGCTCCCTCAGTCTGCATCTTTCAACACTGTCTCCTCTCCTTATTGATTTGGCCAATCACAGCATAAAGCAGGCAAGTGGGGGATCCTTACACTTCCAGTGTTTAATTTTGTGGTGTGGTAGGTGAGCAAATGTGTGCAATTTGGTGCAATCTATAATGGAAACCACATCATCACCACATCTGCCTTCAAATACACTTCACTAATAGTTAAAGAAACAATGATACAAAAATAGCTCATTACAAAAAGATGCCTTTTTCAATGTTTATTACTTGCTGTTGGAGACATATGGCTTTTATGACAGTCAGTGTATGCTCTTCTACAGGGATAATTAAGGGGTGAGTTCACACAGTTCTCGAAACTGCAATTCCTATGAGCAACTGGCTATCATATTTATGTGAATATAGCAAAACATTTTTTTAAATATATTATGCCTATCTGGCCATTTTTAATTCAGTTTTGCCCCAGAGCAATATAAAGTGCAATGGATACTCTGTTTTGAAGAGACAGCTCATCCAATCAGCAGCAAAAAGATAAGAGTGAGGTCAGCAGTGTGTGAATTTCTGCTTCCTGTACCAGCTGGTGGACAGATGGAAACAGGCATGCCCAGTAAAAGCTAACCAGTCATACATCTTCACACTGGGAGCATCTCCTTAGAAAACAATCCTAGAAAGGCTGTAGTGTATTTCTCATATATTAGCATAGACAATGCAGTAATATAATATGTGCTTGTGTTGAGGGAAATAGAATGATAGTTTGACACTGCATCTAAGAATAATTAAAAGATCAAGACAGAGAAGAGTTGTGACACAGAAGAGATATGGCCAATAAAAAGAAATATACACAAAAAGAGCTAGCATTCTGTTCCAGAAGAGCTCAGCAACAACAAGTGAGACATATTTCAACAATAGGAGGAGTGAATGTTGTAGACCAACACTCTAATAGTTACATGCAGCAGCTGCAGAATCATACTGACAATTGTTAAAATATATTCTGCTTGTTTGACATCCACTGTTAATGCGCTTGGTGTGCTTACAAGTAACACAGTATGCACATTTACATGCGTGTGTACTACTGTGAGTGTGCATTTAAGATCATATTCAAACTTGCACCCACACCAGCATGCACTATGTCCTTTCATGTTGCAGTTCTGAAGCCATAGATCAGGGCAGAGCTCATCCGGGATCAGCTCTATATCAAAGGCTCCATGATCTGGTTACTGCATACTGTGTCCTTCACCAAGAGGAGGCCTGCACCTGCCATCGCCAGTGTGAAACAGGTGCTGCTCTGGGAGGGGGGGAGTGTGTGCTTGTGTTTTGTGTGTGTGTGTGTGTGTGTGTTTTGTGTGTGTGTATGTGTGCATCCATGTGTGTTGATTATTTTAATTCTGTAAACATTACAATCAGAAATGATTTAGTTTCTTTTTTTACAAAGGAATTATCAAACTAAAAATGCATTTCCATTTTCTCTAGCTTCTAAACTTGGTTCTGGGGTTACTTCTAGTTATGTACATGCACTGTGAGAAAAAAAAAATACACTAAAGTTACATTTTGAGGTTTGAAGAATGGAATTGTACCCTCAAAATAACAGTTCTTATGGTCCTTATGGTCCACTACAGGCAAGGGTTCACTTTGCATATTGTATATTTACATATTTTTCAAATGTAAAAATAAAATGAGAATCAACATTGAAAAATAAAAGTGCTTAAAGCAAGGAGTTTAAAAGTTTATATTGCAATTTTGTTCCATTACTACAGTTACGAAATACACCCTTTGTGACTCTAAAAAGTACAGTGCATTTTTTCTGGGAGTATAAGTGTCCAAAGAAACACACATCACACTTTTTAAAAATGACTTTTTAAGTATAATCGTCTCTTACAGTCTCATGTGAAATCACCACAGCACAGCACGCAGTGTGAACAAACTGAAATTCTTCTTCTGCATTTACCCCTTCACTAAGTGAAGCACTGGGCAATGCAGGGCCTGGGGAGCAGTGTGTGCAGTCAGAACCTTGCTCAAGGGTACATCAGTGTTGGGATTTCAACCTACAACTTTCTGGTAGCGGGACAACTCCCTAACCACTAGACAACCAGTTGCCCCAAGAAGGTGCACTTATTTTAAATTATCTGTAAAAGGCCTACCAAAAGAATGGGACACTTTAAAGCAGCTGGGCATAAAGTCTCCAAGCCCAGGCCAAGCATCAGTTAGAAATTTGTAAAATCTCTTCTGTGGAGCTGTAGAAATTTCAGAAGAAACACTAAATTGACAAATGTTGGATATAATGGGTATGGTTCCTAGACTGGGATTATCCCTAGTCTCATTATGTCATTGATGAATATCCAGAAATCTGTGTAGTCCAGGTTGAGCTTTATTTTTGCCTTTGAAAGAGTCCCACAGAGTAATTTAAAAACAAGAATAGATTACAAAGTTGCAAGCATATTTAACCATATATGACCATGATGATTTGTTTTTTAAAAAATGATTGTGAATCTTGAGGTGAAGACTACATTTTGAGTCATATTTAATTTCTAAACAAATGGAAATGTCCAGCACCATGGACAGCATAACGCTTGCTCTGCACCAAACACAGTACCCCACTGTCAAACAGTGAAAAAAAATGTTTTTACAATGAAACAAAATAATAATCAAACTTAAAGTGTCATTTACTACTTAATCCAACTATTTTTATTATGAATCCTGGCAAACTTCCCTCAAATGTATTCCATGAGGTAACAGGTCACTATGCAGTGAAGTGGATACACAATAAAAAAGAAACTGGGCAAAGCCTGAATATTAGTGTTTGTGTGATTTGGTCTGAAGAGTAATACTGATGAGGTGGCGGTGGTTTAGTTTCCGATTCCTCACTCCTCACTCCTGCGCTGAAACAACAATGATTTTCATTGAGAAGAAGGATCTTTCTGCCAGAAAAATCAGTTGAGAAAAGTTATCTGTGATTTGCAAACTGTGACAAACATGCCATGGTAGAATGTCTGAAACTGACTATATGAAAATATAATCTTTTGATCAATTAGAATGTTTTAGCAAGCGTTGGTAGACAAAACAGTTATAAACTGCAGCTGTGCTGTTCTTACTGCCATCAAATGGATGAGTAGTGTGTGAACAAGAAAGGCAGAAATTGATGCTGTCGGATTCTTAGATATTGTAGCTTTTCAGGAACTTTATAAAGCAGCTGGTGGCTTCTTTAACTTCATTTCTCACAGATTTTTGCAACATGGATTAGTGAAGCATTTGTCTCTACCAAGCAGCTAAGCAGTTGTCAGAGTCTCTCGATAGAGAGCAGTGAGCATGCAGGTGTGCATGAGTCATGTCAGCTCCTACTCAGAAAAGGGGATTCCAGACTGCACCGGGGAGCGGAGACTGGAGTGCACCACCACTTTCCCTCTCTCCCTATACTGCCAGGAAAGCAGCGGGCTGCTAATTAAAGAGGCGCCTCTTTGGCTTTGGTTTGCCACAAACACATATGTTGTTGATTGGCTACCTTTCAGGTGTTGGGAGTGTGTCTGTGAGTGTGTGTGTGTGTATGTCTGTGTGTGATCATGTTTGTATGTAATGTGTGTAATGGAGTGGGAGGGAGATGGAGGCATGTGAGCACACATAGTGGTTGATACCATATGTCATAAACCATGGGGGGAGCCAGAGTTTAAAGGGTATGGTCTTGTAAGCAGCTTAGTAGTGGTACTGTCCACAGGTCTAGGTTAAGCATGAACAAGCATATATAGCATGAATAGGGAGGAATGTGTTGGTAACAGTTAAACCAGAATTTATGTTATTGTTAGCAAACTACAATAGAGACAGGAAAGGAAAAACAATTAATGAAGTGCATCATGTGTTCTTGGTTCAATTATAAATGTTATTTATTCTGAATGTCTTCATAACCTTAGATCTGATCTATTCTAATTACTTACTTATAGAGATCAATAACCGTGTACAGGAGGAATACAGGTGGACTTTAAACAATCCATGTTTAAACAATTTATTTCCTCATTACATCATAAAAGACACAGAATATGAAAACATATGAAGATATGTAAAAAATACATCCTATTTGTCTCCTTTTACATTTCTGTTGATATCATCCTCCTCCCTCCCCCATTTTTGTTTGGTTTCCTATGCCTAAAGTTGCAGCTGTATATTTGTATTTGCTTTTGTTTCAGTTGAATCAATGAAAAGTAATTTAAAAAATATAAATACGCAAACAGCACCTTTTGGTAATGAGACCATCAGATGAATCAATAGAATGAATAAAGAAAATATGACCCTTTTTTAGCTGCAATTACAGGCTTAGGTGTTCAACAGGATATATAACAGGATATCAGCTCTATACTTAAAGAATGGAAATTTCTGGAAATCTGAAAATTTGACCTATACAGTATTTAAATTGGTTAAATAGGTTTGTTTTACAAGTCAAATGATATACAGAATATGATCTAACTAGATTTTTTTTGCTTTACTTTCACAAACTCTCCCATTGGTAAGGACTTAAGAAGCTGGACAGAGGTTCTAGATTCTCCCATTTTCAAGGGGGCTAGCTACATTCAATAGCCTCCATTAGTGTAGAAACTAAGCTGGACTGGGTTTAGCAAAGGGTCATAAGGGTGGGTGTGTATGTTGGGGAGGGGCAAATAGTTGCATGTTTGTGGGTTGTCACAAGCAAACTGTCCTGCATTCAGTGGTCAGGGTAAGGAAATTCAAATGAAGATGCCTCCAAAAACATTTTTGAACAAATGACAGTTATGCAATGTAGTTGACTAAACAAAACTCCATCCTTCATGAATAATTGCTTTAGTAAACCCTGTTTTGTGTCATACTTGCTTGACCACTGAAATGTAAAAGTTACTAAAGTCGAGGCAAAACGTTTTCTGAGGTATGTGGCCTGCTGTGAATGACAACAACGGCTTCTATATTTATATATTTTTATGTCTATAATTAGTAGAATCAGGTATGCTTCTTGAGATTTTAGTAGCCTTCTAATAAAAATTAGGTTCTATTCAAAATATGTATTACACGAGTTGGCTGCAAGATGTAATGCTTCTAAGAAACAACAAATGCTACAGCTTTGTTCAGTTGTGTATGTGACATTGTTTTGTATATAGTAAAAATGGTGCTTTAACTTAAGCTTTAATCTTTAGTGCCTAGAATGCCTTGAGTCATGTTGAGTTTCATAATATCATTTTTATAGTGCAGTCATTATATTTGTTTAGCTTGCTGCATTCTACAAATGACTTCATTGTGAAAGTAAGCATTTAATTTATTATAAAGTGTTGAATTATGAGCATCATGATGTGACAAGCATTACACCAAATCCTGAAATTTGCATGGTGTATTGATCATAGATATGGACCTAAATGCAGAAAACAAATAATAGTTAATTTAATTATCACAAAGTCCACCAAGCAGAAGGCAAAAATCCAATAATGGAGCAAAAGTCCCAAACCAGAATATCCAAACAGAGGCAGTCAAGAAACAAGTCCACAGGGCAAAATAATTATCCACAAGTCCAGAAAAAGGGTCAGAAAACATGAGGGTTCAGAATGCAATGCAACAAAAGAATGCTTAGTAACTAGGCAGGGCTGGGTGTACATAGCACTGTGACAATGTATCTAGGATGTATTTATACTCCTAGATACATTGTACTCAGGTGATCCTGATCTGCTCCTTAAGCAGTTGTGTGAAACTCTGTGGTGGATGTCCGGAAAGGATTTTCTGGAAGTACCAGTGTCTGGCTCCAGTCCGGGCCTAGACCTTACACATGGGGCCTAAGGTTCCTACCAGTGATTTCAACAGAGCACAAAAATGTACTGCACAGCCCTATATACAACCTACAAACTGTTTAATAATGACAAACACACTATGTTTCATCATTCCTGATTGACTGATTATGTTGATCATGTTGTTGCTCTTTTGCTATATATTATCATTATATTTTTACTTCTTCTTATGCTTCCTCATTAATCATACTCTTTTTTTTGTTTGTTTCTTCTCCACCTCCTCCTCTTTCCTTTCCTTCTTTCCCTTCTCATATTCTCCTTCATCTTCATTTTCTCCTCCTTTTCCTGCTGTTTTGCTCCTCATCCTTCTGGTTCTTTATTTTTTCTTCTTCTGTTTGGCTAATTTGCCTTCACTTTCTCATTAATTCAGGACCATGAACAGCACCTTCACTTCTTATGCCAATACCACTACCATTTCCATTTACTTTATGATACAGATTATGCAGGAATGGGGACAAACACATGTTCTTAACATAAAGCAATACATTTGTATGTACACTAAACAATACACTTGCCAAGCTGAGTATTGGATTGACTCTTTCAAAAGAAACTGAATTTAAAACAGAGCTTTATATGCCTGAGTTATCGCTGATGATTTTACTGTGCATAATTACAAAAGATAATGGCCCTTAAGAAACACAGATATGTGAGGTATTGCTTCCATGGTTAAGGTACGTGAGTCAGATTCTGTCTTCTCTCCCTGGCTATCTCACATTCATTTATCTACTCACTGATCTGCTTATTCATTTAGCACAAGCCCCAGCGGCTGTACAGGGACCCCGAGACACACAGCACACTCACAGCACATTTAATTAGCAAACCCCTGCAATACCCACACTAAAAATGATTCAAATAAAAAATGTTAAGAAAATAAAAGAAAGGAAATAAACACATGTGGGGGGAAATATTACTGAATATAATCAGTATGGAATGGTATTTTTCACTCTGAGTCTTGATGTAAAAGGCACTTTATGTAAATCATCATGACCCAGCAACATGTAATGATATTGTTGTAATGATACTGATGCAGGTACTTCACATTTGTCCCCCTCTGGGCATAAATTCAGCTCATTAACTGGAGTTCAGATGCTCAAAATCTACTGAATGTTTTAGCTTGTTAAATCTAATGGGGCTAAAACAGTGGAAAATGTAGGAAACCCCCAGATCCATTTCATAAAAAAATACTCTAAGGGAAATAGACCTTGAAGGTGTTTTTCAAACCCTGTTGGGGTACTCAGCAAATGTTTGTTGCTATGACAATAAGAGGTGAAACAGAGGTTGCCTGATTTTTTTTTTCAGTGAAGTGAATGGAGAGCAAGGCTCCCTGGGATCTTTAAATTGATTCCCCACATTACCATATTGCGCTTAGGCACAGTCTTCAATCATTGTCACTGGTATTGAAAAATTGTATGAAATACACTATATCAATAGCTCTTTTTCTCACAGCTCTCCATGAATTCCTCCATGCTTTCACACAGGAATTAAATACTGTAGTGAGTTTATGCAAATATTCAGTACCAGTGTTTCATTTGGTAACACAGCAAGAAAGCCTCAGTGATATATGCTGCTTCTCTGTTCATTTTTATTACTTTCACATGCAACCATCAGTATTCTCATTATGTACACTCATAAATGAAAAACTTACCAGTCAGCGATCATATCAAAAATCATTGCTGTGTGAACAAAACCTTGTTTGAGCATCACTTGATCTAACACTAAAAATCCTCTTTATTGCCAGTTATACACACGGTCTGATTTACATTATTGTACTATTGGTATATGACAGATGAAGTAGATTTTAAGAGGCTAAAATTTTAGATACATCAACTACCATGTGCCAAGACAATTGTGTTGGCTTCCACATCACTTTCTGTTCACTTTTCATTCGTCTGATCATACAAAACCTGACACTACCTATTTTTCTTATTCCTGGGAACAGAATAGACAAAGAAGGTAGGAGATAAGACAGTGTTCATTTTCACAAAATGTTAATGCCTGTAGCACTAACTGTGAGTTTTATTGTAAAGAGTTCAATAATAGTTTGTTTAAACAGATGGAGCAGTATGTGATGTTAAATACCAATTTATTGAATCAGGTCATAATGTGTCTCTCTACTCTGGGGAGATTCCTGTCCAAGCTGGACTGGATTACTACAGCTTTACCCTCACGCTGCCCTTGTTTCCTCGTGCATACCAGCAGGTACTTTCTGGACCCATTATTACTTGTACACAAGAATACAGAATATACAATCTACAGAATATATTTTGACATGGGGTATATGGTTGTGCACAGTTTGCTCTCTAATCTCTAATACTAAATATATTACATTTGCTATGTCAGTCATGCCAATAAGATGAGACAGTCGTATGAAGCTGATCAAATGTTCTTCTGTCTGATAGTGAAAGTGAAATATGTGCTCCTCCAGAGCCTGTTTGTTTGAAAGGTATTTATTGAACTGTTATATATCATTACGTTTTGCTGTCCATTGGACACAAACTCACATTGGATTCTCTCAACAACTTATTGATTGGAGAACATGAGAGACCCCTCGTCATGAGTCATCCATAAGCACCATCAAACAGGTGTGCTTGGGTAGGAACGACTCAAATGTTGTTCATTAACTTCCGCTTTCATTTGGGACATCTGTTTGAACATAAGAAGAATGATTCAAGAGATCAAATCAATATTTCTAGAGGCCTGAAATAATCATGAAACTAGAGAAACCGATGTTGAAATGACAGTGCAGCCCAGTTAGTAAAATACTCAGGTTGCTTATTCTGCAATCTGATCTAAGTAATGGGACATATTTTGCACAATTCTGTGTTTTCCGCTGTTTTCCATCTTTGATCTATAACTGATGGAAACCATCACAGACCACAAAAGGCTGACAATAATCTGGTGAATTCGACACAATATATTTGAGAAAATTCAAAAACACACAAAGTACATGTCTGCAGAAAGTATTAGATGAAAAGTATATAGCAAAGCTGACTTGGATATACATTTACTTTCTAAATCTTATATTGAGATTTGATGCTGTGTAGGTCTAATGGTTTGGATCATTACTGTCATACAGTTGCTGCTAGAACAAAACATTTTGAAATAACTTGAAAACACCAGCTTTTTTTTAACAATGTACAACTATCAGTATGTTTTTATGATGAATGGACCAATAAAAATGATCCAATATTACTCTGAAAACAGAAAAAACATTAATCTTGTGCTTTTTCTTGTTTTATGTTGGGTGAGATCTCCCATTATGGTAATAAGTAATTAATATACTCTTCTTTTTCCTGCAAAGTTACTATTTTGGACATAAGAGGCTGTTGATGTTTTGGGACGGATGATCATTACACCAATGCCAAACTGTGCATGAATATTTTTTATGTAATTGTATCAGTCCATTGCTGCTGTTGAATGATAAGCACACATAAACATACTCAAAAAATATAAGAATATAAGCTGGGATAAATAACATGGTTGACAGACATGAAACAGACATAGAAATGACAAGTTCTTCTACACCGTGTAATAGACATCAGATGATGATAGCTTGTTTTGTTTTGATGATAGGTTTTCCTGTTTCCGTTGTTGTTTTTCAATAAATAGCCCATTTAATTAAGGGCCTGTTTCCTTGGTGGGACTCCAGACTGTTGAACTTGATAGTGATTTGGCAACTCTGAGGATGGGAAATTAAGCTCTGAGATACAGTGCACACACACATACACACACACCGTGCAGTGTAACACTGCCCACGACGAATGATGACTGTGTGTTTTTGCTTTGGAATCGAAGACAACTGCCTCACAAGGTTACTGGGAGACACACGTACAGTAACACACACACACACTGCTCCTCACGTTCCTGAGCTCTCTTTCCAACGTGCTGCTTCTTTGACGCCCAGCTGTCTCTCCTTAGCTGAGATCGCGCAGCCCCGGTGTCACTGTGCATACTAATGAGAGGACGGGAGAGGAGAGGAGGAGAAGAGAGCAGGAGGAGGAGGAGGAGAGAAGAAGAGGAGCAGAGAGGAGCGCTTGAGCCCCAGAAGCCCTCCGCACGGATCACATGGGCTCAGCTGTGCGAGCTCGGGGTTTATAGCTCGGCGTCATTCTTTCTGACGGCTCGCGCTCCTGCGCCTCTCTCGGGCTGACCGCGCGGCATTACGTCGACCGAGGGGGGAGGTGGTGTGCTTCTCCCCTCCTCCTCCAAAAGGACACCGTCTTCTGCGTTTTTTTCGGACCCTTATTTGTGGAGATGAGCGCGCTACTGAGGATGTTCTCGCTGCTGAACGAGAGCGAGCACGGATAAAAAAGGGGGGGCGATTAGAACAGAGCAAATCATCATCGACTGCTGCTGTGTTCCGGAGGAATATAATCACTGCAGTGAGGGCTGGATCTCTGTGCGCGCATTGGGGGATTTACGGAGGGAGGGCGTCGGGCGCCGTGTTTTGAAGGCGCGCTGTCCATCGGTGTGTGTGTTTTTTTTTTTTTTTTGCTTTGCTTTTCATCTATTTGATGTAAAACAGACAGCTGTTCTCCTACTGGTACCGTGTGTCGCTCCTCCACTGCGCCAGCATGGAGCGACCGCAGCGCTGGAGATGACGCACTCGGCCGCGTCCCGCTCCCAAAAAGTGCTTCAGCGCGCGAACATGGCGGCGACTTAACGCGGGGGGCGACATGACCGCGGCCCACCTGGACATCGACGGAGAAGATCCGAGGAGACCCGCGCTGCACACACGGAGGAGAAACCACCGCGCCTTCCGCTGACCAACAAAGAGGGAGAGAGGGAAAGAGAGAGAGAGAGCAGGTTCTTGCCAGCGCGGCCCTGAGAAAGAGAGAGGGAAAGAGAGGGGGGGATGGTGCCGTGGCGAAGGAGAAGAAGAATCGGGGCGAACTCCGGAGAGCCACGCGCGAGGGGAATATGAGTGGCCTAATGCGTGCCAGCGCGTTAACAGGACCGGAATAGGGGATCGACGCAAAGAGAGAGAAAGAGAGAGGGAGAGGAAGCGAGAGAGAGAGAGAGAAAGAGCGAGAGAGAGAGAGAGAGAAAGAGAGAGAATGTGCGTGTGTGAGTGTGAGAGTGAAAGAGAGTAAGAAGAGAAATAACAACAACAAAACCAAACAAACAAAAGGGGGTAAGAATAATAACATACACTCACAAACCCCAAGTCAATGAATATAGTGGCCACCCAGGAGCCGCCGCGGTGGAGTGGGCCAGCGCTGCGCTTTCCTAAAATATGACCAGCGGCGCTCGGACGTGTCGGCAGCAAGATGATGATGATGATGACGGCTTAAAAACGTGGTGGTGGAGCGCGCCCCGCGAGAACCCGATAAAGCCATCACTCAGCGACTCGGAAAGGGCCCACAGATGGCGACTGTCCCTCGCCTGCCTCCTCCTCTTCCTCGCCGTGCTGCTTTCTGACCGCCTGTGGCTGCGCGCCGAGGCCGCGCTGGCCAGGGCCGGGACCGGTTCGCTGCTCTCCGCAGGCACCTCACGCCACCCCGTGCGGCCGCTGGCCTCGTGCCGCCCGGACAGCGTGTCCAAGCGCTGCTTCGCGGCGGAGGAGGACGCGGCGGCCGCGGTGTGCTCGGGCCTGTCCGGCGCCGAGTGGAACCTCAGCGACTTATACCTCTCCTTCTGCGACTCTTACTCCCTCCTGGATCTGTTCCACGGTCTGCGCGCGCCTCACAACGCCAGCAGCAGCTGTGACCTCGCCATGTCCCAGGGCAGCGGCGGCGTCGGCGCGGACGGCTGCGTGCGCTGCGTGCGCGCCTACCAGCACCTGGACCGGCAAGCCCGCGAGGCATACGGCGAGTTCGAGCTGCTGGTGCGGAAATACGAAACGGATGCATACTCAGTGCGGACATGCATGGACGAGTGCACGGTAGGAGCTGTTGATCAGGGAGAGCAGGGAGTTGGGGGGTTCAGGTGTGTGTACGGGGAGGGGAGTTGTCTTTTGAACCCGTTCACAAAAGCGTAAAAAAGCAGACCATCTGCTGATTTGGGTTGAAAGAGAGAGAGAGAGAGAGAGAGAGAGAAGGAGAGAGGGAGAGGAGACTGAGAGCCGTATACACACTTGTGGATCGGGGGGCTAAAGATGAAGGTCCTCCGCTTTATTCTACCAGATGAATGAAGGTCGAGCGACCAGCTGTTTTAGAGCATGCGATGGGCTCTTGCTGTGTGTGTTGTGGGGGCGGGGGCACACTTTGTTTGCAAAATTGGTGGGATTTAGATACAGAATTATGATTTACCAACCACTAAGCATATTGGTTCCCTCACCCCATGACGTAACGGTTAATTTTTATTCATTATTACATTCAGCTAATTAAAGGCTTGTTGGCCTCAGTGCGTAAATGACTGGGGTGCCCCCAATTAAAGCAGCATCAGTGCTGCCCAGGTGTACCTGTGATAAGTGTGTGCATGTGTGTGTGTGTGTGTTTGTGCGTGTGCTTGTTGAGTAAAAAGAAGCGGAAGTGTTACACAGCAGGGGAGTGAATGGGGCCTCAGCTCTGTGGACAGTGGTGGCTAAGCTCCAGCACTCAGGGCTTTTTCCTGGAAAAAAAAGGGATGGGAGTGGGGATGGAATGACATGGAGATGGAAGATATAGTGTGTGTGTGTGTGGGGGGGGTACGGTGCAGTGTTTTGTGGAATTTCAATAACGGTAATAGCGCCACAGTGATTTTCTCGCCTAATCCTCGGAAGGCCGTCCTCTCATTGTTCAGCTTTAGGTAAAGGAAACACCACATACAGCTCATGTGCCTCTGCTAGAAATAACAATTGCGTTATTGTTTTCCTGCAGCCTTGAGAAGTGCCTGCTGAATGGAACATCAGCTTGTGGATGGAAATAATGAATAATACATAAATCACAGTGTTCTGGACCAGGCGTCCGTCTGCCGTTTTCATAAATGTACATTCCCACTGATGTAATGTCACAACATAACTGAAAGTGCTCAGTCGAGGTACAACATACTGCTGCATCTCTTTTTCTCTCTCACTTTCTGTCTCTATCTCTCATTCCCTCTCCACCTCTCTCTTCCTCTATCTATCTCTCTCTGCCCTGTCTGTGATCTGTTAACAATAAGCAACTGACACTCTTTTATTTTCATTTAATTTCATTGTGTGCAATTTCTGCTCCTGGATACTTTTGAAAGAACTCGGAAGAACTCAGAAAATAGATGCTGTACATACAAAACCTTCTGACTGCAGTTCTGTAGTGAACTTCAGGACTGTTTTGAACCTGATGCATTTACATTGCTTCTTAGGTTGTATTTGCCAGGCTACATTTATTTAATTGAAGTAACAAACCTTTTTCTTGACTGTGGGCTGACATTACTTACCTCTGACCAGCTGTTTCACCATGAAAAGGAGAAAATTATTCAGCACTTGCATCCTCTTACAAAATATCTATTGATGAAACTCAGTCAGATTAAATCCCTATTCAATATTCTTTATATCTCTGCTGGAGTAAGAAGTGGACGACAGGTCTTACTGCTGAACCCGGAGTTGGCACCACATATTTGAAATATCTTAGCATTTGAACACAGAACCTACCCCACACAATGTGTTGTAACTCTCATGAATGGACCAATGGAAATATTCCAAAAAGAAATTAAGAAAGTTTCTCTCATGTATTTACAGTTTTGGAGACATTCCTATGTTGGTTTGATCGTTTTTTATGGACAGTAAAATGCATTCTTCATGGCGCTTGAATACAAATTAAGTACAAAAGTACTTTATGTTCTTTGACAATGACTGTATATTGCAGGCCAGTGTTACTCATGCCTTATCAATGGATTTGATAAAACTACTAGAGAGAAAAAAGTGTTTAGGACTTTCAAAACTTTTAAAGGTCTGTGACTACCTGAGAAGACTGTGACTAACTGGAAGTTGGTTCAGGTTTGTTAAGTTAAGACTGACTGACGAGAGGATGTGTGATCCTCCATCTGTCTATTTGTGCATGTTTAAATAACAGAGAGTGAGTGAGAGAGAGAAAAAGATAGAGAGAGATAGAGAGAGAGAGAGAGAGAGAGAGAGAGAGAGAGAGAGAGAGAGAGAGAGAAAGAAAGAAAGGTTCTGAATAAAGTGTTTACAGTGACCTGAACAAACCCATGAGGACCTTTACTGCCAAACTCAGACTTTATGTGGAATGACACTGATTGACAACAGGGCACAATGAAAAGCTGAAACGTCATAGCTTGGCAAGCTAAGTGGTGTGTCTGGCTCAGCAATTCAGCTGCTGTATAACTTAGATTAAATAATACTGGTTCTTGTTCACGCTTCAGCACAATTGTTTTAAGAGGCCAGAATCCCATCTGAAGGCAAACTCTCTTAGTTAGATGCCTTGGACTTACATTTACATTTACGGCATCCAAAGGGATTTTTCCAAAGCGACTTCCAATCCCTAACTGTAGGGGACAATCTCCCTGGAGCAACTTGGGGTTTAGGGTCTTACGCTGGAACCCAGTGGCAGTTTGCTTGAGTAGGATTCAAACCTATTACCTGTGGTCCATAGGCAAGTATCCTACCCACTTTACCACCATGTTGAAATCAAATAACCTTTCAGTACTAAAAGAATTGGTGTTCATTTAATGCGCCCGAAGTTGTTCAATGGTTAATCAAGCCCACATGGTCAGAATCAGAAAACTTCATTCTTCCTGGAGGAAATTGTTTATGTTATAACTGAAAAGACACACAATTCATTTAAAATATGTAGGAAAGAATCACTAAGAAATACTGTATGCTATATAGATGACATAATCTTTAATTAGGGTTGAGTCGGCATATAACAATGTCTAGAGTGAAACATCGCAATGGACAAAGCCCTCAGGGTGGGGTTGGGATTTGACAGTACATAATAGTTAAAAAAAAACCTGCCCCCCCACACTGCGATATTTCACAGAAGACATTGTCGTAGGCAAGTTTAGTAGAGATAGTTCAACCCTAATTGGGGGCAGTATCTTAAACCACTTCTATGCACCTAAATGATTGTTTTTTTCAACTGGCATTAAACAACAACAGAATAAGAAGAGCATGTTACCACCAAGTGCTGATAAAACATGTATGGTGCTTTGAGATCAGATGCTAACATTCAAAAAATGGAGATATGCAAAGCCACAGACTTCTGTAGTCAAAAGACGTTATGTGTGGAACTACTTCAAACTAAAAAACGGGTAGTTAAGTAAAAATAAGATGTAGTGCTTATATGTGTGTATTCATCAGTTCTGCAGCTCAACATTCTTCCAGAGGAAATCTCTGTAAATAAGTAAAAAAATGATATCATTTTTCTATGTTATAGCAGAGAGGGTAGAACTACTGTGTGTGTGTGTGTGTGTGTGAGTGAGTGAGTGAGTGAGTGAGTGAGTGAGTGTGTATCTGTGTGTGTGTGTGTGACTGTGTGAGTATCAGTGTGAACCAGGGGGAGGGGTCATTATCCTGGGCTCAACGTTATGATGATTGTCAGCTTTGAGTCTTCGTTTTCCTGAGTTAATTATATGGGAATGCCTGAGTGGTGAACGTGCAGCGCTGCTAATCAGGAGGTGCATATTCAGTGTTGTCAGTCAAGCATGTTCAGATACTGCCTCACTGCTGTGCTGGTCAGAGCCTGTCAGCTTTCACTCCATTCAAGCTCATAATAAGGCAGTGGCAGATCCAGTCTTATCTGCAAATCAAGGTTTCTATCACTTCGTGTTTTGATACCGATCACTACTGTACGCTTAGTGATTGGATTTGGAACATGAATATGTGCCAAATACTATACAGGATCACGCTGAAGCAGCAGTTCATATTTGACATTCATTTTAGTTCAGCAGCATGTGTTTATTGTGTGTGTAGTTGGGATAGAGTTATACAGATTCTCCAGGCATTATGTGTTTTGAATCATGCTATGGTACTTTCCAGTTCTTTTGCTGCAGCAGCTGGTGAAATAAGTTAGGAAACTAAATGTGGGAGCTCTCAGTTTTCTGCTTTCTATATGGCTCTCTGAACAAGTCCTGGAATAATTATGCATTTAAGGGCATTTATTATTTTTAGACAAACCATGTGTCAACTTTTTATTGATACAATTTTTTTGTGCATTTATGCATCCAATTTTACAGAGGCCGTCCCAAAGATGCTAGAAACTGTAGACTGATCCTAAGAGACTGTGTGCTGTAACATTATGTCAAATATAGAGACAGATGTGTCCGACTTGATCTTTCTGGTGGCAATAATGATACAGATGTAGACTGAATTAGTGGTACAAGTTGAATAAAATAGCCTCTAAGCAAACATTCACTTATTGGACAAAAGTATTGGGATGCTTACCATTTCATAACAAGGACATTTATAAGGGTGCTTTCACATATGTTGATCGGTTCATTTGGTCCAGACCAAGGGCAACAAATGATACATTGTGGAATTTTTCTGCAGTGTTGTTTCCTTTTCACACTTGAGGACCAAGTGGTCCGGACCACATGAAACAAACGGTAATGCAGTCACGTGACAACATATACATCACTCGTTGGCCACATTTGCCACCGACCATATTTCCTAAACTGCTTTTCGAATGATCAGAATTAACGTGTGGGTATCCAGCACGCTGCTGCGGAGTATCTTTGCCATAGCCCTGCACTATTCTACTGATCTATTAGACCCCCTTTCCCTCAGCTGTTTGCTAAATAAGCAAAATGTTGCTGTTATTATATGTTTTTGAAAGTTGGGACCTAATATGGTCATCGGACCATATTTGGGTGAGGCTCCGCCCCTTCTCACAGCTCCTCATGTTAACCGAAACAAATAGCAGAGCACAGCTGACTTAGTCCAAAAAGATCCAGTACTGTTTGCAGTTGGGTCTGTTCTGGTTCGGATCGTGTTCTCACCACAAACAAACCGCTCCAGGGTTCATTTGAAAGCGTACTGAGACCACCTCTTCAAGGAGGTCTCGGTTCCCTTTTTGGTCCATTGTTGGTGCGGTCTCGGGTGCGATTGTTGCATTCTCACATGCCCAAATAAATCGCACCAACTGGGAAAACAAACTAGTGCGATTCAACCGAACTAAACGATGTATGTGTGAAACTTTGCTTTCAAATGCATTTTATATGGAGCTAGTTACCCCTTTACAGCTCTACCAGCTTCAGAATTTGTGCCCATTCATTCTGTACAGCATTTATATGTTGAATGAGAAGGCCTGGCTCCATTCCAGTTGACCCCAAAGGTGTTGTGTGGGGTTCTATGTGGGCCAGTCAATTTCTTCCACACCAAATTTATCCGTCCATGTCTTTATGGAGCTTGCTTTGTGCACTGGGGCACAATCATTCTGGAATAGAATAGGTTGTTCCTCAAAGTGTGTCCACAAAGTTGATGCATGACTTCACTGGAAGTTAGCCCAAACCCTGAAAAACAGGTGTCCCCCTATACATTTGTCCAAATCTTGTTCAGTTTTCAGTGGAGTGACTATAGCAGGTTCAGCAGGTGCAGTCGCACATGGGCCCGTGATCTCTTGGGGCCCGTCACTAACCCAGACCTTCCTCCTTTGAAAAAAACAAAAACCTCAGCACCAAAAATCCAACCATCAAATAAAAACAGGCGTCATCCAGGTCTGCAGCGGTTTGCAGAAAACCCCAGTAAACAGGGAGCAGAGAGGAGTGGAGAAGCGTGACTGCCGTGAACCTCCTTCAGCCACAAGATGCGAAATCTCGGGTTGTTTGGTTTTGCTGCAGGAATTACAGCAGCACACACGTAGTTTAGTATTTTTGTATTTATAAGTGCAACAGTGGCGGAGCCAGAGGGGTGTCTGGGGTGGGACTGGACACCCCTGACATCTGATTGGCCACCCTGGTGCCACCCCAAAATTTTATTTTCTGCCGGCAGTTCCTGATGCTGTTGGCCTTCTTACTATTTTGCTTTACTGTTTTTTAAGGTCGGGAACTGCAGTAAGTTTTCACTGCATGTTGTTCCATGTGTGACACTGTATATGACAATAAAATCTGTGTCCCGGTCTCCAGTGGTCCCCCTCTCAGATGCTCGAGACCCGCGCACCCCCCGGCATGAGCAGTGTGTGCCTTTAACCTGCAGGTTGTGTGTGTGTGTGTGTGCATGTGGGCACGCTCCCTCAACATGGATGAATTCGTGAAATTGTCTGCAAGTTCATCAGAACCGCAGATTCATGTTGTTTTAAACCTACCTGGGATAAGTTAGTAAATGATGACACTAATCTGCATAGTTTTTCCAAATAAAATGATTTAATTCCTTAATTTATTATTTCAACTTTGAGTACAGTGCGTGTGTGTGTGGACCCCCTGAAATATTAGTGGCCACCCCATGTAAATATTTCTAGCTTTGCCACTGAATTGCAATCTATATAAACTACCTCTGTGCTTCTGGTTCTTTGCAGAGAGGATTGTAGTCACCCTTACTGTGTATTGCATGTATCAGAGCTAAAACATCCTCGGGATACATTTGAAACAGTATAAGGGCCCGGATCAAATTTTTTACCTGGACCCATGACTATGTTGTTATGCCACTGTCAGTATTGTTCGGTTATTTAACTGTTTTACTATACATTCACATTGATTTACACTAAGTTAGATCCATATTGACTAAACAAGTGACTGAAGCTTCTTTACTGAATGTCATCAATGATTCAAAGCATGAGCAAAATTAATGTTTGGAGGCATGGTGGTGACCTAGTAGGTAGGATACTTGCCTCTAGGCCTGTAATAAATTATTTTCTCTCTGAAGACAGAAAAAACATACACATCAATGTTTTGATCAGTCAGATATCTCCAGTCAAGACAATTGTTTCTACATTACACTCACTTAATTAAAATGACAACCTGTGTAATTTGTATCATAACACTTTCTAAATGAAAAGTTAACAAATATTAGCTGCTGAGACCACTACCCGCCCCAGACAGCACCAGAGCCTCACCCACATTAAAAATGCTTCCCTGGTGCCCATGCTCTGACGATTCAGGACAGCAGTAATACTGCGACACCCCCAGTGTGTATTTATGTGACTATGAGTGCATACTGTTGCATTTCGGTGAGCTGCTGCATCATGAGAGGAAAGAGGAACAGCAGTGCACTTGTCCAGTCTTTTGCCTTTTCATCACCTAATCAGCAAGCGGAATGCAAGCTGCATATAGGCCTACAGCCTCAGTGCCATGGCTAATGAAATAAAAATCTGGATCAGGGGAGTTGGCAGCCTTTTAACACAATCTAAATTGCAAATCTGTTCTTATGTTAGTCTGACCTTTGCACAAGCACAGCACTCTGTATCTGAATTGTCGAATTGTCAGTCGAATAACCCAACAGTTTTGGAAGTGAAATTTTCATTCTGGAAAATAATCATGTCTCCTGCTCTCTTTCTTTTTTCTCTCTTTCCCTTTCTCTCTGTGCATGCTCCTTGTCACCTTGTTGCACAGAAGTGGGGAGATAATGACATTTAGGGTGAGAAAGAAGCCTCTTGACATTCTGGCTATGTCTTTGTGGTGATACTACAGTGACCATTCATAGTAGCTAGAGAGAGCGAGCGAGAGAGAGAGAGAGAAAGAGAGAGAGAGAGAGAGAGAGAGAGAGAGAGAGAGAGAGAGAGAGAGAGAGAGAG
>JBBKCR010000002.1:9112865-9123887 GCA_037577295.1 Ladigesia roloffi | reverse complement strand
GTGTGTGTGTGTGTGTGTGTGTGTGTGTGTGTGTGTGTGTGTGTGTGTGTGTGTGTGTGTGTGTGTGTGCTTGTGTATGTGTGCGTGTAGGTGTGTGTGTGTGTTTGTGTGTGCCTATGTAGTCAAACTAGATAAATTATGAATTCATTTCTTTTTCCAGTTTACATTTTAGATGAATGTTCTCTGTGTTGAGAAAATCAAAGGATCAGGTGTTAAAGTACTCAGCGACATGTTTCTTAGAGTTTACATAATGGTGTTCTTACAAATCAAGCTAGTCCATATGGATGCAGGTCACATTACTAACACTTTTCACAGGAATATTCTAAAGTGCATTGGTTCTGTAAAAGGCATTAAAAATATTTAAGTTTTTTTTTTATATAAATGTGATGGAACAGTGTGAAAGAGTAGCTGAAATATAGGAGAGAATTAAATATATTTGTAGAACAGAGTGAGAAGAATTAAAGGAGGTTTGCAGGTAAAGTGAAATGATGAAGGGACATGTTTAGGAAAGGCAGAAGAGAGGATTGGACTGGAGTATGTTCAAGGTGTCTGTTGCATACAGAGAAAAAGAAAGAGGAACAGTATGAATTAACATCTGTGTAGCTTCAACAAGTATAAACTACTTCAATTAGATTTTATTTATTTTATTAATATCTTTATTTTATTTATTTCCCCCCTCCTAAGTCTCTGTCTTATCTTGCAATAAGCATGTTTATGACAAAAAAAGTTATTTCTTATCTTATCTTCTTATCATGTCTAGTTGATGCTGATGTTTCTTATAGTGGCAGTGAGGGCGGAAAGTGGGGTTTTTTGTCCTGGAATCAGCCTGACTGATGGTGAAGTCAGGCCCAAAGCCAGATCTACAGAATTTCAAAGCTGGACAAGCCCTACAGTTAGAGGACCGACAGAATAATATACTTCTGTAGTCCCAAGCTAGCGAGCAGCTGGTCGTTGTAGATAGAACTTACCGTGCCCTTGCTCGTGTTTATTTTAGCACAGCCTCAGACATTTTAACATATCAATAATTGAGAGTGTTCTGTTAGCTAACCCATGCATGCATTACCTCCAGGGAAGCAACCATAGAACTTCAATTGACTCATCTATAGAAGTGTCGATGCTGATGTTTCTTATATTGGCAGTGAGGGCTGAAGGTGGGGGTGTATGTCCTGGAATCAGCCTGGCTTTGGTAGCTACTGTTACAATGAAGCAACTTCAGTTGTCAAAACAATTCACATTATATTTCTGTAGAGTTTGTTCTTTGCTACATAATGTTCAGTTTCATTGTTGAAAATGCTGTTGAGCTAGCCTGTGGCTAGTCAGGCTGCACACAACAATGTAACTGATTACTCTTTGGCTCCATTGCACAACACAAGAATACAACAACCTTCCATACAGTTCCAAAAGAATTATTTTTGATAACTGATAGTTTTATTGTTATTTTATTATCAAATTGGGCTGTGTCTCAGTAGGTCAAATGGGATTTTTGTTAACATGTTGTTTAGTTTGCGTAATCCTGAAATATCTGCTATAAAAGAACTCTTTAGTGGGTCGAGCATGATTCAGCTGTTGAAGAGCTGGTGACATGGCAGTCAGCAAAAGTCCTGCCCACTATAACTCCCTTAATCATGACTGGCAACACACACACACAAATGCACGTAGGCAATTAGAGGTGTCAAATGTACTTGAAGCACACAATTTCACATTTGAATTGGGTGAGTCATTTCATTCATCAAGAGAGCATTCTGCATCAGTTGTATAGTCTTGTGTGTTCTGACTTTTGTTGGAGGAGACAGTTACTATAACATCTCAGTGCTAAAAGATTAGCTGTTCACTCTTATGTGAAGCTTTGATATGGATGACATGGAGACACAATGTGAACACATCATAAAGCAAGATGCTCAGCAAAGGCTGCTGTGTATGTGACTCTTCTTTCAAAATGATTTGTGCCTAGAAACAGGAATGTGGGTGAGTGTATTAAATCAGAAGTGCTGAGATTTTAAGCATATGTGACATTTGCGGTGTGGAGATATCATGCAAAATAATTTGCTGTTTGTTTTATAATATTTTCATATTTATTTCATATATATAGTATCAGAATACAGTCGTTCCTTGAGTTACAACACAGATCCTTCAACAGTGTTGTAATGCAAATTTTGGTGTTAATCAAAACACACCCTAGTGTAAGTAACACAGTTGTAAAAATCTTAAGAACACAACTAAGCAACAGAAAAAGAAAACTCCCTCACTCACACTGTGTGACTGCATATTCTTCTACAGCACACAACCAAACTAGTTCACCCACGTATTCTATAAGTACAATGTGAACAGTGTAAGGTGAGTGGGAGTTGGAGTGAGCGTAAGTGTTGTAAACTCAAAGTGCCGTTTGTTGATAAGGTCGTAACCCCAGGTGGCATGAAACTGCATGCTCATATATATGTACTTAATTGATGGACACCATGCTCACTCGTTTTTCTTCAATGTCTCACTCAAGACAAACTTTATGCAAATAACCTGCGTAACAACCAGTAAAATTGTGGTGTGGTAACTGTGTCTTTCCCACAGTCCAACACTAAGATTCAACACTCAAATGCATACTGAGTGGCAAAATAAACATGTGCATTGCCACAGGCTTGTCACATTCTGAACTATTTTTACCCAAATTTTTAACATGGGCACGTCAAATTGCTTGCATTCAGTGACACAAAAAATGTTTTGAATTAAATTGAACATTGCATGCCAGAATTGTGCAGAAAAAAAAAACAAAATAAATACACAAAATCCATCTTACATCCATTTTTTATTTCTAATACAGAAACCTTGTGAGGCTTGTCAAATTTAAGACTAGTCACAGGTGTTCTGGTAAGTAAATGTCATGTGTATGTTGCAGTTATTCAGGGACTCAATAAATGTATTGCCTGTAATTGCAGAAACCTGTTAGCCTGGTAGTAATATTTCCAGTTATAGAGAAAACAAAACAAAAAGCTACATGTTGGTAAATGGTGCTTTATACTGGTTAGTAATCTCCCAGGGCTGGTTTAGTTGGTCTTCTAGCATGATCAACATCCAAAACAAAGCATATGCTGGATTTACTGGTGACCATGGTAGTTTTCTAGCAGGGCACCTGTTAACCCACTGGTTTTATTATAACTTAGTTTGTTGCTTGTATGTATTTTTCATTAGCATCGGTGTTAAGGCAAGATTTCTGATTAAGAGTTATTTGCAATATATGTCAGATAACACTGGAATTCTGTATAAGTGTACCACATGTGCAGCCTTTTGTTTGTACTGGTCTCCCAAACTTACCAACAGGTGTGTGTGTGGGCAGTCGTAAACCTGTTTACCCTCTCCAGTGTAAAACTGTGCTGACAGTGTTTGAGGAGCAGTGGAGAAGAGCCTGAGGGGAGGCAGCATGTTCTCACTATGAAGACTGACAGTAAAACAAAATGAAGAAAGGCAGGCCGCTCACCTAGACATTAGCCTCTGCTGCCCAAGGCTAGAAGTGAGGAGGTTTGTGTGTTTCTGTGTGTGTGTATGTGTGTGTGTGTGTGTGTGTGTGTGTGTGTGTGTGTGTGTGTGTGTGTGTGTGTTTCTATATGTGTTGGTAAGTGTCAGGTTTATTGTTTATTGTTTATTCATGTGCCCATTAGCTGTCGCCTAGAGACCATTATTCTTTGTGCATCTACTCTCTGTGCCATGCACCTGCTTTGGAATAGTGTAGTGCTTGTGTGTGTGTGTGAGAGACAGAGAGAGATATTGTAATTGGTAACAGGAGTAAATGCACATTACATAATCAAGGTGCACCAAGGCAGGTAAGATGGCAAACTTAGCTAAACCACTGCTATTACACTGAACACATTTTATAATTCCGGTTCACTGTTCTTTTGTTAAACTGTTTGAACTTCAGTAACTTAAAGTCAGGACCAATTTTATGTGGGGGGGGGGACAAAAAGAACAAGCCAGCCAAGGCCACGTGCAGTGAATATGAATGCAGTTACTGTTCCTTTGCAACAAGTTCAGCTGTTCGGACAAAGTGTGTGTAGAGGACATCAGTTACACCAGAGACTTTTAATGTGATTTAATGGTGATAATTTATTGTGTGTTGTTAGAAATAAGAAACAAAAAAGTTTCAGGCAAACATATCCCAAAAAAGTCTGTTGGAAAAATGGATTGAAGGTTCTTAATGAATCAGTATAAATCAGTTTAATGGAAGAACAGTGTTGAGCAGGGTGAGAATTCCTCACAAGGAGGACCTGAAGCACCAAAGTTGAAAAAAAAGATGAAACCCACTCTAGTATGGTCTCACACACGTGTTTGTGTTTGTATTTATGTTCTACGTTTTAATATCTGTTTCTTTAAACAGGATGTATTTTATCATTCATAGTGTAAAGAAGCTAGATTGCTAGATTACTGCTATGATCGATAAGTGACAACTGTGTGAGTGACAGCCCTTCTTATGTGCTCTGCTAAACATTTCATAAGATGCAACAGCTGTATCCAACAAACTAGTGCGCATACATATTTATGATTTATTTTTTTAAATGTTTCATATATGATTGTGGCCTTAATTTGTTTTTTTTGCTATTGCTTTACATATGAGTCTCTCTGTAGTCACATTATACCAGTATATTTTATTATACCCAAACGCATATACAGTTTTTATTTATTCTGCTGATAAAATACATTCAGACCTCTCTTTCTCTCTCTCTCTCTCTCTCTCTCTCTCTCTCTCTCATTCTCTCACTCTCTCACTCTGTCCTTCTCACTCTTTCTCTCTCACTCTTCCTCTTTTTCCCTCTGGCTTCTGTGCGTCTGGGTCGAGAGAGATTCGAGAGGAAGTGTGGCGTTGCCATAGTAACAGGCCTTTGCCGTATGGCAGTGTATCTCAGTGTCCATTGTCCTCTCCTCACCGGCTTATTCTTCACCATCCAAGGATGCTCTTATTGTCCTGAGTGTGTTTGAATCTCAGCATCTGTGTGTGTGCACATGTGTACATATGAGTGTGTATGTGCATGCATGCATGTGTGTATGTTAGCATGCAGGTGTGTGTGTGTGTTTGAGATAGAGAGAGTGTGAGTGTGTGTGTGTGTGTGTGTGTGTGCTCTCTTATTGTATAACCCTCCATGCCTTTGTGTTCTTGATTATCCTTTCTAGCCAGTTCCTGCTGCCAGTGCATGTGCAGCCCACGCTGGTGCTGTAGCGAGTTGAGGGTGAGGCAAACACGTGTGTGTGTGTGTGTGTGTGTGCGTGCGTGTGAGTGTAAGTACGTGTGTGCAGCATATGTCTCTCTCTATGCTCTGCCTCTCCCTCTGTAACTGGTCCAGCTACAGTTGCAAAATAATATCAAGTAGGGCTCCTATAAACACCCATTTGTTTTCAGCTAAGATATCAGTCTTATTAAAGAGCTTTGTGACCTTCTTGCTGTTACTTAAATACACCGTGAATTATGCAGTGATAAGATTGCATCCTGCATCCTTCAAAAACGATGACGAGAGGAACAAATTTGTTTTGAGATTTTTATTAATAATTTGAACTGGATCTGTTTGGGTATTTGTCTCGTATGTCATTTTATAAAGTAGCCTAATCTAAAGCATCAGAATGTAACAAAATATCCTTCAATGGGTATTTTCTGTGGGCATTGCTGAACAGATTCTGTTTATGTCCTCATTTTATCCACATAAAATACAGTTTAAGCTATTAGCTACACATAGCTACACTATGTTTCACATCAGATGTCCCAGCAGAAACTCAGATTGCCACTTTATTTGCCTGATGTGCTGAGAGTCTGTATGTGCATAGCACATACAAAGTATTCCGACAGCCCAGGCTTCTCATTCGCCGCATGTCCTATGGGAATAAACAATTTATAGCTGCCACTTAGCAACACAGTGCCATGGTGTCAAGTGACAAACAGAGCTGAGATCTTCTCAACTAGTGTGACATGATGAACTGACTGAATGATGGGCTCAATCAAACTCCTCAGACCAGTTGATGACACGTGTGTTCCCCATGCCCTATCTGATTCTCTGTTAAAAAACGGAGGAGAAACATTCTGGAGGTCTGCTGGTCAACAAATAACATATACCCCTATTCATTTTACTTGAATTGAATAGACAAAAACATATTATGTTGTTGAAATATGCCTGAGTATGTTTTCAACATTTATTCTAGTGTATTTACTCAGTCAACACTGAAGTATAGTTGAAATGCTTTACTATGAACAAATAAATGTACTGTTGATGTTTTTGTATGAAATAGTTGACATAGAAAGGTAGATTTTGTGTTCTTTATATGCTTCACATACACTGATTACCATATACTTCATGTTGTTGGCTGCTAATGTAAATGTAAGGCTAGTCAGTCTGTACCTCAGACCTCATGACTTTGATTTAGTAGTAAAATATATCATCATGTTTGTATGATACGGTCCAGAGCTGTGTGTAAAGTTTTTTTATAGAACTTGTGAGGCACCTCAAAAAAAAATCTCAGTTAAGGTCAGTGGGGCATTTTTTTACTGACGACAGCAAGATCAGTGGAGTTGATGCAGTTCACTGTTCTTATAATTGGATTGAGTATGTATGTGTGTGTGTGTGGGGGTGTGTGTTTATATGTGTGATTGCTTGCTTGAATTTATGCAGACGAAGTTTTCTTTGTTTGTGTTTACACAACAGTCAAGGTGCCCCAGATGCGAAAGCAAAGAGAAAAAGAGAAGACAAAGATGAGAGAGATGAGTGAGAGAAAGATGTTAAGAGCTTTCAAATTTGTCTTATGTCACCAGAGTCCCTGAGAGGACTAATGTGGTGATGGCTGTTGTGCATGAGTCGAAGAGACATTTCTTTGGAGAGATCTGTCTGTGTGTTTGTGTGTCCCTGCTTTGTATGTATGTGTGGTGTGTATGTATGTGTGTATGTGTGTGTATCTCAGGCCTGTGTTGCTGCTGCAGCTGGGGTCCGGGTTCACTGGCAATGTGGAGAACAGGCAGGTGCAGGGAGACGGCCGAGGGGACATGGAGGAGTGCAGGATGTCAGCCAATGAGAACAGGAACAGATAATAAGACTGGACAGGAAAACAGAGCATAGGGCAGGACAGGGTAAGAACATGGTACGTCTGCACCATCAGAACACTAGCAGGCCAGTGAGATGGACTGTGGTACAACTGCATCACTTGATGGCATGGAAAGGCTTTACATGGTGTAACTGTCAAGCTGAACATAATTTATGTTTCATGCAGCTTGGAAGTAGCATGCAGTATAATTTCTTGACAATCAGTTAGTGGCTTTAGCATTGTACTGGCACAGTTGTGCACTATTCAGTTCTGGCCTTCATGTTTTCCAGCCATACCTTTTCTTGCAGTTTAAGAGTAGTCCGTTTTATGACTGAGTTACTGAGCTACATAGCCAGATAAATGGCTAGTATTTGACTGGGGTAAGCTGCTTTGTCACTAGATGCTAGCTCACCATACCCAGGATAAACTGCAGGGTTCTGACAGATCCGGTTCACTTTGGCTCTCCTGCAGCCGGGCTAGTGCTGTGCTGCAGCTATGACAAAGCACCGAGGCCATGCTGAGACACCAGCCGTCCTCTGAGGCCCAAAACAGAGAAGACTGTGTGTGTGAAAGAGTAACTTTCATACAGTAATTCATATTTGGGCTGAGGATTACCTTATTCCAGTGATAAAGTTCTCAGGTTATTGAGAACTTTCCTCCAGAAGAGAGGCTTTTCTTTTGATGAATAATCATCAGCTGTGATTCAGATTTTTGAAGTTCTCTATATTCTGGTTTTACTTTTAACAAGCAAACTTTATATAGTTGTTTTAACTACATCCAACATCCAAAAATATCTTAGAAAGTGATGTGTGGAGTTCATAGCATTCCAAGTGTCTGTGAAGGCCAGTGTGAGCTCTGAAAAATGGTCTAATATGGGGCCATCACAGGCAACTTTAGACAGACTTTTGTTCTCTAGCGTGCAAGGTTTGAAAAAGCAGCCAAAGGAAACTAGGCTATTCTGAAATGTCTATTATTTGGGAAGTCTGAACCGGTGATGGTGAAGTTCAAGGCAGAGAGTGTTGCAGTCAAATGGACTTTTCTCTAGGTGTTATTCATAGATAAATGAAACTGCAAACCTTTATGCTGTACAAGAACAGATGACTTGAGGATGCAACAGATATCCAACCCAATGAATAGGACAGAGTATTACTTTTACAATGAGTTCCTATCATGCTAAATAAAAAAATAAACTTCAGGAAAAAAATTAAATTAGTTTAAATGGAATAATAGCAAAGTGCAGAAAAGTAATTGCATGCTAGTAATCTGTGGTTGGCTGTTTACAAATAATCCAGTAATTCAACATATTTAATTTAATTGCAGCGTATCATGCTGTATTACAAATAGCTTGTTGTTTGTGTGTGAGCTTGGTGCTAACATGTTAGCTTTGGCTTTACTTCTTACAATTATTTACCTTTATAACATAGTTTTTTTTTAATAGACCTAAAATGAAGGCAATGCAATATTTATTTAATGCAAATGTGCAGCCACTTCCTAATTTTGTTGTAACAAAACATGTATGTGGATGTGCAATTCCACCTGCTAGCTAGGACTCCCACAATCACACAACACATTTAACAGCAAGAGAGTGAAGGCTAGCATGTGCTTCCTCTGAGACATTAAATAGTTTCACAGCACACTTACAGGAGATCTCTAACTGCCAGTTCTGATACGTCACTGGCTGTTGATGGGTGAAAGACAGGGCAATCCTACACACCCACAGAGATCGAGGTCAATTATACTCTGTTGGACTACCAACCATAGATGGCTGTAGGACTCCCAACCACGGATTGATTGAACTGACAATATAAGGCATTGCCTGGACATTTAACCAAACTGGAACTGCAATATACAGTAAAATTGTGGCAGTCGTATACTATGTATGAAGGATAGTCAATATTGATCAGTCTAAGGGAATTGTAGGTGACACATTTTTTGGTGTCTCATCCAGCCACAGCAGAGCAAGCACCCACAACTCTGCTCTAGAGGTGATCTAACTGAGTCATGGGTGGTCAGAGAGTACAGAGCAGCAGAGGATGCAGGAGCTGGCTGTCAGAGAATGCTGACTTTCCAAACTCGCTGGGAATTCTCTCTGACAGCAGCACAAGCTCCCTGCCGCTCCGACAGCTCTTTAATTTCCCATTATTAAGTCCTCAACAGCGCACGGCTGACACCAGTCCAACCAAGAAGAACATCTCCCACAGGAGTGCCAGATGTCTCTTAGACTTATGAAGACGCACACACACAAACTAAACACATAAAAAACATGCACACATGCACACTCAAACAAACAGGCATGTGCCATTAGAAAGTCACACAGATAAGGTACTAATGAGCAAATTCCAGATTCCACGTGCCAGGCAACCAAGAATGTATTCTGAATAAGAGGTCATCATTTTAACGAGGTTAACAATACACGCCCCTCGACATTCTCCCTCATCATCTCCTCTCTCGTTATCCGAAACGTTCCTCCCCTCCACCCCACACTTCCTGCAGATACGATCAGTGGACGTGTGTCAGTGTGAGTATTGACCGTAAACCATGGAGTCAGAGAGCGAGTGGGTGGAGTCACATGAGTAACTGCCCAGTGTAGGTGCACAGAGCCCAGAGGTCAATGAATGAATCAGAGGCTGTAGTTCTTACTGCTTTCTGGCCCAGTAACCTTGAGTGAATGTCAGTCAGCCATGCAGCAGGCTCAGGAATTAACTATTGATTTACAGAAACAGCTAAGTATGTGTAAGTGTGTGTGTGTGTGTGTATGTGTGTGTATGTGTGTGTATAAATTACTTGGAGTGCGTATGTGTCTGTTTTTATACCTGTTTTCTTTGGAAAAACCTACCCAAAAATATTTGGACCAACATAATTCTCCTGACTTTAAAACCTACCCTTAACAAAGCTGCAGTTTCTTCTGTTTAGTGAGTGAAATTAAGTTTTGACAAAATGTTTAGATTAAAGTTTCAGAATCAATAGTGCCACTTTTGTATTAAGTGTTTCTAGTAAATGTGTAGTAAGACATGAAAAGTGCATACAACCACAATGTAGTGTGTTTACTGTTACACATGGATTACATTACACTCTGCAGCCTATGTATATATATATATATAAGTATTTTACATGTATGTATTTTATTAAGCTCTTGCTCATGTGACCAAATAAGTGTATCCTAATGTAATCACATAGAATTACCTAGAATTATATAAAATATTAGATTATGATCGAATGATGTGAATCCATCAAGAGCAAAGGGAAGGTTTGAATTGTTTTGGAATGGGTTAGTCAAAGCCTAGTCTAAGGTCCTATTCAGAATCTGTAGCATTCTTTACACCATTTCAACCCATCTGACTTGAAGGACAATTTTGCCTTGAGGAATGGTCAAACACTCCAGTGGCTAGATGTGCTTAGCTAATAGAAATATACCCCATGAGACCTGCAGCTGTAATTGAAGGGAAAGGTGACTCTAGTACATTTTGACTTTGGAGGGGTGAATACCTATGCACATTCAAGCTTTATGTGTTTGTCTTAGTTATTGTTTGTGTCACAATTTAACATTTATGAAGTCTTAGTCATGTTCTCTAAATCAAATGTTGCTAACTACCTAAACATTTATTTTAATTCCAGGTTGCAGTGTGACAAAACAGAATAAAAGCCAAAGAGGGTGAGGGTGAATATTTTCTGTGTAAACTAAAGCAAACTAAGCAAATAAATATTGCACCAGGTTTAATGTGTTCTCTGTTGAGGGTATGTTTTGTATGCAGAAAATCCACACAACACGTCATTTGACTTCAGTAAAGTCTTCAAACTCTATGGGCCTGATTTTCACGGTCAGTCGCGCAGTCGTCTTTGGGGGAGGGGCCAGCGCAGAACGCTATAATCGCACCAGGAAAAATTAACTTTGCATCTGGGTTGCCCTAAATGAGAAAATTAGTCATAGGTGTGTCTTGGGTGTAGCATGCAATGAACCAATCAGAGTTCACACTCTCACTC
>JBBKCR010000002.1:9086247-9099653 GCA_037577295.1 Ladigesia roloffi | reverse complement strand
TATTGCTTCACACCTCAGGACTGCACTTTATGGACACTCACATCAACACTTTAATTCTGTTATTACTGTATATAAGACTTTTTTATATAGATTTAGAATGTTTATATTGTGTTTTTATGGCTGTGCTTGAGAGAAACCATCAATCGGAAACAAATTCCCTGTATATGCACACACATATACTTGGCCAAATAAAACGATTCTGATTCTGATTCTGATGAAAGAAACGTAGTCAATAACTTTGGTTCTTCATGGCAGAAATGGCAAACAAACCCAGCATAATGTCTGACACTTCAAGCATTATCATAAATTGGGGGAACTAACATATACGTTGTTGTGTGGCATCAAATTATAATTTTTTTGGCCTTTTGGTATGGATCTGCGCTGTTCCTGCTCTAAGGGTTAAAATCACCTCAAGTGCTAGGTAAAACACAACTCCTGGCTATTTTTTTTCGCAGTGCCCTTATGTTTTACCCTCTCACTTTGGCAGCTGATTCGGCTGTTATGTCCCTCAGTCTGCCAAGCCATTAATACGTGACCTTGCCTTTATGGATGAAAAGACTGCTGGCCAGGGAGAGCAAAATTCTGACCTGTACACTCTCGGTGATGTAGACAACCTACTGGCTTGCTGCATAGCTAATGATGATTGTTTTCAGCATATAAAAAGGACTTTTGGAGTGTCCTGCAAATACAGTAGAATAGCCAAGTACAGAAGAGAACATTAGAGATCATCTGGCAACAGTCATTAGGCTCAAAGTGCTAATGGTGCTGAACATGAAAGATTACACAGGCAATTTAGCCTCTGAATGGCTTGAGCACATATATTGCACACACACACACACACACACACACACACACACACACACACACGTCAAGATTGATGTGGAATATTACACAGTCAATTTAGTTTGGGATTGTGTGTGACTACGGATTTCTGTCACTCCACTACTTGTGCGTCAGACACACAAGCTTTAAGGGCAGTTATTGATAATCAATAGGCCCTGGCCTGCTTCTGCTTCTGCTGTGAAAGGTTACATCCAAGGGTTACATCACCGTATTGGTGCGATTGGGAAGTCTGATACTTCTTAGGATACTTGATAACAATATAGTCTAATTTGTTGAAATAGATACAAAAAAGAATTGAGAGTAAAGTGGTAGACTAGTGAAAGTGCTTCCAATAAAGTTCCAGTGTAGTGTTATGTGTTTTGTCTTGGTCCTCCATGCATCACACTGGGGTTAGAATTCCCTGTCTGAAAGCACACCATGCAATAAGACTCCCTGGGCAAGGCTCCATACTCCACATTCAAATTATTCTGGATAAGAGCATCAATCAAGTTAATTAATGAGTTTTTCATCCATATTTTAAAGTCATTTTCTAATATTGCAACCCATATTTATAAAGGTCTTCAATCTGTGATTTTAAAATCTATGGGTCTCAACAGCCTAAGGTTGATGCTTGAGTCAGTACTGTAGATTACTGGACATACTGTTATATTATATATACTCATACAGTATATTATGTATAATAGTGTCAATAATGTGTCTTAGTATTAAATTAATTAGTATTGAATTACTTAACCCATGGTTAAACGTGAAAAATGCAATACACTATATAAGGATCATAACTCTATTTTTATTTGATTTTTAAAAATAAAAATTATGTTTATATATTATTTATTGTATCTGGGACTCAGGGCAGTTTTTCTGTTGAAATTTTGATCATTGGACAACACTTGGCCAGCTGGTGGCCTTGTGATTTTTAGTTGCCCCTTGTGATCTGAGTGTCATGGGTTTGTATCCCAGGACTGCCAATGGCACCACTGAGGTACTCTTAAACAATAGTTCATCCCCACAACCTACTCTGTCGCTGGATGCCCACCGCTTCATTTTAATAAGTTAAATGCTGCTACATGCACATGAATGGATTCCATGCAGAGAAATAATTTTACATTGTTAATGCTGTTTGCTGTGTTGAGGTGTGTTCATGTGTGATTTTAAGTGGCCAATTTGCTTTTATTACAATTAATAATCTTTCTCCGATGTTAGAATCATTTTCATGGTATGAAATCCGAACCGTGTACTGAATAAAAGCAAATGAATATGCTTATCAGAACATTCCTACTGCACATCAGACCCTACTCTGGATTGTATAACAAGTTCAGCCCGAGCTTTCACTCAAACCCAGTCTGACGTCTCCCTATGTCACTCAGTTCTATCCCTGTGGCTTTCATCTTGCACTATTGCAGCATTTATTCAGAAAATTGTCAGTATCCTCATCAGGAGATTTTTTCTGAATACAGTAGATCTGTGGATGTGTCAGTGCATTCCATATGGATCACAGGGTCTGCCACGCTAAAATAGATGTCTTGATTGGTGGCTGTGTATCAGGAAAAATTGAAAAATGAAAAAAAGAATCTTGTTAATGTGAAACAAAAAGAGCTCAAGATGCAGTCAGTCATTTTCCACTAGAAAAACAAGGTTACATGAATCATTTGAATAATGAACAGTTTGAGCTGTCAAAGAGCATTTTATTTTATTTATTTGATTGTATGAGTACATAATGACTTTAAATGTGTGTGAGATTTGCATGCATTTAAATAATATAAAGTAATTTTCATTTTACTTTCAGTAATCAGTAGTCCAACCAAGATTGTTCCAGTGGCCACAACCCCCAGGTGTTTGTTGGAAAATGGGCTGATGTCACTACATGGTTAGGCCTGTGTATTGAGTGCGGAATTTTTTTTTCATTGTAAATTGAATGAATAAGATGTCCTGTCACATGGGTTTTCCAGATGCACTCAGATTTGACCACATGCCTCCATGGTGGGCCAAAATGCCCATATGCTCATATTTGTGGGACACATGGTCTAAATATAGAACATAGTTGAATGACCATCAAACACAATACATATATATTTCTTCACTGTTGACATTGTTACATAATGCTAGATGTGCAAAGATGTTATGCTGGAATTTGTATCAGACAGAAAGCATTGGGTTTTTATGAGCTTACCTTTCAGAAGTCTGCAAAATAAGAGCTGCAAAATTCCACTACAGTCTCAGCACCAGGTACCTTGAGTTTTCTAAGCATGTCTCGTCAAAGGATATTGCAACTTTGGAATTAAACAGAGCAGTGTCAGGCACCATTTTGAAGAACATTAGTTCTGTCAAAGTGCCGTGACCTTAACTGTAACAGTTTATTTACATTAATTTATACTACAAGTTTCATTTTCTTGCATATTGAAGCACATCATTTCCATTTATTTTTAACAATGCAAATGATAAAAACATAAAACGAAGTATTTTACTTTTATTTAGGGCCATATTTCTGATTTCTCTAATTAATCCAGTATTTTAAATTCAAATACACAAAGAAATGTGCAGAATTATTCTGTACTATCATTAGAGTACTTTTTTCATCTAAAAAATTTACAAAATATGTAATGCAACGAGGATACTCACATTTTACATACAGTTGTTCATTCTGCTTGCTTTTAAAGCAATTAATGAGAATGTATTTGAACTTCAATCCATTTTCATATATCCTGTGTCTTTGCATGTTTGAGTTTGAAGCCCGTTTTTTGTAGATCTAAGCATCTGCTTATGCTGAGGCTTTAGCTTCCAGACTGTCAAGGACATGTTAGGTGAGGTGTTAACTTGTCATGGACAATATTAAATATTAAATATTTGTTTATTACATAAAATTTTAAGGTACCACAAGCATCCATGGTGGGCCAAATGTACATGCTCTCGTATTTGTGGCCCATTGTTCTAAATCCAGAACATAGTTGGATGACCATCAAACACAATATTTCTTCACTGTCTACATCGTTACATGATGCTAGAAGTGAAAGGAGGTTATGCAGGGAATTTGTATCAGGCAGGAAGTCGGTGTGATCAAACCCAAGCTCAGGCACTGAGATGTGTCATATCATACATCAAAATATTAAATGTCCATACAAATCTCCATACACATCAGTTTTAGGTTCTCTCTTTCAGGGAGTGACTAATGCAGCGTGATTTGGTGGAAGGAATGAACTGCACATGATTAACCGCGAGTGGGGGACAATTGATATGCCTGGCTCAAAGGTGACAAATTATTCAGCAGGGGTTAGAACACTATGGCTGAGTAAAGCTACGGCAAGGAAACAGCTCCAAGACAAATGAACAGAAAGCAGTGTGGTGCAAAATGTGGGGCTACTGCTAGTTACCTCATTCAGGCATGCAAGATTTAATGCATAAGAGTTAAACAGTATTTCGACACAGGCCTTGGAGCTCATTTAGTTGGCACCTTTATGAAAAATAGATGTGGAAAGTAGTCTTAGTATTTGTGAATTAGTTTAAAAACATGTGTGCTTCACTATTGAAAGCACTTTACAAAGCACTGCAGAGCTCTTGCTCAACTGCAATGCACCAGCCCCGCTTGCCTTGTTTACCTCAGAGCTGTACATTACAAGGATATATCTTCCCTAGCTGGTGTGCCTGTCCTTGTTCTGCTATCACTTCTTCATCATCTTCTTCACTTCCCAACACTCACTAATATTCACATACGCAGATATGTATTTGTGTTTGTGTGAGTATTTGCCAATCATTTGAAGAAATAATCGCCAAACAGCATTTTAATGAGATTACATTCGATTTCTAAACCATTAATACTGATATTGAGAGAAAACTTGATATTGAGATCAATTTACATTGCAAAATAATAGTTTTTGTTTTGTTTTGTTTTGTTTTTTTACCACTGTCTACTTTCAATGATGGCTACTATAACGAACTAGGTTTATTTAATGCTTCTTTTCCGATATGCCAAAAGGTTTAGGTCTCTTTAGGACACTGTCCATCTAATGATTGGCAGAGAGAGGCCTCATTTGCAACTAAAAGATTATTCCTATTCAGTGGATTCACAGGGACATTCAGTTCAAAGTCAAGATCAGGCAGACAGTTATAACAAATGCAATCCAGAATCATATTCCAAAGATCTGACAGAGTAATCCAGAGTAGGCGAAACTCAAAAAACAGAAACAGGTGTATTATAAGCAAGTCAAAAAACAAGCAGCATCAAAGAACCATGTAGCCAAAGGCAATGAATGTAGACTACTCAGAATCCAATATTTTGCTAATTTCTTTTTCTTGTCACAGTTCAGTAGAGTTTAAAACCATATATAATTTCATAACCAGTTGGGAAATCACTTGTTCCCCTGGTAGTGAGGAGTGTAAACAGCAAAGCTGAATGTCACAGTACAGAACAAGGGAAACACAATTCATTGAAATACTAATTGGTCATTGAATCAGGAACACCTACATGAACAGGTGCACTTTGTAGATTTCAAATTATTCTCTTGATTGTCTTCTGTTGTTGGTCTTTAGCTTCTCCTTCATCATGTGCACCTATGGAGGGAGGTACTTATAGGTACTTTTTGAGTGGCAAACCATTCTCACCACAGCAATGGTACCAAAATGTTTATTCCCTGTTATTGTAGTTATTGCATGTATTTTGTAATAGAGTGTGAGTATCAGATTTTTAAACTCTGACTGGTCTCTTTATTAGACACCTTCCTTTACATCTTTTGACATCTGCCTTGTTGGAAAATGCTTTAGATATATAGTTGGATATGATCATTTGATACACAGATGGATTGATTATTGTTTGGTTGTTAGCACAATCAGCACAATACTCACTGACTTGGTACCACCATATGTATATGTGTAAAGTGTACATGAAAAGCGAACACTCCATAGTACAGCACAGCACTGTGCCACCGCACGTACCATCAGTAGTGGTCCTATGAGGGCCTTTCTCCCTTTTCTAGATACTAAAGTAGCTCTTCAAACAGACCAGACAGGCTAGCATTTGGAGGTTTTATATTGCGGAAGAGACACAGGCAGCGATGTGTCTCAACTGTCCACTTGTTATCCAGTTACCCAAGATGTATTTTTAAACTGTAAACTGTAAAAAACGTAAAAGTGTAAACAAGTCTGTGAGCACCCATGACCCTGCATACAAACCACTGCACTGCTGTTTTCAAGATGCTGACTATGTTTTCTAGCCTGTCTCCTAGCCTTCACAAACTGACCCTATTTAAAGTCACTCTGACCCTAAAGCTTGGCCTCTTTTCCATTTTCCAATGCAAAGGCTTCAGCTTGCTGTCTAATATCCCACCCCTTAACAGGTACCACTGTAACAAGACAATTAACGTTATTTACTTCGCCTGTCAGAGGGTTTGGTAGACAAGTGTATTTCATTTTGTACCTTCTGTATGTGAAGGGGAGTGTTACTTTGTCATGACAAATAAAATTTTAGGCTCCAATTACACGGACACACACACACACACGCACACACACACACACACACATTATACCTCATGTTATAGTTTCCAGAACATTTGCAAAATTTTAAGTAATAATGATTTATTAATTAGAAATACAATAACTCATATATCGACATCCCACCACCAGCTCCACTCACACGTATCTGATGGATCTTTTATTCCCCATGAGGTATTTGGGAGGGTCAGTGCATCCAGAACTGCAGAAGTATTGATCTCACTTAGACCTCAACACCCTCCCCAAGGGAGAAGACGAAATAGACAAGGGGTCTCTGTAGGCATGACCCTTAAAGCCGCTCCTGAAGAAAAGGATTGGCATTTCTGATTAACAGACCATGTTCTGCTTATGTGTATAGCCCACTAGGGAGTGTTTGATTAATGAGTGAGGACGCACTGCACTCATGATGACGCAAGCATGCACGTTTATGGAACACCAGATAGCAAGAAATACTGCACTGTTGTGTCTGAATAATGTTGTGCTCTGTGGCGGAATTTTATTTGAAGGCAAGAGAAGAAATCCAGTAAATCAAACCCTCCTCCAGGGCAGCAGTATGATTTAACACATCCTCTAGACCCTGCACACTGATTACACAGAGGATGCGCATTACCCTTGCTTGACTCGCCATTCCTTGTCATAAATGTCTCTGTGAACACGGGTTTGTTGCATCAGAGATGGTCTAAAAGAAGAGGTGATTCATATTCCAACAGGATTTGTGTCACATGGTAGTTGAAAAAAAAAAGTGGGATACACTCTGTTTTTAACATGGATTTGAACAGCCAGACCTTCAGATTTGCATTTGGTAAAACAGAGCCAGTGAGCACTGAGTATTTCTTTAATATGCAGATGTCTTGCATTAAGGGCACCTACTTCTCAAAGCACAAACTTTGTATAGTGTCCATTTTTTACTCATGATTGATGTTATAGCAAGGAAGTAAGAAAGTAAATAAAATCAATTTTCTTCTCCAAGACAAAACTGCTTTTATTTCCATGCCTTCTTTTGCTTATGATGTCAATAGTACTTTTTCAGAGAGGCTGCTTTTCTGGATCACATTTCCTTAAATGATAATGTACCTTTCCGAGGCCGCATCTTCGCCTTTGGTCCGTGCACGTCTTCCTCCTCGGTCGTGTGCCCCTGAACTCTTTTACTCTTAGTTTTTAGCCTCCAGGTTTGATCTGGCTTTCAAATACCAAAGGCCAAGCTTGGTAACCATGGTGATTCAACCCACTCAAGAAATGCACACAAGTCTATTGTTATTATTGCTATGGCCCAAAAGCTTCCTTTTATGCACTTTGCTTTTAAGTGCATTTTTCAGTAACAAAATTAATTCAGGTTTATTACTTCATACGATCACAACATATAATAACGAATGCTCTCACACGCCCACCCACCCTGATACCCGGCCACAGACAACCGCACCACAACACATGAGGGTGATTGGGTTAAGTGAATAGAATCACTGGCTTATCAGGGGTCGGTCTGGCATGTAAGTCTGTAAATGAAGTAGAATAGAACAAGCAAGCACAAACAAGAACAAATGGAGACAAATGATGGGGACACTAATGATAGTGGCTGCTGGGATATAACCTGTGTCTGCTGGCTGATCAGGAGCCCACTCTGTAGGAGGGGAAATGGCCTATCTGGTGCTTGATAGGGTATTGATTATTTGTACAGGCGGATCTTTCAATTCATTTGTCAGCGGTTCAAAGATGGATGGCTAATGAAGTCATGTATCACAGCCTTTTCTGCCATTTTCATGAATGATGTATATATATGCTTATAAAAGAATTGACAGAGCTTTAATTAAAATATGAATTTTAAATGTAAATGTACAGTTGTAAATGTACAGTTACCTGTTTATTGAAAGGGGTACAAAGAAGCTGCAAAATTAACGCACTAAAAACTATTTACGCACAAAAACATTATGAGCATGTTAAGCTCGACTGCCATAAGCAAACATCATCAAAGCAACTGTTTCTTTTTTGAATAGGAAGTGAGTTATTGTAGCCGGAAAGTGAGTGATTGTAACTGGTGTTTTTGCAATTCTGCTGTATTGTAATATGAGCTGTCAGGTGTTTCGACCGTACATGCATGTGTTTGTTTCTTACTCAGGTGCCTTGATTTATATTTCTTGAGCTATGTGTAATATACATTTGCAGTAAATTGTACTTTGAGTGCTCTGTAATTGCACGGTTGCTGAAGCACACCAAGCATCTGTCCTCTTGCTGTAATTACATATTTTCTGTTCCTGTGAGGTGGTTTGACTCAAACAGCTTATAATGGCCTCTGACAGCCCCAGGAAGTGTGATTATACTCCCTACTCTGTCAAGCTGAGCAGTGGTGAATGCAGTGGCCAGCACTCCAGGCTTTAAGTTTCCTTGCTGGCAGAGGCAGGCTAGTCATAAAACAAACCCGACTGTAACTGTGAATCAGTACAGAGTAATTACAAATGCCACAACTCATTTTGCAAATGTAGTAGTGTTACTTTAACATATGTATTTAAATATTAAGAAAACATCATGTAACTGTCGATAACAACATGGGTTTTAGTTTTTCCAGCTTTCTTGGCGGCTTCAGTGTGTTTTTACAGTACTGTAAGTGGTAGGGCATATTTAGGTTTGATGTATGAGTGTACTTTAGCCCACCTCCCTTAGGGCATGTTAGAGGCAATTGAGCAGAAAGAAAGCCAAGAAATTGCTATTCTTGTTTAGGCCTCAAAAAATAAACAAACAAAAAAAAAGCAGTGAAACAGGACTACATGCAGTAATATCTGGGGGATGAGAAAGCATGGGGGAAAGCCTGTCCGTTTTTTCTTTTTATATTCTCATGAAAATGTAGTATTAAAGATGCAGTGAAATTTGTACCGATACCTAGGGACGGTTGTACTGATTCCAAAATCCAGGGTGCATATACTGTGTCAACTTTAATTTAAATTCTGTACTGACAGAATTAGGTAGGTGGTGATGCAGCAATCTGGTATATGAATCAATATCGGCACTGACACTGACCTTATTGAAGTCAGATATAATAAATTCACCTTCATTCACAATAGCATTGTAACTGGGCAACTTTAAAATATGAATAGAACCATATATTTATAAAAAAAACTGCACAATCCAAAAAATTTGTGTGACCTACAATTTGTTAAGCTCTTCTATGTACTGTGTTTGATGTAAACTATTATATATCAGCGCGTGGGTTAAGTGCAGTTTTTGTACTTGATATCCACAGACTCCTTAAGTGAGAGAAAAGTTTAATCTGTGCACCTATAAGATTACTACCCTTTTTATGCAACACCAGGGGCCTGTAAATATCTTGTTCCACATTGCTGTGGGACCGTTTATTCATTTCAGGGGACCATAAACATATATTATCGAATACATTAGAATTACCTAGAATAAAAATTTCATGTTTGGTAGTCAGTTATAAATTGTTTGCAGTCAGTAACTGCTCACAATCTGAAGTTATCCATAGACACCAGAGACATCTTACCTGGTGATTCATCATTCTACTACAGGTTCATCTTTGTCTTGTTTTCTGTCCTTGAGGCTCACCAATAGCATACATCTTGTCATACTTCAGTTTTTTTTTTGCTTTATGTAAGTTTTTCTCCAGTCATTCACAACTGTGTGAGAGAGAGAGAGAAAGTTTGTCTGATTGGTTGCTATTTCTGTTATCCTCAGTGTATTTTGCTCATGTTGAAAAGCAATTGCACCAAACTGATGCAATTTATATATTTCAAATCAACTTTTGAGGATGCACTACTGTTCTAAAGCAAGAGACCTGAGCAACAATAAGCTGAGCAGCCAGTCATTCATCTATTTATGATCCTCTGTTGGAAGGACTGTGTCTAAAAGGTCTGTGATTAGTGTATGTTTGACCAAATGTAGAAGTAAATATTCCACACTTTACACTTCAGTTCTTTAAAAATCAATTTTTTGTGCAGAGGCACTCTGAAAGAAGACTTGCCATTCTCTTTATTGTGGAGTCTGCAAAACTGGCTGCAATTTTTGACTGCATGTTGTAAGCTGTGGTGCATAAATGTTCAAGGTACAATTCAAATGATGATAGGTGAAATCTATTCACAATGTGTTTGTTACAGGAACAGTCTGTACCCTTCTGGGAGTGTTTTACACTAGCAACCCTACTGTGATGTTTTGATTTGCATTCCACCCCAAAAACATTAGTGAAACATTAGTTCTGGATCTCAAATACCATCTCTGCCTAAATGCAGTGGACAGAGCTCCCTCACTTCAGAGAATGCTGTTCCTCTGACTGAGGATGGAAGCTTTAAACTGTCCTACACTTGGTATTGAATGGTGATGACAAATGTGCTGACAGTGAGCTGCTGTGCAGCTTCTCCATTTTCATTGCTTTTCTATGGTGGTTACACATCTGTATGTGTTCGCTGAGTGCACCTTAGCAGTGAAGTGATGTCTGAATACATTTGGACATGCATCTGCTGTTGAATGAGTGGGATCTGTATACAAACAGCAATGATGCTAATGTAATAGTTTCCCTCATTCTGCCTCAGGTAATGTCTGGTTATGACAAATGAATGTGGAAGCATCTTTAAGCATAATGCCAGCTGAGGCTGTAAGTACATGATGCTAAATTGAGGTCTGGATTTAAAAAATGCTATTGAATGGGTTTGCCTGAGCCAGAAGCCTAAACCAGCACAAAATGCATTTACCTGAGCAGGCTCGCTCTGATTTTAAATTTGGCATCACCATTCAGTTTTATTTTTAAACTGTACAGGATGGGACGGCTTGCCGATGCCACCATGAGCCAGGAAACATGTGCTTACACACAAATTCTCCCGTACATGTGCACGCTCACACACACACATCCAATTCGTCAGCCTCACTCACTGACCTGTTTAAACATTCTGTGTGGCACTCCACAGACCCATTGACATTCTGGCCTCACAGCCTGCTCCATTGTGTATTCAGAGGGAAAGAGAGAGCCTCACCTTCCCTTCTGCCTCTCTCTCTCTTCAGTCTTCCAATATGTCTCACCGTAGCTGCTGAAACCCTGTATCCTGCTGAACAATGCAGCAAATACTGTAAGCTCAATTTGGATATATATTTAAACATCAACACATAAACTGACTGTCTGTTAAGGATGTAAAGATTTCAGAACAGTTAAAAAAACATTAAAGTTCTAATCAGTGTATCGACCTTAGCCTCTGCCAATTTCCTTTTTTTCCACTGATGATCAGGACTAAGCATCTGGGAGTGATAATAAAGCAGGTGGGGAGGAGGGTGAAGGCCCTTGTCCTATATATGCCCACTACTCAGCATTACTGGCCTTTTTTCTGAAGTTGTTTATAAGTTTCAGAGAAAAAAAGATAAAAACATTCAAATGAAAAGATGTTTCATTACAACCATGCTTGTGAAAGCAGTGGTGCATTAATACTTCATGTTTAAAATGTGGAAAGGAACTGAGAAAGCACAATATAAAGTAAAAACCTTAACAGCCTATCAATAGCTCACACACTATAGCAGCACAAATAAACACACCTTTCCAACCCCACCAATTAAAACTATCAAGAGTGCCATCTACCAAAGTGTCACACAGAAAGGTTTCAATCTTGCACCATTATCTAAAAGCTAACAGAACTAGTGCAGTATATGTAACAGCAGCACAGTCTTTTTTAACAACAACAAGAAGAGAACATGACAAGATGCAAGTTCAAACCACTTCTGAAGGCAATTACACGTCCTTTACCAGCTTCAAATGCCCATGCACAGCCGCTGAATCACTGCTGTTAACTTATTGCCAACTAATGCAGCACATCACATAAAGGTGCTAATAGGAAATAGCAGTGTTGCAGTCATGGGAACTGGACAAATATGAACCAAATGTTTGCTTTAATGGTTCTATCTGATATTTAGAGTAAATGTAAAAGTTAACATTTGTATGCATGTGTAGCGTCTTACAATGGCTTTGACAATCAGCCAATGGCTCTTTACACCAACTGTACAATGTTTCAGCCAATTGGATTTTAGAATAAAATTCAGGCTTAGTTTACTTTAAAATGAGCACAAATAAGGAATGAAACTAAGATAGAGTGAACATACAACCTCTTTTCCCCAGACATGTCCTTATTTAGAGACCTGGAAATTGCGTTTTAGAGAGAGTTTTAGAATGGTCAGGGATTTTGATCTGCCTAAACATTCGTCACCTCATGAGCATCTCTCATAAAATAAAGGTCCAGAATGTCGGCCCAAGATGTAGCCGATATTAACATAAAACATATAATTGGGTAAGACACCTGCCTCTGGACCAAGAAGTTAACCCCTCGTTGCTCCAGAGAGACTTTCCCCTGTAGTTAGAGAATGGAAGTCACTTCGGATTGTAGTGTCTGCTAAATGCCGTAAATGTAAACGTACAAATGTCCAAACTAATCAGTTTTTAGCGATTTATTGACAGTTGCTTTATGCTGCAGTACAATAAGCACACATGGGTGATTGTAATTACATATAGTTTATAAACATGAATGAGTGGTTTAATGTAAGGCCATCAATGGGATTTGTCGTCATCTCTTGGTCTAATAGTTCTAATGGAAGCTCCTTTGCTTAAAATGGAGATGAATTAAATGATAACGGGGTGATTACTGACAATAAAGGAAATCTTCCCCTGGATCTTAATGAAAACATGACATTTTACCTTTTTTTCCCTGGCAGTTAATAATGGCTTGATTAAGGCTCCTCTGATGTGGGCTGTGTAACAGTACAAGTGCCTTTTTCGAAGGGAAGGTTATTTTCTGCCCATTATCAAGGTCGAAGGAAAGCCATTCATAGCGAGGGAATTACTCTGTCTTTCTGTCATTTTTTCTATATGTATTTTGTGTGTGAGTGTGTCTATAAGAATACACAGAGCATGGGCGGCTGATGGGGTTGAGAGCAGGAGGCAGTGTTTATTTATGACTTCCTGCATGGGGAGGGAGGGAACAGAAAAGATCCCCACCATTTGTTCCTGGAAAATAATTTTGCAGCCATGAGGTCTCTCTCTCTCTCTCTCTCTCTCTCTCTCTCTCTCTCTCTCTCTCTCTCTCTCTCTCTCTTTCTCTCTCTCTCTC
>JBBKCR010000002.1:9063629-9075287 GCA_037577295.1 Ladigesia roloffi | reverse complement strand
ACATTGATGTCTTAAGACATGAAACGATCGTTTTTTGTGAGAAACTGAACATTATTTATATCATTTTTTACCTCTGAAAGACGACCGTCTCGAGCCCCCTGTGTGTGCTCTTTGGCGCAGGTTACGCAAACGTCGTAAGTGATCTGTTGTGTGAATACGTCACTCGTTTACACAGAGCACAGATATTCCGGTGTTTGCATATCCTAGCTCGAGACGGTCGTCTTTCAGAGGTAAAAAATTGTATAAATACTGTGTACTTATGTAATAGCAGTATTCAACACCTACCCTTCATTCATCATTTCAAGGCACTTACACACCTTTCTTAATTTTCTCAATTTATATAATAAATATAGAATATTGACAGTACTTCTTTACTTGAATCATCATTTCAAGGCAATATGTCATCTTGAATATTGTTCACTTTCAATGCTAGCACTATTTATTTTTGTACTGTTTCTAATTCATTTATTAATTCAATTTTATATATATGTTGTTTTATTGATTGATTGATTGCAGTTATGTTTTATATAAAACAGCACCAGATATTTGTGGAAGTGTATCATTTGGCCTGTACTATTTCATAGAATGCGTTTTCTTTCATTGTTGTGACTCGAGTGTAATCATCCATGCAATGATGACGTTAGAGTCTCATATTGGAGTTCTCACTGATTCAGCATACATTATAGACCTCTCACAAGGATTATGTAGGTGTCTTCTCATGAAAACGGATATATGAGCACACACGCACAGTTCTGTTAATTGCAGCTTACACATACACATATACATAACCTGTCCATGAAAGCTTAAAACTTACAGGGAATTAGGGATTTGTTTGTTCTCCTTTTCAATTTAAATGCAAATCCGTGGTAGAGGAACTCCCAAATGACAGGGAGGGAAAGAGAGAAGGAAGAGAGAAGAGCTGAGAAATGCAGAAGCACAGTGCTAAGAGCACCTAATGGCAGCACTGAAGAGTCTTCTGACTTGCGTCAGTGTAATTGTAAGACGTCACCTGTGGTGATTGCTGCACCAGGAACTGAATGACCTTTCCTGTAGTCTTTATGCTCTTTAAAACATGTGTGTCATGCTTGTGTGAGTAGTTATGTCATATACATATGTGAGAGTATGTTAATATTCCTCCATCAATCATGAATGCTTTGATAAGTTGACAGATTGCCAACTTAAATGTTTGATATTGAGTCTTGCTAGCGTGAGTGTGAGTGTGTGTGTGTGTGTGAGAGAGGGTTCCTCCCAAAATACTGTAACAATGACATGCACACAGGCAGCATTTGCATAATGAAATAGAGTGGAATCATTTGGGACTTGTGACTCTGCAGATCTCCACTGAAATTTTCAATTTTTGAACCATTTTGTTACGGTTCAGAGACCAGGTGCTAGAGAAGCAAGGGTTGTGCTGGTACAGCCTCAGTCGATTCACTTGCTCTTATGTTTTACCCTTCATTTCAATATTATTTTAACAAGCCCTCGCTAACTGAGCCTTGAAATTTTCCCTCAAGCGGGAATCCCCGCTGCTCCGTTAATGTATTAGCTTTAGTTTGTTAGGTGACCTGTTGGACTTTGTTGTAAACCTGGAACCATTAACTAAACAAATGTAAGTAAGTCTCAGAGTCAGAAATCCAATTGTATGACCAAGCTTGCTGAGCTGTGTAACTGACTCACTCAGACCACTCCCAACAGTAAACATGCCATCTTAGCTCATTAACTTATCTGAGTCCGCCTCCATTGCTCATGAAAACCTACCGATTTCCCTTGAGTAATAAAAAAATCTTGAGAACAATCCCTCATCAATATCAGCACAAATTCATAGTATTTATAGCATTTGTAGCGCCACCTAGAGAGGCTCAGACACAGATATGCCAGGCACCCAAGTCAGTGAGTGGTGCAGGTTTACAAAGTTAAGGGTGCACAGCTTTGGTTTTGGGGCTCTAGAGGGTTCTGGCGTCCAACTCAGGAGCAGGGTGAATCCTCTGTGCTGGAATCTGTGAAAACAGATCACTGGATAGCAGTTAGTTTGGAGTGTGTGTGGGGAGATCCCTGTCTCTCCCATCTCTTCGGAGGCCCTTATATAGGAACTTTTGGTTGTGGCCTGTCTCGTCCTCTTCAGCACCTTGGACAGCACAAGCTGAGGAGCGTTTGCTTGTTGGTCCGGCGCCATATATCCTATTGATATGGAAATGTTTCAATCTGTATACACTGATTCCTGAATTTTCAGGCCCTATTTAGATGTTATATAATACAAAATTAAAATATTGTGTACGTTTTTGTTCAGGATTCTACTGAAAATAGTAAGGGAGCTGAATGCTTGCCCTTATAAAACGTTAAAGGAGCTACTATTTCATTTTAAGAGCTCAATGAAGATTTGTGCAGAACATGAATTTTCATGGTCAATTTCTTCCAGTCTGGAGAACATGGAGAAGTGGAGCATAAAGCTTGATAGACCATAGTGCATAGTGCAGGGTTATGTTGCCCTATTACTTCATCTAAAGATAAGCAGGATAAAAATAGTATCAAACCATGTGGGGCTTATAGGGAGCTACATGCAAACTGAGTTTCAGTTCCTCTTATACTCAGACAGTAGAGTCGGTGAGTCCCACTGTCCCTTGCTGCATTTTGTTAGAGTGAATGCTATTAACCCTAAAGCACTGGGGTTTAACCTTTGTGTTCAGGGGACTGTTGAGCAGACTTGATGTTAATACTTCTGTAACAAGAAAGGCCAATATAAGGTCACATCGCAGAGCCAAGCATTGCCAACATGCCAGTGAACATAACGGCAGAAGATTGTTCATTCCAGTTCTGGACTTAAAGTATATTTGAGGTCAACACGGTTCTTAGTTGTTCATTACGAATAAAAGACACTTAGGGTAAGCGTTTTTGCTTAAGTAAGATCTTTTTGTCTTGATGGTCCACATTTCTGCCCCATACCTCTAGTGGGAACTGAGCTGCTCCCTGAAGGGGACTTGTATGCGAATGAATGATATGCCATTGCACCAAACAGCAAATAAACATACTAGCAACGCAATATTTCATCACAAAATCAATTCATTAATTACTTCATTAATAGGGAGAAGATGATGTAGACGCATTAAAGCTTTTGCAGCTGTTACTTGCAAAAATTTTGTATTAGCCACCAGTACTATATTAAATGGAATAATCACGTTATTCATACAAAATGGCCACAAAAAATATACATCCCCTCTAGGACAACATAGAAAATTAGCTCAGAGTATATTTAAAGAGATCAAATTTGTTTTCCCATATAGCCATGAAAGGTTCCTAAAAATGATATTTGTGCCATTTGAACCTAGTAATGTGAAATGTCTACAACTCAAATAAAATTACTTACACAAAATAGCCAGCAAACCGTCCGGTTATAAAATGACAAAATTCTTGGGAGTTTTGCATCCTGAATATGATGTGTTTTTAAAAAAGTGTCTTTTCTGTGAGGTAGCTTTTACAAACATTAAACTCCTATTACCCTCAACTATTCTTATTTAGTGTATTTCTCCAGAACAGATCATTTCACATCAAACCACACTGAATGACTTTGTTTATATCTAAATTATGAATTATACAGAAATTTAGAGCAATTGGTAGAACTTTCTTTGATGAGGTTCTTGTTGCTTAAGGTTCTTGATGAGCTTAACATTGACACAAAAATCCAACCACAATATTAAAACATAAACAAGGTCATAATTGGCATCAGTGAAATATTTAATCTCAGCAGGTGTTTACCAGAGAGCAGTCGAAATCTCAGATCTTGATTGCAACAGAAATAGCTGAATTTGCTCCCATCCTTTGTATTCAAATGTATCGTTCTGAGATTGTTGATTTGCATTCCAGCATGCAGGATGTCAAAATGTCATAGTATTAAATTACATTATTTTATAAGCTTTATGCAGTGATCAGAGAAGGATAAATGCTAAAGGAGAGGTGACTTCAGCTCTGCTGCTACCGAACCCACAACGATAACACAGCTGCTCCCATCTCTCTTCATACTCTGTCTCTCTGCCCAGCCCCCTACCTCCCTGCCCACCCCTCACTCTCTGTTTACGTGCCTGTGGGATGATGAAATTGAGGTTGAGACTATTTCAATGAGCCATGCTGCTGGAGTGGTGAATTAATCTTCAAATTCAAAACAGTCATCTACATTGTTAACAAGTCCAGGCACATATTGATTTCTTAAACTGGGGTGTGTGCGCCTGTCCATCTTAATGACCAGTCATGAATATATATTACAGTGTACCTCTAAGTGATCCATAATGTGTTTGTCATGAAGGTGTATGTACCTTGGCATGTCCAATAAGCTTTAGCTTCTCTGAAAATCCATCTCCCAAGAGCCTTACTCTAACAAATTCATCATTTAACTTGAACCGGCATCAATGGCAGTAATCATCGCAATAATCATCTTCAATCACTTTTGCTCTGTAAAAACCCACATATCCAAGGGTCTTTATCTCACATTTTCTTGTATATTTTGAGGTCCACCTCTGAGGTTTTTGTGCATTTGCGTACCAAACACAGTCCAAATTCATTTCTACAAAACTCTCTTTTAAAAGAAAACAGGTTGTTTCACGTTTTTGTACCTTTTTGTCTGAAAAGCTAAAATGGCCTTTAGTGCATTTTTAGCACTTTCTTCTTAAAGCAGTTTGCTCATAGCGTTGTGAATGGGCAGATCTACACAGCTGTGGAATGATTTAAGGATTTTTGCAGTTTGAAATTTGAAACATTATCAGAAGTGTTAATTATATATGTTTTTTACAAATACATTATTCATACAAATACTCAAAAAATATTTGTATTGGGGATGTCTTATGAATTTTACTCGAATATAAATACAAATACGGATATGAATAATATTTTCTTTTGAAAAATACAAATACAGATACGAATAGCAGCCGCTTTGCACACCCCTAATTTATATATATTTGGAGTTATACAGAGTTGGTTCTCACACTGTAGTAGTGATTTTCTTTACTTTATTCACAAACAGTGTACTTTATTCAACATCTCTATTCAACATTATAATGTAGCTTGTAATTTTCATCCATTTCATAATTCTAAGCACTTGAATCCTGCTGTGAGGAGAAACAATGTTGTTCTTGGTGTGTACACTCCTGCATTCTGCACATAATAATGCTGTTCATTATAACACAGGCTTGTACATTTCCTTCCATCTGAGAGAGAGAGATGGTCAGGCGGTTAGCTTGTTCACTCTGGAGTTATGTCTCTCATGTGAAATGAATGAATGTTAGAGATTGATATGAAAGTCACTTTTCGTGTGCCTGTGATAGGTGAGACTGGAGGCAGGCCTGGAGTATGAGTTTATCTATGTATTTCAGAACCTCTTCACCTACTAAAACGGATAAGAACATTTGAGGGTCCTATTTGTGCTTGTTAGAAACCGACTTATATGTGTCTGTCATAAACGAGTCAGTTCTTCGAATAAATTTGTGGAAATAACATTTAATTTAACTAGATTGACAAAAATGTAGAATATTATTAGACTAGATCATAGACCTAGGATATTACTAGACTAGGTCGTAGATATATATTACTAGATGCAGCATGACCAGCTGCATCATAAATAAATGTTGCCGCCATATTGTGAGAGGCACTGTTGTGGATTGAAGTAGTGGATAAAGACTCCGTGTCAATGATTACAGAACCATCGTACTAACCACTAGGCATTTGCATAGAATGTGATGTCTTTCTTAATGCTGTCATCCATATGAACTGAATAATCGATTCCCGAGCAATCGATGTCTCTTATAAAGTCGCACGTAAGAGGCAGCAACTTAAGAAGCTTCCTAAGGGATGGTTCGAGAAACACACTTGGAAATGTAAACAACTTAGATAAGATATATCTTATTCGTTATCGAGAAACCAGGCCCAGTACACTACAACAGTGTGCCATTCTTATTGTAAGACGTTGTGTAAATAATACATATATATACATATTTCAGATATGTTGTGAGACCACATGGAAGACAGAGATTATGTGAAGTACCAAATTTGCATCAAAGAGGCCATTAATTTCTGTGCTGTTTGCTTAACATGACTGTGACTTCCCTCAGTGATTTTGCCAGGATTAACATAGAAAGGGTTTTTTTTCTTTTCTGCTGTGCAGAGAGACTGGGGGATAGAAAAAGAGGAATTGGGAGAGAGAGAGAGTCTCCATAATTTTCTTCACCCTGGCCCTCAACATCAGCAAAGTAGGAGAAAGGAAGGGCCCTGGGGTGAGAAGATGCCTGTCACCATAAGCAATGGGACTTCCGCACCCTATTAAAAAGATGCATTAGCCTCAGAACGCTGGCCGCTAATGGCTCCAGAGTTTCGATGACTTTCTTCATTATTAATATGCTTTTGTGGTTATGGAGTTATTCATCTGGTAATTAAAGTGTGAGAGCACATCAATTTCCAGAGTCCACAAGCTCACGTGGAGCCGCAAAGCCCTGTTGTGTGTTGTGAAGTGATCCATCTCTCTGCTTGAGCACACTGTCGACCTAGACCACTTCTGACAGCCTACGCTGTCTGTCACCAGCTCTTGAGCTTTTCAGTTTGACTGTTATGTTTATGGTTGAGGGTACAAGCAACTACTTGTAGTGGTTCCTCACAAATGCACATCAACCTTACTACCGTTGTAAGTACAAAAATCATATATATATATGAGTGATTGATTATATATTACCTGCCTGTGTTGCAGAAATGAAAACCAAAACTACCTGTAGCCTTATGTGTTAAACTGTTGAATATGCATGTGAGAATGTTCAGAAGCAGGATACATTACAGTTGCATGCTGGTGAAAACCAAGGGTCAGGCTAATAATGATTATTGCCTCATTCCCAACATTTATGAACAGAGCAATTGAAAAAGCAGAAACAGCAAAATCCCTCTGCTATCCATCTGGGTCTAAATCCAATGGTGACACAATGTTAGATTCAATTCTAATACTGTAGTTTTACTAGGACTGTATGATATATCTTGCATGCAAATAAGCTGAAGCTTTTGATTGGGCTGGTTGATAACTTTCCAATGACCCCTCATTTGTTATTAGCAGAAAAACGTTCAACTTTGTCAAAATACATCCAGGCGGGGTGAATGGTTTTTCGCCCCAAAAAACGTAGCTGAAAACCATTGAATGGGTGGGGCATGGCGAGCAACAGCTTATTTACATGAAAGTGACCAATACTCTTAAACGGCTCATTTTGAAACAGAATTTTGCATAACATATCCCCTTTGAAATTGAATTTTGTATAATATGTCCCCTTTAAACTTTTGGGCTAACTGATGTCAAGTCTGCTCTCATATTTCTTTTTCATTTATATTTATCTATGTATTTATTTTTGAACAATGTAAAAGCAGATCCCATGGTGGCCAAGCCCCCTCACAAATCCCAGGCTGAGTCCCTGCTGTGCACCCATTGGCCCCGGATTAGGATCTGGGTCCCCACATCCCTAGTGAGGAATAAGCTGTAGTGAGTGAGTGGGAGAGGAAAAGCAGACCAGTTTGGGTGACACTGAACTGCTACACTGAAATATCTACATTCAGTTGATATTACTGCAGCCCCACAGGAATAAATGTTGTATTTGTGTTTTTTAATTATAGTGCCAATTTCCACATGCTATGTTTGAGCCAAAAATGTTTGTATGTTTGAGTGAAAATGTTATGTGGCTTTTTTTTAATGGAAAAGCTGCTCTGGTTTATTAAATAGCATTTAATAGCTTACAGCACCAATAATTGTCCTTTTATTTTAAACTAAGTGAATTAACTTTTGTTTCTAAGAGTCTTATTTCTCAGATTATTTTAGCTTTAGTTTGAGTGCAAAAGGTCGGTAAAGAACAGCAAATTTTATTTATGTGTAAAGATAATATTTCAGGCCTCAGCATTTACATTATAGCAGAACATGTAATGTGTTACTAATGTAATATGTTCTGTTTGAATAGAACATAAATAATGTGCACCACCAGTTCTGATGCGCTGTTGGCTGAATCGTATGGGAGTTTAATATTAGAAAAATATTATGTGGACAAATGGCATTTGGCAGCATACTGATGGCAGACATACATGCTGTAACATATTAGGATTCATTGTACTGATTTATAGCATGAATGTGCATTGCCATGACAGCACTGTTTACCCAGGTAATTTACTGTTTGTGCTCTGCACGCTTTAGGGAACCGCACTGATAACAATAAGCTATGTAAATACATTTCTCCTTCAAACTGCTCACTCTCTCACCTTGCGCCCTCTCCCCCATATTATACACACGTTCTCTCTGTCTGCCTCCGAGTTGTTATCAGGAGGCCTGTTGTGAGGTGTTGTAGTCTATTTCTAGCATTTACTGGCAGGTGGAACACGTGAATATATGCATGTCTAAAGCTCTGTATTTACTGAACTGTCTGCTTTCCATCATACTGAATGTGCATTAGCCCCATTCTGGAATATAAATGTTTGAGTATCCTATTTCAGCCAAAGCAGTAGGGGTGGGATGAAGAGACTGTGGTCTTCTTCTTAAATGGCGATTTAATTAAACTGCGTGTTTTCGTGGCTAGGCTTTGAAGAGAGCTACCTTTTACCACTGGCTTTGATTCACCTCTGCTATATTCACACACACACACACACACACAAACACACACACACACAAACACACACACACACACACCTACACACACACATCTACACACGGTAGCCTTTGATGATGCAGCCTTCACTTCGTTTGTTGTTTAAGAAAGAAAGATCCACATGCCTGATTATAGGTTATCTGTATCTAAAATAGGATCCGCATAATCTCTCTAACATCAGATCAGCTTGGCTAGAGTGCCAGATGAAGCGTTTTATTGGTGCATTGTTTTTAAATGTTGTATTTGTTTGGCATTGTTTCTTTTGGTGCATCCCCTGAGGTTTTTCATTGTATTCAGTTCAACGTGTATTGCAATAGAAAAGGAAGTATGGTTTGTGAGGAGATTCTATGCACATGCATTACTTCTATGTAGTCTCTGTTATAGCCTGCACTCTTTCATTCATCTCCTGCACCTTTTCTGGTATCAACAGGTCCTACAAGCCCTGTTGACTTGATCAGTTTGAGCTATGGGGAATTCATTTGCTACCAAGACTTTGCTAGCCATGTCGTCTGGAAAAAGAGAATGTAATTGACATGTTAGTTTGATCAATGATGTTGTTGTTTTTTTTAATGTAGTTTTGTCTTTGTGCTGTACTGTTTGTGTGTATTTTTGCAAATTTGTGTGTTCACTATAACCTTGCACCAGAAGCACTGGTGAAGTCTTTGTCTCTGAGGCCATTTGTCATCCACATGGTGCAGCACGGACTGCAGAGAGCAAGAGAGAGCGAGAGAGAGTGAGAGAGGTCGAAGGAGCTGACATTAATGTTAATTATGACTCTGCATCCACAAATCTAATAAACACAACAGTTTTTCCTCCACTTCTTCCTACACGCGTACATTTTTCAGCACTTGTTAATCATAAATTCCTTTTCGATTGTTATGTTTCATTAGAAATGTGTCTGTACACCAGGCCCTGTAATTGCAACCTTGAAACCTAGTGTGATTAAAGTGTAACTCATCATAATATTTGGAACAGCACCTCTAATTTCTACAAGAGGGCAAATGAAAATGACATTATAATGCTTTAGCCAGGGCCTCTGGAGGAAGCATGTTTCCTAATGTACATGTTGCATCAATTGTGTGAGGTGACCTGGCTGCAGTGGTCAATTAGTTTAAGTGTGAAAGGCAACTTGGAAAAGAAAAATCAACATCTAAAGTGTTTTATAAATAAAATGCTATTCTGCATTTCAGCTGTCAGGAATTTGTGTTTAATGCACCTTTACACTCTTTATATAAAGGCAACAGAAGAGTTATTTGCAGTAGTATCACTGAAGAACCACTTTTTTACCATAGAACTGAATAATGCAGTAAGTTTTATGTGTTAAATTGGACCGTTTCATTATTCCAACTTCAAGAGAAAGACGATGCCTGAAAATGTATCCTCCTTGACATTATTCAGCCACATTCTGAAAACACATCAATATTCATGCATAATTATTTTTCATGATAGGATGGGGAAATCCCAGACCCTTTGTGCCATTCGAGTTCAAAATGAAAAGAGGCCTGACTAACATACAGCTTCAAAAGATTACTTTAATTTTGTCATTTCATAATGTTGTATGTCTAAGTGTGTGTGTGTGCATGTGCATGTGTGCATCTGTGCGCACATGTGTTTGGGTGTTTGAGTGTTTTTTTGTGTTTGCTTACATGTTGTTTGTGTGTGTGTGTGTGTGTGTGTGTGTGTGTGTGTGTGTGTGTGTTCGCGCATGTTCGAATGCCATTTATTTGTTTAGTATGTGGAGTTATAAATATTTCATGGCAACCCTGTGTGGGAGTGAAAGGCTGAGGGAGACATGGACAGGAAGAAACTGAGAGTATATTAGGAATGGATGTAGAATTGTATGAGAGCAAACAGAGCCACTGCTCCATGACAGCATGTAACTGTCGGGCGCCGTTGATGTGTGAGAGATCACTGTGGGTTCAAAGCAGGAGGACATCAAATAACTGCTCAGATAACACACACAATGACCACATTACCACACACATCAGTAGAAACAGAAGAAGCATGGTGGGGAGTAAGATACTGCAGGGTAGTGGCAGGATAAAACAAACGATACCAGTGATTCCTTGTGCCGGTCCCAAGTCCGGATAAATGCAGAGGGTTGTGTCAGGAAGGGCATCCGACATAAAACCTAAGCCAAATCAAACATGCGAATCACAAAGAGAAATTTCATACCGGATCGGTCGAGGCCCGGGTTAACAACGACCACCACTGGTGCTGTTGATATACAGGGTGCTGGTGGAAATTGGGCTACAGTCGGTCATCGGAGGAGAGGGGGAAGGTGTGTGCAGAGGCAGAGAGTGAAGAGGAAAGGCAATAGTGTAGAACTGGGAGTAGGGACTTTGAATGTAGGAACTACGGAGATGATGGACATGATGCAGAGAAGGAAGGTGGATATATTGTGTGTTCAGGAGACCAGGTGGAAAGGTAGCAATACTAGAAACTTACGAGAGGGGTTCAAGTTGTTCTACCATGGTGTAGATGGAAGGTGAAATGGAGTAGGAGTTATCCTGAAGGAAGAGTTTGTTAGAAATGTTCTGGAAGTGAACAGAATATCAGATAGGCTCATGAGTCTGAAGCTTGAAGTTGAAGGAGTAATGATCAATGTTGTTAGTGGTTATGCCCCACATAACGGAGCAGAGGACCAGGTGGTGGACGTTGAACAAAGAAGAGTGTTGTGAGGTTATCAGGGAGGAGTTGAGTCAGGCCCTCGGGGGCCAGGAGGTGCTCCCTGATGATTGGACAGACACAGCTGATGTGATAAGGGAGCCAGGTAGAAAGGTAATTGGTGTGGCATCTGGAAAGAGTAAAATAGGTAAAGGGACTTGGTGGTGGAACGAAAAGGTCCAGGAACATATACAGAGATAGAAGTTAGCTAAGAAGAAGTGGGACGCTGTAAGGACTGAAGAGAGTAGACAGGATTACAGGGAGATGCAGCATGTGGTTGAGGTGGCAAAGGCCAAACAAAGGGCGTATGATGACCTGTATGCTAGGTTGGACAGTAAGGAGGGAGAGAAGG
>JBBKCR010000002.1:9035414-9052736 GCA_037577295.1 Ladigesia roloffi | reverse complement strand
CTCTCTCTCTCTCTCTCTCTCTCTCTCTCTCTCTCTCTCTCTTTCTCACACTTACACACACAAACACACACTTCTTCTCTCTCTTGATGCAGTCAGGCTTGCCCACACTATGCTACAGCAAATGAGCTCAGGATTAATGTCATCATGTGCCAGCTCCAAATGCCAACAGCATGCCTTCACAGCCACCCTCACACTCTCTAGGGCTTGCCTCATGTGCAGTGTATTTGTGTGCAAGCGTGTGTGAGTGTGAGCTTACAGTCTTTGGGCAGAGTGAAGAATATAGCTCGATTCTCCTTATATCTCATGGTGGCAAATCTCAGCATAATCATTGCTATAAAATTTATCCTTGTCGTTTTTACTTTGTCGTTTTTTACATTTTTACCATGATAAAACATGAGGTGACTTCTACATTGCATGGAAATTTCATAAAAAGGGACCTAATGAATTACTTGGAAGAAAGGTCTGCTCTGCATTATGTCTCAATCAAAACAAAGTCAGCAGAAATGCTTGGTATAAATTGAACAGGCTGAAGAGGTATACTAGTAAATGTGTTTTTGTGACATCTTAGCATATGCCAGGGTTTACGTGTGTAGACTGCAGAGAGAATGAAGAATGGGGCACTTAAAATGTAATGTTCTACATCAAACTGTTATTTAAAGAACTGGGCCCCTTAAATACTTCTTTTAAAGTCCCACGGACAGACACCCAATCATGACACTCAAATATAGAGCTGACCTTAGTGCTGAGACGGTTTTGGTGGCTGTGTGTTTTGCTCTATTTACGTGTTGATTACGTCGGCAGAGCTGGGAAAAGCTCATTTGATATGAAATATTAGCCTGTGCCAGCACTCTCTCTGTCCCATCCACACTGCTGAGAGCACGTTGCGATGTCCTCAGATAACTGTAACAGCCTGTCGGCTGATTTCACTTCCGAAAATCTGGTTTGCCTTGAATGTCAATCAGGGCAGCCTGGAATGACCTGGAGTGGAGGCCTTTGTTTCGGCCCCTCTGTGAGATCTGTCATCCTCCACTAATGTCTGCTTCCCCCTGTGTCTCAGGAGGGATTCATTATGTGAACAGACATTAGCAAATGCCCGCCGAGAGGTTTGCTCCCTGACAATCTAATAAGCGCTTACAGGAGAAGAAAGCAGGAGCGAGAAGGAAATGTGCTTTTTAGAGAGTCCACACAAGTGACGCCACATAAATATTTCATCTCGCCGGAGACGTGACATGATGTACAACCGTGCGATGTGCAGTCAGGCAAGACGCTGTGCTTAAGGCGAAGCCAGTGATTCATTGCACTCATAATTACGGAAGTTGCTGTTTGGGCAGGAGCCGGGGATATGCCTCTGTTTCGCTGCTGACAGAAACATATTGTAGCAACAAGCTTATCGCATGACCACTGCTGATAACTGCTATAAGTCAGGGCCGCAGAGGACCGGGGATGTTTGTTCATATACACTAAGCTCTCCCCACTTCTCATTTTCTCTCTGTGTGCATTTGTCCGTACAACTATCTACCTATCTCTCTCCCCTCTGATGTGCTGAATGAAGATGAGAGGGGTAAAAGAGGAATGAATCAGCTCCATTAGCGGTTATGATAGGCATGGGGAGATGATGTAATGGGCTAGCATAGCTGTGAAAGATGGCTGCTGGAAGAACCTGCCAGACAAGCTCAGGTTTTCAGCAGCAAAGTGCCATTAGTGCATTAGTGGTCATTCATCAAGCCTTTTAATGCTGACCAGGATATCAGATTGCGCTAAAAGGAAACTGTCAAAACAAATGCTTTTAGTATCATATTTTGTGTTTCCATTGTTTGAGTGGCCACATTGAGGACCATCACATATCCATGAGGGCACATAAAGGCCACAGTGTTCAGGGCCAGGCAGGTCACTGCTTGTTTACAAATGCCTGCATTTGATTTGATTATTATGGCCCTTAACGTTGATGCACAATGGTACATTTGTCTGCATAAGAGGCTCTTTTAACATCCTACTGCTGAGTAGTGGCCGATTCCATCAGATCAGTGAGCTGTCACTGGCCTTTAAACTCTGATGGTATAACCTTCAACGCCGCCTGTGTAAAAAGAGACATCCCCGGCACTTTGTTCTCCCAGGTTTGATGATTCACAGCCTGCCTGAAGTAACATTATGCATTTCTTTTTCGAGAAATCTACAAAGCTTTGACAAAGGATGTCTCAGAGCATGTGCACTGTAGTGAGAATCATTCTAAACCGAGAATGACAGAACACTGCTAAAATATGTTGGGAAGCCCTTGCATTCAGTGCTAAAATTGATGTGCCACAGAAGGTCAAGTGGACGCTCTTAGTTTCTAAATTGTTCTTGGCTGGAACATTCAGCTCTGGGAAAAGACCTTTATGTTCCGAAAATGTTAAAAAAGATTCTTAGCATATCACACATTCAGGATGTGGGAAGAAGGGCTATGGAGTGTGTTGCAGCTCCCCCATAAGTCTGGACTGTCTAACTACAACTGTAAAACAAAGCAATGAAAAAGTAACAATGAAATAATAAGAATAAGCTATAAGAAATAAATACAGACTTATGTGTGGTTGCTCTACGTAGGAGTTTGCATTCTTGTTATGTTTTATTTATATGTTTTGATTGATGCTGTCAGAAAAGCTTCACTTGTCATTTTAAGGGTGCCTTTGGAGGTGTGTCATTAAAGCCCATGCCGGTAGAGATGAATGGAGGGAAAGTGTATAGAAGGTTCTGAGTTGAAAAAGCAACTTAATTGTTTCTAAACTTAGAAACTTAGTGATCTAAAGTAATAATGTCCATCATTTCTGTATTCAGAAATGATGGACATTATTATTTTAGATCATTCATCTCCCACTCAGCGAGACACATTTGGGTATCTGCAGTTAATTGTGATTGGTCACCACTCAGCTATTTATAATAAAGATCATCCAAAAAGAGAGAGTAAAGCATCAGTGGTATAATGCGTCATTTTTATGTATATTGTTGGTACATGCCACTTTACAATATGTCTAATCAGACTTTCTGACAGCATCAAATATGAGGCCATCCAGTGACCCTGTGTCACTTACAAAATGGTACTTTAATGAAGATGCCATTGAAGAGTTATCGAAATACCAAGTCTGGTTCTGTGTGATTCTTCCAAATCACACTTATTCATACCTTATTTATGATGACAAATAACTTTTAACATTTTTTGCCCCATTTTTATCACTATGCTGGGTCCTAAACCACTGCCACCTTAAGTCTGGTGCCACATTAATGAGGAATGTAATGAGGAATGCAGTCTGGCAGGTTGAAAGAAATGTTGTGGATTTATTAACGGAAAAGATTTGTGTTGGGTTTCATAGCAACGTTAGGATTGCAGCAATAACGCTATGATAAAAAATACAATTGTAAAAGCAAACTCGCCGGGGATAAGGGGGAAATTGTGAACATTCGGTACATACCCTATTATGATGAAGGCGCACACAACACATGGTGTCTTGTAGATGAGAAGTGACACAAAAGGAGTGGTCAGTGAAAGGGGAATACTGTATGTTGGAAAAGTGGAGCACAAATGTATGTGCGACAGGCTGCAGAGGGCTGTTCTATTGGGGTTGCTGAGATACAGGATGGGAGGGATAAGGTTATGACCGTTACCACAGTACCAATGATGTAACCAATTGCAATGGGTTTTTGCTAACCTCGATTTCTCTCTCCCACTTTCTCTTTCTGTCCCTTTTTCTTTTGCACAGACTGTCTACAAACACTGGCTGTGTTCCCAGTACTTCCAGACCACGCAGATGCACTGCAGCAGCAGGATCCCATGCAGGCAGTACTGCCTGGAGGTCCAGCAGAGGTGTCCCTTCATATTGCCTGACAACGATGTGCTTATTTATGGCGGAAGCCCTAGTTTTATATGCACAGGTGCGCAGTGTGAGAGTTTCATTTGCAATGTGTGCTGTGTTCTTGATTGCATTGCGGTGGAGTAAAACCCTAGACCCTCATCACACACCTAAATTTGTGTCTGCCACCACCTGCTGGCCACAATGAGAAATTGTGGGTGTTAATGAGTACTCTGTTTCACACAGATGAAGGCTACTCTGCTTTTTTAACCCTACCTTCACTTCAGAAGCGCATATAAATTCTCTGCAATGGAACAACAGTATTTACAAAAAAAAACCGCAAAAATTGTCAGTTGTGTTGTACTTAGAGAGCCCCTCCCTCTCACACATTGGTCCCAAGATAAGCTCCTGGTACCTGCAACCCTCCCTCTCACAGATAATGAATGAGTGAGTAAGAGGGAGTGGTATTCTACATAGATGCATGAAAACATGAATGATGATAGTTAGGTACAGAGTTCAGATTTGAGATTGTTTTTTCCCCTTTTTATCAGCCCATGCATGTTGCATAATCTCTGCAAATATGTGCGGAGTGCTACATATGAATGGTTGGCCTCTCTTGCTGAGGTTGGCTGCTAATGAAGGGAGATAAATGCAGAATAGAGACATGCGTACAGGCTGAGCGGTCATGGCCTTTAATCATTTTAACTCAGCAGAGTGGTGGTAAATTCCTTTCACACAGAAAATTTCATGCTACTCCAAAGCCCGTGCCCACATAAACATACACACACATACACACTCATCCGAGCACGCTGTTTAGATTGATGACATGGAGGAAATATAAGCACTAACAGATTTTCCTGAGGCTGTTAAGTGGGCAATTTATTTTAACAGCATAGTCATTAATATTTTACTCATGTGTCATCTGGCCTGAAGGCCTTGAAGTTAGTCAATGTGACACACAAGCGTACAGATGTCAGTGTAACACAATAATTAAGTTCCCATAACATGATATTGTAGTTATAGATGATTGATAGCTTGGAAGAAAAGCAACAGCTTATACAGCTTAAACATTCATTAATTTTTTTTTATTTGTATTACTGTTCTGTTACCAGCCCAAAAAGAATTACTGCCTTCCAACACCCTGAGAGTCAGATAGTGGACCACTAAAGGGTGCTTCTCAGCCTCCAGTGGCTAAGAAACATAGCGTGATTATTTAATGAATAATTCCTAGACACTGTGAACAATTAAAAAATGTAAAAGTATTTTAGCACCAGCTTCAATGCTAATATGCTATTCTGTTGTGAAAGGTCTGGAGGGGACTTTCATCTGTTTGTACGTCAACCTGTTCTCACATGGCTCTGTTCACTAGGGTCAACTGAGAGAGAGCCCCGCTATGCCAGACCAACCAAAGGTCTGCGGCACCAAATGTCTGAACCGGCAGATCTGTTCGTACTAAGCAGGTTTTCGATAGCACATGCGAATCAGTAGCACAATTTTTTACATGGCTATAAATGTGGAAGTTGCCACTCCACAGTTACTGGCATGTTAAAGGCCTTTAAAGTGGTATTGCACTAGAATGTTCTCACTCTTAACAAACTAGAAAAATAACTTTTAACTCATGTAAAAATTTACATTTTTAAAACATCCATCATTAAGAAATAATTCATTTTCAGCTAAATCAACAGTGCCACAATTATTGGCACCTCTAAGATGTCCTATAAAATATATGTAACTGAAGAATGTAATGTTAATTTAGACCCGGGTTTCTAAACCATTGGACCACGGATCAGTGATGAGCTATGAAGTCTAAAATCGAGACAGGCCATTGGTCCGCAATAAGTTATTAAATGTAATCTAATGTGGACAAGTGGGCCTTGGCAACATGCTGTAATAGATATGTAGGCTTTAATTGCTAAATGGTTGAAAACACACCCTAATGTTGGTGTGTCGTTGCACCAGTAATCCAGTTCAGTAGGAGAGGATCCACAGGTTCAGACATTTGGTGCATGTGCTTGGCTGAGGAACCATTGGTGTGAAGCTGCCATCTGTGGGATTATAATTGAACACCTAAGTCAGAGTCCCACCTAAAATTAATGTTACCGCAGTGCCTCTGATCTCTGGGTGGTCTGGTGTACCTGGGGCTCCCTCTCGAGGAACTGAGCCGTACAAGAACGGGTCGAGTTGCAAACAGATGAGTGTCCCACCCAGAACATGTTGTGTTGAACCGGGTGCTAAAACACTTTACTTTTCCAAATTGTTCACAATGTCTAGGAAATTTTAAATAAATAATGATGCAATGTTTCTCAGCCACTGGAGGCCAAGAAACAGTTGAACCTGTTGCTAAAATACTTAACTTTCTTTAATTGTTCATATTTTCTAGACATTGTTTTAGCCACTGTTAAAAATGGGAAAGACACATAAACATTCCATTCAAGCAAGGAAGTTGTGTGTGGATTTCCATAATGGCTACAAGTAAATATCCACTTGCCTAAACTCCCTCATATCCTCAGTCAGAATATTCATTTAAAAACGAATGGAACAGTGGCAAATATGGACCCACGGTGAGGATGATGGCAAGGGAGGGAAAAATTCTCCAAAATTCTCTGCCTAAGACCTGCAGCAAAGGGTGGAATCTTGGGGTCACCAAGTCTTACATAACAACCATTAGACACAATCTACATGACAACAGGTTGTTTGATAGGGATACCAGGAAAGTTTGCTAAATGCTACTGGGACTTTAATACTACTGTGCTTTTGTCAGATAATGTAAGTTTGAGCTTTTTGGCAACGAACACTTCAGGAGGGTCTGGCATTACACATAGGATGAATATGTGGAAAAGCACCTCATACCTACTGTGATGTATAGTAGATGATCTGTAATGCTGTGGGCCTGTCTCTCCTCCAGTGGCCTCGGGAACCTGGTTAGAGTGCATGGCATCATGAACTCTTTGAAATACCAGGACATTTTAAATAAAGATCTGGTGGCCTCTGCTAGAAAAAATGGGTTGTCATTGGGTCATTCAGCAGGACAATGATGTAAAACGTATGGCCAAATCAACACAGAAATGCTTCACCAGACACAAAATTAACCTTCTTCCATGGCCATCTCAGCCCTCAGGCCTAAACCCCATAGGAAACCTCTGGGGTGACCCAAAAGGGGAATGTATAAGAGAGGAACCGGGACTCTGGGCAATATTAAATTAGATTACATTTTTTGGCATGTTTTTATCCAAATCGACTTACAATATGACAGTGTGAGAACCAAAGGAGAGTTCTATGTGCTGAATCTTTGTGTGGTGTGCAAGAAGATGCATTAGAAGAGGAGAGGCTTTCTGAAGAGATGAGACTTCTGGAGGTTTTTGAAGGAATTCTGTTGCTCTTGTTAGTTTAAGAAGCTCATTCCACCTGTGGGGAACCAGGAATAAGAGGAGACTGGGTTTGTTTGATGTGTAGGGATGGAAGAGCTAGACGATGGTCTGTAAGAGGAGCAGAAGGAGCATAAAGCAAAATGATAAGATTAAGGTTACCTGGGTACACTGTAAACAAGAGTAGTGACTCGAACTTAATTCGGGCAGCCATGGGATGCCAGGGTAGGTCAATCAGCAGTGGGGAGACATGTAATCTTTTGGGCTGTTCAAGTAAGGGTCTCGCCATGCAAGCTGGAAGAACCACTAGGAGGGCACTGCAGTAATCGAGGAAAGAAATAACCAGGGCTTGTTCCAGGAGTTCGGTTTAGCCTGATATTCCTGATGTTGTAGAAGGAGAAGAGGTATAGAGAGATAATTTTGAGAGATTGTGCTCAAAGGTCCCTCTCTCTGTATTCCCCAATGAAGTTTTCGGACTCAATCAGCATTAGGTTTAAAGTAAAAAAAAAATCATTTTTGAGATGTGTATGATGCTCCCTATATATAAGATGCATGATTCAAGTTGGTGTACCTATACACAGAGGGCTATATGGAATGGACATATATTACAAATGGGAAGGTTCTTGCACATACAAGCCAAATGCACCAGAAAAAAAGTAACAATAATTAAAAGGAGTTGCAGTGAATGGCAGTATGGAGTGAGGCAGATGGAAGGGTAAGTGGTAAAACATAGCAATGGTCCAAAATGCTTGGGAATTGATGTGAGAATGCAACCCTTTGCAGTGTTGAATATACAGTGTATCAGTGTAAAAACTATGTTTAAATGTGCAAATTGATAAAGTGTAAGATGTCACATGTGGGGAGTAGTTGTGAACAGTCTATTACTAAATGATGCATTGTGATGGACTATTTTGGCTGTTGTAACAAAACCTTGCATATTTGTTTATTTTCATATAATAAGTAAACAATAGTGGCATTTTGCATTATTTAGGGAGTTAATATAAATTTCTTCAAAACATTTTACACCAACTGCCCTTTTTCTAAAGTTTAATCCCAATTGAAACACTATACAATTAACAAGTATGTGGTATGATAAACACTGATGAGCCACTTTGTTTGGTGTGCACACCTTATATCTACACTCACTGTTCATTGTAATACCATAGATGTGAATTTTACACCAGTTTGAACATAACTGTTCATGAACTATCTGAATGGTGGATCATCTCAGCACAGCATTGACATTTAGTTAAGAGGGCTAACAAATGATGCAGGGAAACAGATGGACCACCGGTAGTCACCAAACAGACAGGGTTGGTGAAAGTACACCTAAACGTTAAATGGAATAGAAAGAATAGACAATGTTGCAAAGAGATACAGTGTTTTTTTTCTGGTGTTCTGTGTACATGTGATGACATTTAAATATGATTGTACACTGTGCACTAATAATGTTGTTCTGTGTGTCAGGGCTCTTAGAGGACAACCCTTCAGATGCAGAAGCAGCGTGCTGTGACGTTCGATGGGACAGCAAGCCAGACAACAGCTCCAAAGGGACTCTAAAAAGAACTCACCCGTCTTGCCAACACGGGACATCCCTGACTTCGTCAGCAGCCTCCAGACTGTGCAACAGCAGGCTCAAACTCTGCCTGCTGGTTCTAGTCCTGCTCCATACTGTCGCCACAATCACAGCCTCCCACAACCTCACCACCATCTCCTCTTTGGAGGAGAACTCCACTAATGAGGAGGGATGAGGTGGCCGCTCACTGCAGCCAGCAAAGCAATCCGGCGCTCAGTCCAGCGGGATAGACCTTGGATTGGCTGCATTGCTTTCTGGGACATGTAGTGCGGGACGGGATTTCATGGACATGCAATTGACCAAGCAAAACAAACAAATGGACGTTACAGAACACTGGACAAACTTAGTCCAATGTCAAGAACAAGGGACAACTCTACAGCCTTTGTTGAAAGAGGCCACTCTAGGGCAGAGTTCTCTCGCACCATATTTTTTACACTGTGTCTATGGTTTAGATTTCTGTTGCACTAGATGACTACAGGATCTATTCATGTTCTCGTTTTCTTTTCATTACTAGTCTTTGTGCAGGAATGGGACAAAAGGATGGATTACATGTAAAAGTATCAAGATGAAGAATTGAATGTGTGCATGTGAGTGTGCGCGCGGGTGAATATCTGTGTCCACCAATATGTTTTCATTTAGAATGCATAATCATAGTACTATCTATTGAATGCTGCTCTGTCCATCATAAGGATTGCTATGGAGTCTCTAAAAAGGTTTGAATAGGTCGAAATTTTCAAAGTTACCTAATTGAATGTCCAAATCCTCAGCTGAAGCCCAGATTCATTGATTCTCCCTTACTAAAGTTGACTGTGCAGACAGTTTTGTTGCCATTTTGATGTCATTGGTGCAACATGTCACGAGCTTCCGAAGCCCCAAGTGCGTGTGCAACATACTAAAAGGTTGTTAATTGGACAATGAAGTGCTAGTGGTTGAAAAGCATTAGCCAAACGGAAATCTCTGGAATAGTTTTCACTACCGAGGCGAACGTTTCCTCTTTTGTATGTCCACTCAACCTGCACAAAACCTAAAATCTTTTTTTCTGCCCCTGGTAGTATATTTATATAGATATATTCTCTTCTATATTCTATACCTGCATGTTATTATCAATGTTTAGACAAAACAGCCAAAATTTTATGACTAAATCAGGAGGACATCATGTTCACAGCGCGAAATGCTCGACACAGAGGTCTCAGCTGAAATGACTATTGTTTTTTATTTGGACTATGGACTTAGCCGGAAAGAACATAAAAGACAAAAGTACTCAAGACACCGGTTTTCCATTGCTTTCAACTGCTTTCCTGAATATACCATATCTTCTACCACAGAAAAGGGCTTTTTCATTGTATACACATGCTCTCATTCTCACACTTCTGCAGTGCTTGCTTGTTGAGATTAATACGGTTTGGACAGCTACAGTTACAAGAACCTTTTTTCACTCTGTGATAAGTGTATACACACAAGTAATTCTCATTTGTTGCTGCAGAGAACCGATGATCAACCACACTCTTGCAGCTCCATACGGACAGGGCCTTCATGAACGACCCAAAGATATGAGAGCTTAATTTTTAGTTAGACTGAGCAGGAGAGGAGATGCTAAGGGCTGATCTGTTTTATCTGTTTTTTTGTTTGTTTGGTTTTTTTTGTCTTTTTACAGGTATGTTCTAACCTGTCACAGAATCAGTGGCGGAGCCAGGGCAGGGGCCGGGGGTGGGCATTTGCCCTTCACCCCAAAATCTTATTGCACCCCCCAGGTGCCCCCCCTGTCGCAGCACCATACTCTGACCGCCAACGTGTTGAGAAGAGCTTGTTGAATTCTGTAATCGGTAAAATCTCTTAACTGCTGTGTTCTTCATGTGCACTGCAGTAGTTGGCACTCTGTATCAGCACCGGGAAATGAACTTCAGTTCCCCCTGATCCCCCTGTCGTGCGCTGATTCGAAATCATGATGTCACTCGCTACTTCAGAGTTGGCTTCTCTTTATTTAGATGGTTTCACTGTCGTTTCAAAGTCGTTCTACGAACCTGCTGAGGTAAACAAGCCGTATAGTATAAACTATCACATGCCTTTTCGACGTTTATTTATTTTTACACATACTAATTTAAATGATTGAATCGCTGAATAGAGATACAGTATTTCTTGGTCAAAATGGTAGCTTTGCTTGTAAGACTGTATTATGCATGACGGTCTAGTGTATTTACATGTATTCATATTGTATTCCCCTAATATTTAAACAAAGAGATATGTTTGATGTCTGAAAATCACTCAGGTACATAATTACATGTTGATGAAGCAGAGTTGATAGTTCTGAGGTCCAGAGATGCTGTATGGTTGTTTTAACAATGGGGAACCAATTATTCTGGATATAAGAAAATATTTCCCTTAATACTTACACAAAGAAATATGTGTGATGCATGAATTCCATCCCAATACATAGTGAAACCAGTATAAACTTGTATAATTAGTTCTGAGGTCCAGAGTTGTTGGATGTTTTAACAGGGGGACCCATAATGATATTTCCCTTAATATTTAGGCAAAGAAGTATGTGTGATGTCTAAAAATCACTCAGGTACAAAATTACATCAATACAAACTTGTTTTATTAGTACTGAGGTCCAGAGTTGCTGTGCAGGTTTACCAGAAGGAAAAACAGGAAATAATATTTCCCATTACAATTTGGGTAAATAAGCATGTAAGGTGTCTGAAAAGCACCCAGGTTCATAGTTACATGTGAATACAATAGACCGTCACGCATAATACAAGTCTTATAAGCAAGGCTACCATTCTAACTAAAGAGAAGCTGACATCATGATTTCGAATCAGTGCGCGACAGGGGGAACAGGGGGAGCTGAATTTCCCATAAAACCCGGCATTAAACCGACGTACCTGCAAGATTTGTGTGTTGGGTGGGTGGGGGGGGGGTTATATGTACTGGCCCCCCTGAAATAGCTTTGCCCTCCACGGCCCCCCCAAGTAAAAAAGTCTAGCTCCGCCACTGCACAGGATGAGCTATGATGAGACACACAAAAACTAGCTACCAAGTTCCTGAGCGTATGGACATATACTTCAAGACTGAGACTAATTTAAACTGCATCAGCCAATTTTGGTTCCAAATTCCTAGACCAGCAGCAGGGACAGGGTTCAGCACTTCCCATTGGGCAATAAGACCTCATTAAACTTTCAACACATAGTTGATTACAGACTAACATGAACAGATATATTTTTATGGATCTTTACTCTGAGGTGAGGTAAATATGTTATAGCCAGGTTTGATAGCTAAATGGTATTTAATCAGTATTTTTTAATATCCTGTGCTCTTATAAATAAAAACAGAGGAAAAATCATTAATAAAAAATGCAGATATAGAATTTGTGTTCTCTGAAGGCCACTGGAGATATGAAGAAAAATTCTAAACATTGGCATTGTTGCCTTTTATTTTGTCTAAACTACACATAAAGATTTGCACACAAGCTTGTAGCTTGTAGCTTGTGTGCCATAAAATGTTTTACCAAAAATGAAGAGGAGAGGTCAAGATCAAATCCACCTTTTACTTTAAAGTCACAATTGTAATAGCTTTACAAAGTTGTATGAAGTTATGAGAAGTAGTTCATCCATACATACTAAAGTTGCTAACAATTAATGAAAGTTAGTGGTCATCAGTTAGCATATTGTGTAATGCTAATTGGTGGAGTAATGCTAATTGTTATCAATATTAGGATTACTGACTGAACTTCATTAACCTGAATTATTACTGTGAGTTGTCTGCGGTGTCATGTACTGATGTTAGTTTTCTGGAGGGATTGGCCACTGAATGGCTAAGCTTAGACGTGTTTTGGTCTCAATCCACAAGCTCATTTCTTGTCTCTCTCGCAAAATGAAAGTATTTTAATGAAGGACTACAATGTGTATGACTAAATTTGAGCATAATTAAGAATGGGGGGGGGGGGGGGTAATTGTCCCTTCAAAATGTAGAGCAATTGAGAAGATTCTTCACTCTGATTAAACCATCAGTTCTGTGACACTCTCTTACTATCTCCTGAATATTCTTCTGATGATGTAAAGGGCCCACCCCACCAAGCCAAGGGGCTGGGTTCTTAAAGCAGGTTCAGTTGTGTAAGGGGTATATCAGTCAGGTGGGCTTGTGGGCTTGGATTTGATACAGAGATCGCTCACCTAATGAATTATGAAAAAGCAGACCTCAGAGAGAAGCCCCTCTAGAGATCTTATTAGTCTATTCATGAAACAACTGGACTCGCGCTGGACTCCCTTCTGAGACCACCTGCTCTGGAGTGGCAAAGAGAGAGAGAGGGAGAGAGAGCAAGAATTATTCACCCCATTCATCTACACCCTCCACACACACACAGTGGTTACACACTAATCCGCAAATAAACAGTTCCATCTGGACTTGACAGACGAGAAGAGAAGGGAGACTGTGAGGGAGAAATGGGACAGAGCACACAGTAGATAGAAAGATCCTAGGAGGGAAAGCCATATAGACAGGAAAAGAAAGAGAAATACTTATAACTGTGTGTAAAACATTTATTTGTTTCAGCTCTGTGCTCTAAAGGCTGAGTGTGTTAAAATGCCCAGCAACACAAGCACATCAAATCATGCTAATGAATCTGTGATGGGACACGTGTGTTCTCTCTTATCCTTCTTAGCATATTCTCCATGTAAATCATGCTTTCATTGTCTGGACAATATTCCACAACTCGCTGTCTGCCGTGTTGCTGTATAGACCACATTATTCAGCCCCATCACTCTCCTAAACCCACACACACAAACACAGAGAAACGCCTATATCATTCCATTCATGTCAGCATACCAAACCCATGGATGATCACTGTAACTGTGGGTAGCAGGTTGTAATGATTCTCCCTATCACTTTTATTTTTGGACATGTTTCTGTGCGTTTGTGTGGGTCCAGTCCCTGTGCCTCAGCGGCCCACAAGAATGAATGTAACAGATGCCTGCTAATATTGCTTACTACCACCAAACCGAATAAGATGTACTTTATGCTTGCACATATACAGAATATGTTCATTTCCAGTTATAAATACAGCTGTGTAAGTAGTCCCCCATTGCACAACTGTCACTTAGCAAGCAGAAATGCTTTCTTCTCTCTTTCTCTCACTCTCTCTCTTGCTCTGTCTCTCTCTCTCTCTCTATCCTGTGGACCTATGCAGCCCTGAACCTCAGTCGTTTTTCTGTTGTAAATATGTTATGAGAATGCTGAACTATGTGTGTTTCCGTTTTATTTCAAGGTTTCCTTGCCTTTTGAGTTGGTGTCCTTTTTTAATCCTCTTTTGTAAGTGTCTGAAATCATTGGTTGGGTTTCAGCTGAGATCTATTCTGAGTGGTGTGGTTTAACCATAAGGACTATCCTCTGAATCACAACCTCAGCACCTTAAGGCTGTGATTAAAAAAATCGAAAAATCAAAAAACATACAAGCAACAAACAAAAAAAAGATTTTAAAAAAGGTTAAAAGGCATATAGAGGTTAAAAGGCATATAGAGATAACATTATGACTATGATTATTTAAAAAAATGATTATTATACTACCGGTATATTGTAATATTATAGATGATTTAGTTCAGTAACTTCTTTAATTTTTTACAAACAACTTTGATGAATTATTTATAAAAACAATCTCACGATTCATGATCTTTTCAAAGGTATGAACTCTACTGCTAAAATGATTAAAATGTGTTCTGATGAAAATAAACACAGAGATGTAATCTGTTAAATTGTGTGTTTTCTATGAGTGGTCATCTATGAACATATGAGGAAAAAGGCAAATGTTTAAACAGTGCAAGGTCCATAGAAAGCAGTGACAGGGTCATGGTCGCCCAAGGTTCAGTAAAACGTGGGGAGCCAAGGCCAGCTGGTCTGATCCGGTCTCACAGAAGAGCTATTGAAATACAAACTGCTGAAAATTTTAATGCCAGGTATGATAGAAAGGAGTCACAGGGCATGACAGCTGAATAACTACAGACATGTCAGAGTATCCATGCTGACCCCTGTCCACTGACAAAATCACCTACAATCTGCCCATGATAATCAGAACTGGACCATGGAAGAAGAATAGAGGAACATGACAAATACTCCAAGGTCCTCCAGCAGGTCATTCCAGCAGGTAACTTTATATACTCATGTAACTTTATAAGCTCATGCTGGATGTTATGATATATAGTACACTACACAGTATACAGTAGTTAAATTAGGTATTAGGGCATTAGGTTCAAGGGTTGGCAGTGCCATCAGAAAGCAAACCTAAAGATTTTGCTTTTTTGCTTTTGTTTTTCTGTAAATACATAAGTAGCTGTAAACCTGCAGTCTTCAGTGTACATGAATATGTGCAATATATAATCAGCTTCCTGTTTTTTTTTAGTTGTTTCATTTTTAGTAATCATATTTTTTGTGTGTTCTGGTCTGTTGGCTAGACTGACAGTGGTGGTGAGAACCAAATTACATTGTGTGAAACTTTGTGGCCTCCCTTTTCCTATGTTACAATAATCTTTTCAAACACTAATACATTTTACTCTGATTTTTACTCTAATTTAGAAATATTAATCCAAAAACTCTTTTATTATTATGAGACCAGTACCTAACTCCTGAAATGTTAAGAACAATCCATAAAAGTTGGTGACCCTAAGGACACCAAGGACATGATGTTATTTAGTAGAATCAGTTTTTACTACCATTTTAAATACATTTCAGGATGTGCTAACCACAAATTACAATCTCATATGTTTCAATTCTAATTACCGTACATTCAAATTTACCTGTGAAAACATGATCCTTAAACATTTGCTTTGAATATTGTATTTTCTTTAACGTGAATATAAGGTTAAAACAGACTTTGGGTTAGAAGCTTAAACATGGTTCAAGTTCACGTTTATTTAAATGGCACATTATTATACAAGGTCATTCAGTGTGCTCCACAGACACAAAATATACATTAAATAATATAAAATAGAATAATATAATGTATGCGTTTTTTTTTTAAATACATAAACAGGCCCGTAGCCAGCCTAGAGCAAGGGGGGGTTCGTTTTTTTAAGTGGACCTTTTGTATTTTCATACTTATTTTGTATTTCATTATTATTATTATATTTCATATCATAATGTGCAAACTTTTAATGCATAATAATATTTACTATTGTTGTCAAATTGCATATCAAGTTTATGTATGCTGTTTTTACACACACACACACACACACACACACACACACACACACATACACACACACACATACACACACACACAAACATATGAATGGAACACTGGAACACACATTAAAGTTTAGTCACAATTCAACTTTATCTCTGTAAATTCAATAACAGTACAACTTTACATCAGTCACAGCTCAACCTTACCTCAGAAACATCAATCACAGCTCAATCTTACCTCAGAAAATTCAGTTCCTGCTCAACTTCACCTCAGTACATCAGTCACAGCTCAACATTACCTCAGTAACATCAGAGAGCTCCCTCTCAGCGGAGCTTTTCAGTAAGGGACCGTGTGAAAAGTTCTAGTTTTCTTCGTTTTTTGCTTCAGCTCAGTGGTGAAAAAAATTATTACATAAAGAAAATTATGTAATTAACCACTAGGGGTAAAATGGAAGGTTGTGAAAAGTGCCCACTGTCCCTCCCTACTGATTGAGACTGGTTTCATGTCTCTATTGTCCTGCTGAAAAACGTTATTACAATAAAGAAGCTAATTTTGGACATGCAATTCTGTAAGTAGCCAAATGGAAGGTTGTGAAAAGTGCCCACTGTCCCTCCCTACTGATTGAGACAGGTATCATCTTTCTATTGACTTTCTGACTAAAGTTATTACACTAAAAGTTTACATTTTTGGACAATTCTGTAATCAGCTGTTCTATAAAACGCAAGGTTGTGAAAAATGTCTACTGTCCCTTTCTCTTGATTGACACTGGTTTCATATCTATAGACTCTATAACTGAGAAGCTACTACAAAAACACCGCCCACTGAGCTGTAGCAAAAAACGAAGAAAACTAGGACTTTCCTCACGGTCCCTTACTAAAAGCTCCGCTGAGAGCGAGCTCTGCTGCCTTAATGCACATTGAGATGGCTTGTGTGAGGCAGTGCTCATTATATAGATCAAAAATACTGAAAATGAAGGCTGTGAAACATGATCAGTGTGGTCACACCGCTTAGTATTTTTTAGAGCAAGTCATTTTGAAGTGATTGGCGTTTAAAACTAACTTTACCCCACTTTTTTTTAAAGCAAACTATCCAAGTTTTTCACATCTCAATTTACATTGGAAAGGCATTTGTTTAAAAAAAACAAAATGAAGAAAATAATCTAAAAGTTTTATTCAAGTTACTGAGGTAATATTTAGCTGTGACTGTTACTGAGGTAAGGTTGAGCTGTGACTGAATTTACTGAAGTAAAGCTGAGCTGTGACTGATGTTACTGAGGTAAAGTTAAGCTGTGACTGATGTTACTAAGGTAAAATTGAGCTGTGACTGATGTTTCTGAGGTAAAGTTGAGCTGTGACTGATGTTACTGAGGTAAAGTTGAGCTGTGACTGA